>JARHVA010000123.1:2970000-3297500 GCA_037957365.1 Torreya grandis | reverse complement strand
CTTCCACCTCTACAAGTTTTGGACTTATACTTATTTTCAAATTTCTAAACATTGCATCCTAGTCATATGCCTATGTTGACACAAGTGTCCTATCCCAAAGCAAGTGTCCAGTCCACTAAAGTCATCTAATTTACAAATAAAATATATTACTATGGTTAGCCTAAGTGGTTTAATGTGAGATATTCTCCAAAGAGATTGGTATAAATATAATATAAATCCTTATTCATTCCTCACCTAACACAAACCTAGAAAAGACCAAGATAACTTACCAAAAGAACTCAATCAAGCACTCAAGTGGGACAAACTTCCCTATTTGATCCTATTTCCATATTAATCATAGGGACATTATACCTATAGTTATAAAGTGATAAAGGAGCATTCCATGAACCATATTTATAAGCTTACAAGCTAGGTCACTATTTTACTTGCTTGTCACACATTGCATGATTCACACACAAACCAACACATAGGGGATAACTACATAAGTCTAAGGCCCTATTCAAAGTATTAGATATTTAGGCGACACTCATTAATAAAAGGGTCTTTGGGGTATCTTGACACCATGTGCTCATTAAGCTATTTTTCCAATAACCAACATGAAGATGAATGACTAGGGTTTTATTATTTGACAAAGAGTAATAGTCCACATCCTAGATCTAAATGCACCAGAATAAAGGCAACATAGATCCCATAAGAATCTAAGTGGTTGCATGCATTTTAAGCAAGTATTTCATATTAGACACATGTGTATAATTTAGATAGTAACATCAATTCAACCATCCGAAGGCAACACAAGTGTCTAAAATTATAAAAGTATAATTTATAGAATTAGGTGATTGATCTAGAATCTATATCCAATCTACTTTCTATATATTTTAGATCTAAATTTGTATTAATATTAGAACTATCTATCTTATTTTCATTATCATTATAATATCTAACATAGTTGTACTTTTTATTCTTAGTATATTTGAACATAATAAATTTAGTATATGTTTATCTAAGTTTCATAAATAATTGGTCTATTTTATAGATAGTCTACCATCCTTGTGTCCTGGGCTATCTCTACTCTTTTAAATAATTGGTCTATTTTATAGATAGTCTACCATCCTTGTGTCCTGGGCTATCTCTACTCTTTTAAACATATACACCCCAATCTATATTTTAGGGTTAAATATTTGGTAAACTCAATTATTAGGAATTAAAAACTTTAAACTAGATTTAATATGACCATAAATCAGATTTAAATTATGCACTAGCATGGAAACATGAAAGCATTCCTCAAATCATTGTTATTATGAAAGCATAAATGGAGAGAACAAGATAACAATCAAACATAACACATATCTACCATGGTTCACCCAATGTGGGATACATCCACGAAGTATGTCCTCAAATAAAACTATAATAAAAAAACAAGATTACAATGAACTCTCATAGAGATAGAATATCTCCTATAGAAAATGCTACACAAAATCAGTGCTGCACTTGCACTTTACTGTATCTCAAAAACTACTATACCACACCCTAAAATAAACACCTACACTTTTCAAAAACATTTGCACTTTGACTTTGATCCTCAAAGCCACACCCTGCAAATAAACCATCAATCTCTAAAGGCCACACCACACTTGTATACATAGCAAATAAGGGAAAATCCATAAAATGAGGAGAAACTCACCATGCTTATCCAAGATAAGCATCATCCACTAAAATATACCTCAATTTCACCTCATCAAGCTCATCCAAAAGTCCATCTGAAGAGGAACATGCCATGTTTATCTCTCCACCTTTAAAAACACATTTTCCAACGACATGTGATCACAACCAACTCTAGAAACAAGGAAGGTATCCCCTTTTCCAATGAACAACCAACTCCCTTAGATCAAGGAAGTCAACATGGAAAATAGGAATCTAATAACCAACTCCATAAAACATGGAAATATAAAAATTAAATAAAACAAAGAATATTCCACTCACATGTGGAGCAAGGTTCCACAAAAGCTGGAGTAGGGAAAACTATGCTCCCCACATTTATAGAGCTCTCTAGGCCCCAAAAATATATTCCTAAGGTCATGCGATATCCCCAAAGGGCTCCACACTCAACAATCTCCCACTTGGATAATGTTTCTCCTGAATAGAATCTATCACTGCTCCATGACCACTAAGGCCAACCAAATTTGAACATAATCTCAACTTGTCCAATGTGACCACCTTGGTGATCATATCCACAAGATTATAGATAGTATGAATCTTCTCTAGCTTTACCAAGTTTCCTTAAAAGCTATCTTGATGAAGTGATAATATAACTAAATGTGTTTCATCCTCAAGTGGAAAGCATAGTTCTTTGCCAAATGAATAACACTCTGACTATCACTGTGTAGTCTCCTAATTTCCTACTCATGCCCCAACTGTTAAAACAACTCCTATAACAAAATGATTTTCATTTTAACCTCTTTGGCATTAACATACTCTACCTTTATGGTTGACAAAGCCACAACCTTCTATATCCTAGAAATCCAACTAACCACTGTATCTCTAACATAAATATATAACTTATCATAATTTTCTTTCTATCAATATCCCCTACCATATCTGAGTCCACATAACCATGTAAAGTGGTATCTGATCCACCATAACATAATGAAAAATCCATGGTTTCTCTCAAATACCAAAGAATCCATTTCATTACTTGCTAATGATCATAACCTGGATCACTCATATATCTGCTCACAACTCCCACTGCTTGGGCAATATCCAACCTAGTACAAACCATAGCATACATCAAGCTGCCAACTACCAATGAGTAAGGTACTTTTGACATCTTAATATTTTTAGCTTCTATCTAGTGATGCTGCTCCTTTGATAATCTAAAGTGCCCTACCAAAGGAGTACCTATATATTTAGCATCCAACATGCTAAAGCTTTCCAAGACTTTCTTCACATACTCCGATTGGGATAAGATCAACTTCCTCTCCTTCCTATCATGAGTAATCCTCATACCAAGGATTTGCTTTGCAGCACCAGAATCCTTCATAGAAAAATAATCACTAAGCTATTTCTTAAGCATATGAATATGTTGTATGTTCTTTCTTGCAATTAACATGTCATCCACATACAAGCATAAAATAATAAAGGAACCATCATCAAAATGTTTGATATACATGCAATGGTCAAAATGGCACTTTTGATATTATTGTTACAATATAAAATAATCAAATTTATTATACCATTTCCATAGATCTTGTTTTAGGCCATACAAGATCTTCTTTAGTCTGCACACATAGTTCTCCTTCCCTTTGACCTCATATCCCTATGGCTACTTCATATATAACTCTTCATCTAAATCACCATGAAGAAAAGTAGTTTTCACATCTAACTATTCTAAGTGCAAATCCTCAACTGCAACTAAACCAAAAACAATCCTAATAGAAGTTAATTTTACAATAGGAGAGAAAATCTCATCAAAATCAATACCTAATTTTTGTGCAAATCCCTTAACCACCATCCTGGCCTTATACCTTTTTCTCCCTTCATATTCTTATTTTATTGTAAAGATCTACTTTGTTAGAAATGCACTCTTGCCCTTGGGTAGCCTTACCAAATCCCACATTTGGTTCTCCATGAGAGATCTACGCTTCTCATCCATGGCTTGCTCCCATTTCATCTTGGCATCTACCTGCATTGCTTCTTCATAACACTCTAGTTCTCCATTGTCAGTGAATAATAGATAATTCAAAGAAGGAGAAAAATGTTCAGGTGCTCTTATTACCATAGGAGTTAGGGGTCCTTATGTAGAAGGTTCCCGAATTAAATCATTGGATACTTTGATATCCATAATATCATCCAATACTATGTAATCTTTCTATTCCTATTCCCATTCATACAATTGACTCTTATACATGACTTTTTCATTAAAGGTTACATCTCTAGACCAAAATATTTTCTTATCTTTAATGATCCATAAATAGAAACTAAATTCATCCTCACCATAACCAACAAATGTGCATTTCTCTGATTTAGCCTCTAACTTGGTCCTATCCTCTTTCTTAATGAGAGTAAAAGCCTCACATCCAAAGACTCTAAGAAAAGAATAATCAACATTCTTACTAGACCAAGATTGTTTAGGAATGCCTCCATCCAAAGGCATATAAGGTCCTTTATTAATCAAATAAACTGTCATGCTAACTGCTTCTACTCAAAACTGTAAAGGCAACCCTACATGTAACCTCATGATCCTAACACGTTCCATTATTTTTTTTTTCATCTTTTTAAATACCCCATTCTACTATGGAGTTATTGGAACCATAGTTTGCCTATGGATTCCTTTATTAGAACAATAATCAAATAAAACATTACTACAAAACTCACCTCCGTTATCTGATCTGAGACATTTCAACTTGAGACTTGTTTCATTCTCAACCAAGGCTTTTCACTTCTTAAAAGTGTTAGATACATCATATTTATTTTTAATATAATATACCCAAAATTTCTTAGTTGCATCATCAATAAAAGTAACATAATAGTTGGATCCACCAATAGAAGATACCTAAGCTGGTCCCCATACATCTGAATGTACCAACTCTAACTTGTGTTCTTTCATTATGGGTCCAACTTAACCTACTTCTATTTTTTATACACACAATTCTAACAGAAGTCTAGATCTATGTCTTTTAATCCAAGCAACTTTTATTTTAAGATCTTCATGCCCTTATGGATCGTATGAATGAGCCTGTAGTGCCACGTAGTTTCATCTCCATCTATAGAAACTAAATCAAAAGAATCAACACTACTAGCTGAATATAAAGTACCATTTTTCTTACCTCCAAAAATCACAAAATCACCTTTGGTAACTTTCCAAGAATCTAAAGTAAACATTATTGAACAACCCTCACTACCCAATTTCCCTATTGAAACCAAATTCCATCTCAACATAGGTATGTGTCTAACATCCTTAAGTATCCATATGTTCCCATTCTACATTTTCAATTCAACACAACCTTTCCCTACTATCTCAAATGGTTCCTCATCACCAAGATAAACATGTCCTAAATTCTCTTTAACATAATCAATAAAATAATGCCTATGTGGGGTGGCATGAAAAGAAGCCCCTGAACCTAATACCTAAGACTTAAAAAAACTATCCATAGAAAGAATTGAGGCATCCTGACATGATTTACTTGATGTCACATTTATCTCATTCATTTATTCTTTATTATCATTCTTATCTTGAAGTGACCAACAATCCTTTTTTGAGTGTCCAGTTTTCTCATAATACCAACATATCATCTGGGATCTAGATCTGCATTTAGATCTACCTTTTAACTTTCCATAGTTGCCTTTGATCTTGTCCTTTTACCTCCCTCTAGTATCAAAAGATAGAGCATTACCTGAAGATGATTCACTAGTGCTTTTCCTTCGCATTTCCTTGCTAATAATCACACCTAAAACATCCTCAAAATTTAAGCTTCTCTTAGCAGAGACTGCATTACTCACAACCATAACCAAATTATCCCAACTATTAGGCTAAGAACATAAAATAAAAAAAGATCTAACTTCAATATCAAGCTTAATTCCAACATAATTGAGTATACTTAAGATTTTATTAAAATCATTTAGATGATTAGTAATTGAACCATTCTCAGACATTTTCATGTTAAACAATATTTTCATAAATTTTTTTTATTAGAAGCAGAGGGTTTATCATATAACTTTCCAAGTTTATCCATTAGATATTTTGTGGTTTTCTCATAAAAAATGTTAAATGCAATATAAGATACAATGCATAATTGTATGGTTCCTAATGCCTTCCTATCAAGCAATAACCAATCCACATCACTCATACTTACAGGTTATTCTGCTTTCCCCTCTAAGGGGAGATGAAACTCCTTTTGATATAGGTAATTTTCCATCTACATTTTCCACAAACCAAAATGTTTATCATCAAACTTATCCACCTTGAATATGATCTATTTTCTCATAGCTCCCACTCAATTTAATAAACTTCTTATGATTTACCACTTTAGCAAAATATAACCAATGGTTGTAATACCAGTTGTTAGGAATTAAAGAGTTTAAACTAGATTTAATATGACCATAAATCAGATCTAAATTATGCACTAGCATGCATCATGAAAACATTCCTCAAATCATAGTTATTATAAAAACATAAATGGTGAGAACAAGATAACAATCACACATAACACATATCTATTGTGGTTCATCCAATGTGGACTAAATCTACTAAAAAAGTCCTCAAATAAAACTATAATAAAAAAAGATTACAATAAACTCTCAAAGAGATATAATATCTCCTATAGAAAATGTTGCACAAAATAAATGTTGCACTTTCACCTACACCTACACTTTACTATATCTCACAAGCTGCTATACCACACCCTGCAATAAACACCTACACTTTGCAAAAACATCTACACTTTAAGTCTGATCTTCAAAGCCACACCCCACAAATAAACTATCAACCTCTAAAGGCCACACCACACACACACACACACACACACACACACACACATAATGAGGGAAATCCACAAAAGGAGGAAAAACTAACCACACTTATCCAAGACAAACATCATCCACTAAAAGACACCTCATTTCTACCTCATCAAGCTCTTCCAAAAGCCCATACAAAGAGGAACATGCAAAATTTATCCCTCCACCTTTAAAGTCACATTTTCCAACAACATGTGATCACAACCAAATCCTAAAAACAAGGAAGACATTCCCTTTTCTAATGAATAACCAACTCCCTCAGATCAATGAATTCAACATGTAAAATAGACATCTAATAACCAACTCTATAAAACATGGAAACATATAAATTAGATAAAACAAGGAATACTCCACTCACATGTAGAGTAAGGTTCCACAAAAGGTGGAGTAGGGAAAACTATGATCCCCACATTTTTGAATCTCTTTAGGCCCCAAAAATATATTCACAAGGTCATGTGATAGCCCTAAAGGGATCCACACTTAACACCGATTCACATGAAGGTAATTTTTTTTGATATAGGGTTTTCAACTTCCTAGGGTTTTAGCTAGTTGTGATGGATTCACAGATCTAAAACTTTACCCTAGGGTTTTACCCTCCTATGGTTACAAGGGCTTCATATGCATATGATTTCAATTGATTATTCCTTGATTGACACATTTTGGCCTCCAAATAGATCCATTTAAAATTCTTCAGAGTTATTTTATACTCAGGTTAGTATACTAAAAACCCTCTTTTTGTATTTCCAAAATTTGATATGGTTTTTTTTATTTTTTGTAATTTACTATTTTTAGTAAATATTGGCATACAAGGGGAATGGTGTACTTATTTTCTAATTAATTTATGGGTTTCATCAAAAAATAAATTTTATTCAAAAACCCCTTTCATATCTCTTAATTAAATTCTTGTTTTATCAAAATTATTGAATCTTTATTGGGAATATCCTAGGGGTTTGTGTGTGAAGCATTCCACATTTTTTAGTTATTTATAATTCATAATAGATAAAGTTTAAAATTCATCAAAGGTTTTTCATAGTTATATTTATATAGACAAAATATTCATTTTGTTTGCCAAATCATTTTACAAAATTTTCAAATTTAGCATTTTACTATTTTTAGTAAATTTAGACCTACATGCCATACATTGTACTTTTGTTTCCCTATTTTTATTGGTTCATCTCATTTATTATTTTTATTAAAAAATATATTTCATATTCTAAAATTTCTCAGCCAATCCATTTATATTTTTTCTTTATTTGACACATTGTGGTGACCCTGACCTTTGGTCTAAAAAACCTAGCAAACTTAAGATTTCTTGATTTCCTATTTTCTTGCATTTTGATTTGTATTTTTATAGGATTCAAATATTAAAAATTAGACCTCATTTTTCCTAAAAATCATGTTAAATATGGATATGTATGTTGAGCACTTTCTCTTCCAATATCTCACTATAATCATAGCTTCTTGTCTTGTCTACATTATTAGAAATCTCAAAACCATAAAACTAGAGAAAGATCCTAATAAAGATAAAAATAAAAATTATATTTACCAATATTTTTAGAATAATATGGATCCAAGTCCTCCTAACCCTAAAGAGGGTGATAACTACCATCCCTCTAATCAGGTCCATGATATCACTCCTTTAAGGGGTAAGGTAGATGGTATATATATGCATATTAAATATGAGGTATTGAGAGTTTGTGCTTGTAAAGACCTAAAATATCAAATTACTAATATGATAAAGCTAATAAAATAGTTACAAAATTAGGTTACACACCTACAAAATCCAATACATGGTAGTGTTAATCATGGGTTTGTTGGGGATCAACCAACAATCTTGATTACAATGTGAAAGCAACTAAATGCGGAATTAAACTAGAAAGATAAGTAACTAGAATAAAAAAATAGCAAACAATAAGAGATACAAGAAACCACCCTGAAAACTTGTATTAAACTCTTTACAGAAGGAATACAATTGAAGAAACTTCTTTTCTTCCACACCTCTCTCAGATGTACAGATCTCTTTCCAGATCTCTTTCCCTCAAGAGTTCTCTCTCTCAATTACAATCAACTCCAACACTTGGATTGATACACATATACAATTATTGTACTGTTACTCTTACAATAAGCTATGAAGATCTAATCTTATATATAATATTAAGAAACATGAGCTATGCATTCACAACCATTAGATGCACCTCCTAATCAAGGGTTCAAAATAGTCTTACTAAAGATAGAGATTCGGACTTAAGACTAACACTTAATCCTACCATGAAAACATTCTATTCTATTCATGAAAATAACATTCTAGATGCACAGGTGACCGACATCAGTCCCTGCCTGTCTGCCTGTGACCGACGTTGGCCGATTATGACCGACGCCAGCATCTCCTAGTTGACTCCTGATCGACGTCAGTTGCTCCTGACCGACGCTGGTGACTGTGTAATTCTTGCAACTTTTGCACTCACTCATTTGGTGAAGCTTTTAGCTCCACACCTTAACAATTTTCCACTTGGAGATAAATAGCTACACCAGTACCTGTACAACAACATCTTCTAGCTCTTCCATCTTCAAACTCAATCATGAAGACCAACAAAAGTTGAATGAAGATTCAACTTCTCCTTTGTTACCAGCTTGGTTAACATATCAACAGGGTTCTTATCTGTATGGATCTTCTCTAGCTTCAACTCACCATCCTCCAATACCTGTCTAATGAAGTGGTACCTCAGCTGTATATGCTTGGTTCTTGAATGAAAGGCTAAATTCTTAGCCAAATGAATTGCACTTTGACTATCACTGTATAATCTACAACTCTCTTGCTCTTTTCCTAGCTCTTCCATGAACCATGTCATCCATATCATTTCTTTGCTAGCCTCTATGACTGCAATGTATTCTACTTCTGTAGTTGACAAGGCAACAACCTTCTACAACTTTGATATCTAGCTAACTGCCATTCCACCAACAGTGAAAATATATCTTGTGGTGCTTTTCTTGCCATCCAAATCACCTGCCATATCTAAATCTACATAACCATGTAGATAAGTGTTTGAACTTCCATAGCACAAATGCCTACTACTGGTCCCTCTCAGATATCTGAGGATCCACTGAACTGCTTTCCAGTGTTCCTTCCCTGGATTGGCCATATACTTACTAACAACTCCCACTGCTTGGGCAATATCAGGTCTAGTACAAACCATTACATACATCAAGCTCCCTATTGTGGAAGCATATGGAACTCTACTCATGTACTCTACCTCATCATGTGAATTAGGACACTGTTCTTTACTCAATTTAAAATGTCTAGCCAAAGGTGTGCTTACCGGTTTTGCATCCTTCATATTGAACCGTTTCAACACCTTGTTCACATAATCCTCTTGAGACAAAATCAACCTGTGATTTTTCCTGTCTCTCTTAATACTCATGCTAAGGATTTTCTTTGCTGCTCCCAAATCCTTCATGGCAAATGTGTGAGCTAGTTTCACCTTAAGCTCAGAGATATCTTGCATGTGTGAACTTGCAACAAGCATATCATCTACATACAACAACAAAATAATATATCTACCTTTATCTAATCTCTTAAAATACACACAATGGTTAGATTGACATCTACTATAGCCATGCTCAGTCATAAATCTGTCAAATCTCAAGTACCACTGTCTAGGAGCTTGCTTGAGGCCATACAAGCTTTTCTTCAATCTGCACACTAAATTCTCCTTACCTTTGACCTCAAATCCTTTCGGCTGATCCATATATATTTCTTCATCTAAATCTCCATGAAGAAACACTGTCTTAACATCAAGCTGCTCAAGATGCAAATCCTCAATAACAACTAAAGACAATACAGTCCGTATAGAAGTCATTTTAACAAGAGAAAAAATCTCACCAAAATCAATACCTAGTTTCTGTGCAAATCCTTTCACTACCAACCTGGCCTTATATCTCATCTGTCCATTCTCACCTTCCTTCAATCTGTAGATCCATCTATTCTTCAGTGTCTTCTTTCCCACTGGCAACTCAACCAAATCCCATGTTTGGTTCTCTTTCAAGGAATCAATCTCCTCATTCATGCTTAGCTCCCACTGATTCTTGGATTCCACCTGTATTGCTTCATCAAAACTCTTTGGTTCTCCACCATCAGTAAGCAATAAATAGAATAATGAAGGGGAATATCGAATTGGAGGTTTACTTACCCTTTCTGACATCTTGATGGGCATTTGAGACTCATTCACAACACGTTGTCCACCCAAATTCTCTGACAGTGACCGACCTCGGTCACTTCTAGGCCTGTTACTGGCTGACGTCAATTCCACATGACCAACATCAGTTTCTGCCTAACTGACGTCGGTCACTGTCTGATCGACATCTGTTCTTGTATTGCCGATGTCGGTTCCTGCCTGATCGATGTCGGTCTCTGTGTTTTTTTGTCTGTGATAATTCTTTCCCGTGAGCTCATTTTGGACCATCACCTCATCCAATTCTCCATTGCTCTACCCAGATTGATTCAGCTTCTTGAGCTGATCACTATAAATCACTTTTTCATTGAAAACAACATCACAGCTCCTAATTATCTTGTTAGTTCCTAGATTCCAAAACCGGAATCCAAAATCATCAGAGCCATATCCAATAAATGTGCATCTCATAGACTTAGATCCAGCTTCTTTCTATTTTCCTTATCAACGTGCATAAAAGCTTCAAAACCAAAAACTTTGTGAAATGAGATATCTACCTTTTTACATGTCCATGCCTCTTCTGGAATTCCACCATTCAGAGCTATAGAGGGTCCTCTGTTAATTAGGTAAACTACAGTATCCATAGCTTCTACCCAAAACTCTAAGGGTAAACCAACATGCAACCTCATACACCTTGCACACTCCATTACTATTCTATTCATCCTTTCAGCAACTCCATTTTTCTAAGGTGTCTTTAGAACCATCCTTTGCCTGCATATTCCATGCATATAACAATACTAGTTAAACTTGTGGCTGCAGAACTCACCACCATTGTCAGATCTCAGGCACTTCAATCTCCTGCCTATTTCATTTTCAACCATAGCTTTCCAAATCTTAAAAGTGTCAAAACATCAGATTTCTTCTTTATACAATAGACCCATACCTTTCTTGTAACATCATCTACGAAAGAGACATAGTACTGTGATCCTCCAATAGAAGCAACTTGAGCCAGTCTCCACACGTCTGTGTGAACAAGCTCTAATTTGTGCTTCTTCTTTGTTGACCCAGTATTGAGAAAACTTACTCTCTTCTGTTTCCCAAAAATGCAGTGCTCACAAAAATCTAGATCTGTGCTTTTCAAATATGAAAGCTTACCTTTTGACTTAAGAATAGACATTCCCTTCTCACTCATGTGGCTGAGCCTAGAGTGCCACAACTTTGCATCCACATCTGAAGTAGATAATACAAAAGGAGAATTATCAGTAATACAATTACATAAATAGAGAGTACCTACTCTCTTACCTCTGGCCAATACAAGTGCACCCTTGGTCACCTTCCAAGATTCAACTGTGAGAGTTACTGTACAACCATCATCCCCCAACTTTCTTGCAGAAATCAAATTCCTCTTCAAGCTAGGAACATGCATGACATCTCTCAACACCCATGTGTTGCCATTCTGCATTTTCAGCTGCACTTTTCCTTTGCCAACAATTTTACAAGGCTCATCATCCCCTAAATAAACTATTCCAAAATCTCCATGGACATAGTCACTAAAATATTCTCTATTAGGGGTAGCATGAAAAGAGGCACCAGAATCTAAAACCCAAGATTCTATATTATTATGCAAAGAGAATATAAGAGCATCTTGTGCAATACCTGCAACTTTTGCTTCTTCTTTACCTTCATGTTGATTGTCCTCTTTAGGTTTTGACTAGCACTCTTTGCTTATGTGCCCTATCTTTCCACAATTCCAGCAGGCTATCCTCCTACCATTTCTAGATTTGGATCTACCTCTCACCTTTGACTTAGACCTTGATCTCCCTTTCTTGCTCTTCTCTTTTTGCCTTCCTCTGCTCTCAAAACTTAAAGCGTTCCCTGATGTTTTCTCTATGCTTTTCCTACAAATTTCTTCATTCAAGATTACACTAACAACATCATCTACTTTTAAAATATTTGAAGTAGATGCAGTATTACTAACTACCATTACCAAGCTATGCAAGCTCTCAGGTAAAGAGCATAAGATTAATAGAGCTTTAATTTCATCATCAAACACTATTTTGACTAAATTTAATTGATTTACAATTCCATGGAAATCATTTAGATGATTAGATACAGATCCACCTTCCTGCATTTGCAAATTAAATAACTGCTTCATAAGATATACCTTATTTGAAGCTGAGGGTTTTTTATATAAATTTGTTAAAGTAGTCATTAACTCTACCGTTGACTTAACCTGTGATAAATTAGATATCACAGTAGATGCCAGACTCAATCTTATATATCCAAGAGCCTTTCTATCAAGAACCTCCCATTCTTCATCTTCCATGTCTGTGGGCTTCCTTGAAACTCCACCTAACGGTAAGTATAAATATTTATGATACAGATAATCTTCTATCTACATTCTCCATAATTGGTAATTCTTGCCATTGAACTTCTCCATTCTCAGTTTACTTTCTTCTACCATTGTTTCTCCCACTCAAACAAAAACCCCTGTGAGTAACTTATAATCAATACACACTAACCAAATCTAAAACACCTGTTAATCAACCCGAGCTCTGATACCACTTGTTGGGGATCAACCAACAATCTTGATTACAATGTGAAAGCAACTAAATGTGAAATTAAACTAGAAAGATAAGTAACTAGAATCAGAAAACAACAAACAATAAGAGATACAAGAAACCACCCTAAAAACTTGTATTAAACTCTTTACAAAAGGAATACAATTGAAGAAACTTCTTTTCTTCCACACCTCTCTCAGATGTACATATCTCTTTTCAGATCTCTTTCCCTCAAGAGTTCTCTCTCTCAATTACAATCAACTCTAACACTTGGATTGATACACATATACAATTCTTGTACTGTTACTCTTACAATAAGCTATGAAGATCTAATCCTATATATAATATTATGAAACATGAGCTATGCATTCACAACCATTAGATGCACCTCCTAATCAAGGGCTCAAAATAGTCTTACTAAAGATAGAGATGCAGACTTAAGACTAACACTTAATCTTACCATGCAAACATTTTGTTCTGTCCATGAAAATAGCATTCTGGATGCACATGTGACCGACATCGGTCCCTGCTTGTCTGCCTGTGACCAACATCGACCAATTATGACTGACGCTGACATCTCCTAGTCGACTCCTGACCGAATTCGGTTGATCTTGACCGACGTCGGTGACTATGTCATTCTTGCAACTTCTGCACTCGCTCATTTGGTGAAGCTTTTAGCTCCACACCTTAACAGGGTTTGCATTGTCATCTACCAATATTGTGCCAAACAAGGTTTCTTATCTAAATTCAAAGCTACAACAAAACACATCTAAAACAAGTGATCTAAATATCATACAAAAGGTTACTAATAGACCAAGTGAAATCCTAAGATAAATAATTTGAGATAAAGTGATGAAATTACCTCCTCCACATCCTATAAAGATATCCAAATACTACTATGAATATTATAGAATGCATGCGCATCATACAAATTATTGTTTTGAATTATAGATTAAACTACAAAGTCTCAAATATAATGGTGATCCTATAATTAATACATCATTCAATAAAAGCATTCACATTATGAGTACTTCTCCTAAAGCACATGTACCAAAATAATAAATGTGGGTACTAGATAAAAATTTAGAGTAAACACAATTACAAATACCAAACATAGTGCAAGAAAATGTTCAAAAAATAAAATTAGATCAAGAAAAGGATTCAAATATGCCTCTCGATTATAATACTTAGATTTACAAACCATATGGTTTTGGGCAGCAATATCTAAAACACTTTGGTTATCATGGTCAAGGATTGGGAAAACATTCCTAAGGCATAACTCATCCTATCTCTATATCTGATAATAATGAGCATCAAGGCTTGGGATATATTGGTAATACTAATTTAATATCATTCAAAGAGGCATATACATTTTGTTAATGTAAAAGAATAAGAGCCTACAAATTGAAATAAATCCCAGAAAAAGAAAGAAATAGAATAAGATATATTTCCTAAACACCAAGAAGAGCAAAACATGATACAAAAGGAACAAGTACAAAAAAGAAAAAAGTGCCTAAAAAGGGTACTGTTAGACATGTTCTTTTATATGAATAAATAATCACTCTTTCATCAAAGCATAAAATCATTAAACCTAACATAGATGACAAGAAAGGTCAAAATATTATAGTTGACCCAACTTGTCAATTCAATATATGTACATGGGAATTCTTTACATCTCTAGGATATGGTATGGAACATGTGAATAAAGCTATGACATTTAATTTTTATGTTGGTTATATTAAGTCTAATGTCATACATGGATCAAAATAATGCTCTACTATGTTACATATTAGTCCATTTTTGACCAAATATAATGCAAAACTTGGGAAACCATGGTTACTAGCAATGAAGGAAAACATCTTTGAAGCAAAGATACCAAATACAAACTTATCACATCTTACAATTATACATCTAAAATGCACAAATATGTCACATATTGTTCCATAAATATTATACATTTACCACTCACATATTTTCATCCATTGGATGAGATCATATGGTACTTTATTTTGAATATTACAAAAATTCCAAAAAAATTCAAAAATTCAAAAATTCAAAAATATGTTTAACATTTACATATTCTATTAACTCGTTGGCATATATGTTGTTGGTTCCATGTTGGTAGATGACATATCAATATTTATTCTATATACTTGTGTTTCACACTCCTTTTGAGTGTGATTCAGGCATACACAAATACATTATCCATATACCTTTGGATGTTGGGTTTTCCCTCTACTCACGTCACTAGGACATTGGGGGCATCCACCTCTATAAATATGATACATACAAGTTATATCATGATATGGTCACTTTTAATTATCATTTTGGATCATATATGTACTTACATGTTCCTTTATCCATGCTTAGATATTTCACAGTGTACTTGATATGCTATATACTTAGCATTTTTTGTTAACACATATATCCAAAGACTAGTATGATATGTTTATGTTGGTTTCTTATGATTTAATTTATGCACTTACTTGAGTGTATTACCTTTATATTATCTTTCTTGTTTGATCATTTGAATATACCCCATTTTTTTCAACCCTTGTGCCTTTGATTTCCTCTTTCACACTTTAATATGTCATTGTTTATTATATGTTGACATTTGAATATGTCATTCTTACCTTTGTAGACATTTGACTAAGTCATGTTCCTTTGATTGTGTGATATTTGTGTTATAGGTATAGTCATTAAGGTGGGGGGTGAATTAGTAATCAAATCAAATAAAAATTCAAATTTGATTCTTCGAACTCTTAACCATTATACTTAAGCATTCATGAATCATATAAACCATTCATTGCAATGAACAAAGAAAATAATGCAAGATCAAAGCACATAACACATAAATTATGTGAAAAAACCTCATGGGGGAGAAAAAACACTAAAAAAATATTTGTAATACTATCCTATAAAGGTATTTCTTCAATTTATACCAGCAACAATTGATCAAGGAACACCCACTAGATCTTTAGCTAACACCAACTAGCAAGGAGGCTACAACCCCCTAGACGATCAACCAAAAAATCAATCACCTCAAAACTGATATCTACATATGATATAATGTATGACATAATTGATGATGGAATTATCTTGCTTTAACACTTGAAAACCTACCTCTCTACCTCACATAAGCCATTTAGGCTCATTTGCTCAACTATGTCACCCTTTTCATAACTTGGTCATTCAACTTAGATTTCCATGCATAGAGATCATTCTAAACACTATAAATTATTATGAATGATTCATATCAATTTTTATCCACCTATCTCTACTCTTCAAAACACCTATATCATTCGCTTGAGCTCACACATACACAACTAGTCTTTAAAGGCCTTAATATCCTTGCTCTTATACAAGATTCTTCCTCTACCCCTTCTTGGTTAGCCAAAAGACATTACTTAAGTATTAAGTCTTATATCTAACTATAAATAATATCAAAACCACATACATAGGTCAACCATAGCATTTATAGATCACCCTTAAGAAACAACACCTTTCAAATAGGCCTAAGTAACCCTTTTAGGTCTATGGAGACCTATTCATCCCGTTAACACTTCACCAAGAAAAAATAGAAACATAAGTCCACTTAAAATCACATAGGTCCATGCAAAATTGCCCCTAAGACACCCTAAAGTTATTATAGTCATCACTATATATCTATGCATATGCAAAACCTTTGAATCATTTATCTTATACATGAAAATACCATGAATGAATAAAAAGTCAACTTACAAGCAATGATTAATACTGAATATGGATTGGTCAAACATAAAAAATAAATAAAAATTATTCTTAGGAGTATATAACACTCTCCAATAGATATATAATCATGAAACATCCAAACACCATCAATAAAAACACAAACATCCTTCTCGGGTCACTTGTAGAAGAAAGTCAAACCCTCAGTCAACTTTGAAGCTCCATAAATGCAATTATACAACTAGTCAAATCTCCTAATCAATTTTAATAGATTTCCCTTGAAGTCATTTAACACTTTTATTTTTAATCCATCATCAAATTCACCCATTATCAAAATTTATTAAGAAAAACACTCCAGACTGGTTTTCCTTTGTAAAATTCAAATATTTGAATTCCAACGGTCACTAAAAAATGCAAATTTGGCCAAGTATGGAAACAATGAAATATACCTAGGAGAGAAAATTTGAACGATCATAAATTTTTATAGACATGATGTAAAGTCATTAAAATTTAAACACATGTTTTAGGCACAAAAATGAATAGACCCATGTGACCACTTTCTTCTAACACCTTCACATGTGTGAATGTTGATGTCATTAATCTACTTACTCAGGAAAATATACCAAAATGACTAGGATAAACTAAACCTTGAAAAAATACTCAAATTTATTATTTTCACTTCCAAAAGTAAACCATGAACTTATTACACCCCATAGAACCCTTCAAACATGGTTGACACATCATCAACATCCATCATCTTGCCTAACCAAGCAAACACTGCAAGATCCATTCATGATCACTAAGGCACACTTTATCATTAACCTACTAGCTTACTTGAAACCTCATTAATCACTCTTGGACACCTTGGATACATCATTGAAATCACCTTAACAATCTTCCCCTTTGTTATTGATGTCTAAATTTGTAAACATCAATATAAAGTTATGCATAGACTCTTTCTTCCTTTATAAATACTTTCTCACCCTTTGATACAATGACAAAGTGGGATTAAATAATAATCATGATGACCTATAAGTGTTTTCAAATCCAAAATAAATAATGGAACTCCTCTGAGAGATTATATAAACTCTCCATATCACAACGCATACCATTTATTACCATGACTGCTTCAAACTTGTTCATTGATAACACTTATTCTTTAACCATGCATTGATATATGAATAATAAACACATAATAGTACCAAAATATATTTGAAAACAACTTAATAACACTAAGAGGTACTCCCCCTAAGTTACCTAAGCTTAGACATCCCTTGTACACCTTTAAACCATCTCTAAACATGATGAAACTACATAGTTGTTTTCAAATTCTCTCTCACAAGCCACCCATAGAATGAAGAATGGAAATTAAAGCTCTTTCTCAAACACACATGATGTATAAATCCAACTAATAAACATATTTAGGGACAACCATACCTTTGTATTTTGAATAAAATGACCAAAAAGTCTATTTGAATCACCTAGCCTTGTCTAGAGGCCTAATAACCCTACTTTAACCTTGTAGAACCCATAATTTTTTATGTAGATACCTCCATGAATTTAAAATTAATATCTAATACATAATAATATTCACCCTTATTCATGTCAATTTTCATCATCCAACTCTTCCTCTACACCATAACTCCTTCACAAACTGACTTGTTAGTTAACCCTCTATTTGGACAAATGCTCAACCATAAAATAAATAATACACTTTTAAATGACTATAAATAACTTTATGAGCACCCATTTGTCCATTTCAAATAATTAATAATCCTTAGAACTCAAATCCTTTGGAAAGGACACTAACCCACATGGGCTAAAACACTAGGGCATCAATAAGAGACATGGTCAACTTACCATCTTCCGATTAACACCAAATCCTAAAATGTCTCTCACACCTAGAGATTACCAAATCTTAATAATGAACAAATTATTGATATCTGACTCCTTGGGTAACCCATATAATCCTAAAATGGTTTTTGGTTGGTTAGCCCTTAAGCAAAGACTATCATATGTGAGATCCATCCAAAACCTTCAACTTTTCCTCAAGAGGCCTTAAAATACTAAAACCACCTAGAGCACACTTTTATGAGGTCAACACACTTTATATGACACAAAGTCACGTTGAACACTCACCAATCTTGATTTGACACTTTGAACCATTCATATTGTGCTTATAGACCCTATGTATACACCTGTCACTATGCCAAAACACCTTCAAAAGGTCATGAAATCATTTTTACATTTCAAAGGCAAATTATACACACTATCCAATCAACCTCAATTTGTCTCAACTCTCTCTTTCCTTTAAAGACTATAAATGCATCAATTCTGTATGATGAACACACACTAGGTAGTGAACATTGAGCAAAATGGTTAAAAATAACAAATGATCATTAAAGCTTCATGTGACCAATCCAATGCATGAAACCCCATGGATTGCACTTATACACATCCTCTTTACACTCCATATCAACCTTACCTTCATTATTCATTATTTGGCCTCCTAAACTAGACTGTAAAGATTGACAAGAACATGCTTTTAGGACCAATGTCCTTGAACAAGTTTCTTGAAGCTTTTCATCACAAACCTCTGGAGCAAACACATAAAATTGTTTCTCGCCCTTAACCAATGACCTTCTATGATAAACACAAGGATTGGAAATAGAAGATCATAAATTCTCTACCATAATGACATTGGTATTAAATACCAATCAATAACTATACATACCTCTATACTGATTATAGCATCTTGTACATCACCTAGAGCACACACACTTACTTATACATATGAAAGATGTATCCTAATAAGAATAGGTAGATACACCTACTTATTAAAGAGAAACTATAAGTCCCAAAACTTAGGAGACTCCCATATCTCCATACTCTCATTTGACTTGCAGTCCTTTCTCATCATCAAATTAACTTTGAATGGGTCCTCAACTTAATTCTTTCCTTCAAATTTGGAATCTTGCTTGATTATTTTATCCACTTGGGTAGAGAAGACATGTTCTATGACATTTAAACTTTTACCCTATTTTGTTATGATAAATAATCCATTTTAAACCTAATTTTCATTCACCTCCTTGGGTCTACGTTCATTATGGATCCTTTTCCTCATGTTAGGATTGACATTCTTTGAAGTAGAACTCTAACCATTCCTAAAAAACCTTGTTATGTGACCTCTCTATTGACATTTGAAATAAATGAAGTTTCTCTAATTGTACGTACCTTGTGTTTGGGATACATGATGACTCCTTGAAGTTTCATCATCCCATTCATGCACTTGATTATTTGATTTCCTAATGAAGGCATTACAAGACCTTGCAATATGACCAATAACTTGACAATTATAACATAAGATGTCATGATTTCCTTATGGACCTGTTGACTATCTTGATTGATGATATTATTCATGCTTGTCATTATCTTGCTCTTTTATTTTGTAGTCATTGATCCTATGACTAAAATGATGATACTAATGATAGTGACCATTAAAGGAATTTGTGTACCCTATAGCATTAGTATATTTGATCTAATTTTCCCTATTATTAGCCTAAAATATGAATCTTGTGTTTGCTTCTTGATTCCTTAGTGAAATCAATCTAGAGACATGTCACTTGAAGACCTTTGATTATTCATAATACTATTAAAAAAACTTGTGCTTGTCATAGCATTTTACTTCAATTGATCATGATTGAAACCAAGACCAGTCGTATCTTTAGGCACTCTCTAATTATCAAGCATCTCATCAAGCTTCTTACTGCTTTTATCAAACTTTTGATATGTTTCAAGCTTTCTCATAGATTGATCTCATTTCACTTTCAAAGACTCCATCTCTAATTTATACTTGACACATTATTCATCCTTAATATTTACTTATTTAGTAAGGGTACAAACCTGAGTTTCAAAATGTTGAGTGATTTCATCATGATCTTTGACTTCATTACTCAGTCTTTCTTTAAAGAAGCTAATTTACTCTTCATAAGTCTTGATCAAGGATGCTTACTTTCTATTCTTTCCTCATATGAGTTTCAATTCTTCCAAGGTATTAAGATTTATATATACAAGAGTGACTTGATCATATTATTCCTTTGAGCTATCTCCACCAAAGATATCTCTACCTAAAGAACATTCACCATCATCATCCTCAAGAGCCATGAACAGTGTCTCATTATTCTCATCATGAGATGAATCATCACTGTCTGATGTGTTTCCTTCTTCTTCATCAGATGATTTACTATCTTCTTCATGTTAAAGACTCTTACTACCTTTGTATGAATCTTTGTCATTTATCCTATTGAATAACTTTTTGTACTTGCATGATCCTACGTGTTGTCCATTTTTGGTGTGAAACTGACATGGTTCTGAAGGACCATGGCGCGTAACTGATAGGCATAGAATCATCATGGTGTGGAACCTATGGGGTGAAAGAGGATAATGGCATGGAGGAACCAATGCGAGAAGACCCAGTCATAGGGGAATGAGTCATGAGGAACTTGAGGACATAAGACTTGAAACAAAAGTAGAAGACTAGGGGAGCATGTGGGAAGTGGGAGTAGTTAAGAGAATGGTTCATATGGGTCACCTCAACCCTATTAATAGGAATTTTTTCACCAAGTCACAAGAAGAAGACATAGTAGCAAAGATATAACATAGATTAAGGATATAGGGGGTGCAGAGGCTTGGGTCTTTAGGAAAAACTAATTGTTGAGCATCACAACTCTCAGTCTATTAAGAGTTTGTTGGCCAATTCTTCATGCCATTAATGATTATAAACACTTGTTTAGGACAAAATAGGTATAAATACCCCTATTTTAAATAAATGTGAGGTGAATTTTAGGAATAATTTGTGATGAACTTTTGCCTTTTTGATGATTAAGCTTAATATATGAGATATCAAGTTTTAGCAACTTCATGTGTTTTATGATGAATGATGGTATATGAGTTAAGTTATTAGATTTAAATATGAGTTATAACCTATTTTTCTTTTCTTTTCTAAGTAACTAATGCTAATATAAGATGACAACATTTTGTGTAGTGATATTAATTAAACCATGAACTCAAAGAATCAAGACAATCTATCTTAACATTTATATAATCCCTATTTAATTTGCATAAAGAGAAGTATATGAACAAGTTATTAACACTATGAAATAAAACCTATAGGAATCAGTCTTCCACTACATGCTTTGGGTGAGTGTGAAAGACCTAAATCTTGCATGAAAAGGCCAACACTCTAGCTTATGGGATAGACTTTAATGCTAAAACTAGAATCATAAAAGAAACCCCAAAATTTTGGTTTCATTACTAGTACCCGAAGCACAATCATGGAAAAAGTTTGAGCATATTACTCTTGAGAATATATAAGAATGGATTACTAATGTTGAAGATAACTTTGTAGTTCCCTACCTTGGCCAGGAATCTCTGCATGATAATGGGTAGAGCAGGACCTATACAGTGCATTATATGAAACCTTCTTTTCAAAGGTCTAAATTAATTTACATACTTGGTAGTCAGCATTTACTCAAGGATGATCAAGGAATATTGGAAGGAGATATTCTTGGAACCTAGAATAAAATAGATCTTTAGCAAAACTTGGAGTTCCATGAAAGCAAGCAACCAACTTTTGGTAGAAAGGAGTTCTGAATAGCTACATTTTGGAGTATGTTATAACTACCTATTCATGTCCTTAAGAAGCCAAGTTCTAATTATTTTGAGAACCATGTGGTCATTATATTAGGCTTTTTGCTTTTGAAATCAAGAATCTATTTGATGATCTTAGACTTGAAACTATACCAATGGAGAGATAAATCCTCTTGTGCATGAATCACACATTTGGAAGAGGAAAATAAGAGTTGGTATAAGATTGTGGGTTCATAATAGTAACCAACCAACATGAATTACATAAATGAAATTATGATGAAACTCAATAAAGGATTATAGGTGTTAGCAGTGTGGGAAGAGATTGAGAGAACTCAAGGAGTGTTGTTAGGAGCTGTAAGGAAATGAAAACACATGAGGACCCCATCACTCTTGAGCCACATTCTATGTTACTTATATCCTATGAAGGAGAAATAAGTTGAAGAACAAGAACCAAGGAACCAAGTCTAAACCAACCAGTCTCACCCACCATAGTGTGTGTTCATGATTTTGAGTTAGATGAAGTACACACACATGATTGGGATACAAATAGTTTGGAATCAAAGATTAAATTGGCAAAGGATATTGAAGCTAAGACTTTTGACACTCATTTAGACTTAATAGTTTTTTTTCCCTCTTCAATGGAATTCCATGGCATACCTAGTGGACAAGGCCTACAAGGATAGAATATAGGCCCCAATTTTAGTAATCAATCAACTACCTCACCTCATGTCACAAGCATTACTGCTGGAGGTGGACTAAGAGGTGGTATAGGAGGTAGTGGAATTCCTCCTCAAGGGACCAGGGTTGGAGGGTCCCAACAACTACCCGTTCAAACACCTCAACTGACTACAGTGTATTATGAAATGCCATCACACTTACTAGAATATTAAGGTATGGATAATGTAGCTAAGCATGTCCATAATTGTGAAATAATTTGGAGGGTATGAGGTATTACCTCCTCTGAGTGTAAGGCCACATAGTTTGTAACTAAATTTTTAGAGCATGCATAGAAATGGTATTGAAAATTCAACCCTCAACAAGTGGTGGTCAACTATGATCACTTAAGACAGCCTTCCTTCAGGAATTTGACATTCCTAAATTTGAGCAACAAAGCATTACAACGTTGAAGGACATAAAGCAAGGACTTACTAAGAGTGTGCATGAGTATGACACAAGGTTTAAGACCTTGTTATCTAAATTATCATTTAATATTAATGTTTCTCCACATGAAAAATGGTTGTGGGAGGATTGTTATACCCTTCTATCAAACTTTGTCACAATAGACCTTCACTAGTCCACATGAGGCTTTAGAAGTTGATCTTTATGTTGAGGTAGTTAAAAGAATTGATATTGGGATAAGTCCCTTTAAGGAGGATCAAATAACCTCAATGGAATCACAACTTGAGAAGTTAACAACCAATAATGCACATGAAACATGAGTGGTGTTTGGTGCATAGACTACAAATCTAAAGGGCATACATGAGGCAATTATCCATGTAAGAACATATGCATGGTACTTAAACAAAGATGTGAAATATATCATGAGGAACATGATGTATGCTCTTTTTCTCTTCTATAATGAGATACACACACTAAGGTGTCTGACTATTGGAAGATCTGTGATGCCCATACTCATGACACTAATGACTACCATTTAATTAGTGACATCCATGAAGCTTGAGAGCATGGCATGCACCAAACCTCAAAAACAAATAATTAATGAAATGATGGATACTAGGGATGAGGAAGATGGTGAGGATGAGGAGGTGGTCATTTACCATTTAGGATCTATTACAAATGTGGATCTTTGGACCATTATCAAAGGGATTTACCAGACTCCCCAATGTGCACTTTCTATAGGAAGGACCACCACCTGGAAGAGTATCCTAAATTATATGTAGATATCACCAAGGATCTAAATGAAAAAGGTGATAGGATGATTTAAAATGATAAACCACATTATCACGCATGCCCAACCATCCCTATAGCTCAATAGGTAAACATTACCACTCATAGTGGGGGACAGACCTAGTCAACATCTAATCCCATCGAGAAAGTGCAACAAGAAAAACCAAGAGCAAGAATGTATCATGATGTTTAGTAGTAAAAATATGTCCTTCAAGGATATATTTAGTTCCTAAAATATAAATACATAATGTAGCATGTTATTATGCAAAGGGAAGCTTAACCTGAATATGTGGTATGTGATGACTTTCAAGAGCTGTGCAAGTGCATGCTAGATGAGGACATTATTCCACAACTAAGTGTTTGGATTAAAAATCAAGCTTGAGTACCAGATTAGTTTCACATTCATTTTAAAAATATTGATCAACATGTTGTAATACCACTAGATCAAGCATAAGGCCCCCCTTACATAGAGCCTATCAATTTTGATGAAAATATTAACCATATCTAAAATGTGACTACAAGGAATGATGAACAACAAGATCCCACTCTAGGTGGTATTCTTCGATGGTTAGATACTTAGTCCCTTTTTGACACTACAAGCAATGCATGTAATTATTGGGCTCATGGTGACTACGACCTCATTGACAGAAACATATTACCATCAATAACCAAGAGAATGTACCACACTAGTTTAATAAATGACATAGGTTTGTTCACCTTATCACTGGCCAAGTCCTGAGGGGAAATATCATAGAGACACCATTATAAAAACTCAATGAGGCTCCAAGGTTCTATGGGTAGATGGAAGTCCAAGACTTCATTCAGTGCCTTGAAGAGTTTTACCACATTGATGAAGATCATCTTCAATCTTTAGTTCATCTCTTTGATGGCATAGTTGCATGATGGTGGTGAACCCATTGTGAATGACTCCTATAGGGGGCTCAAGTATGATCAAACTTACACCAAAAATTTCATCATGATAACAAAGTAAAGGGAGTAATAAGTTACAATAGATTACAAGCACTTGAGCCCCACATTGAAGCTTGTGAAACAATATGGCAGGATGATGAGTCTTACTTACCAGAATATTTATGGGTGCATGCATTCTATGGAACTTTATGCATTTGGGCATGAGCATTGTACATTCATGAAGAGAGACACATGGGTAATAGGTTTTGGCATTTTTTGATGGGGAACATGAATTCAATACTATCCTGCTCTTCACCAAGGATGGATTTGCACCTCACCCTCCAAGCCATGCATGTGGTGATAGTGGGTGACCTATGTCTCATGGAAGAATGCCTAAGGATTATCAATCAAGACCTTGAGGAGCCCCTAAACCTATTCCATAAACTAGTGACATACATAATTCCTGCACCTATACCAATCCTCGATTAGAACTGATGACAAGAAATTCATCTGGGGAAATAAAACCTCATGTTAAAAGTGGAATAAGGTGAAGGATCCACTCCACTTATCCCAATGTCTAACCATTTAGATTTTCTTATGGATGTTGGCATAATAACTATTCAAGATATAGGTGTCGATATGGACAACCCATACCATGGGCCTATTTAGACTATTCAATGTAACATCAGCTTGAAATGAGAACCAAATATGGCTACAGTAGGAAATTATTAGACTAACACAAAGATTTCAATTTTTTTTGAATTTATAAAAGAATATTAAGATGTATTCCTAATAAACTATAGGAAATGAAGTGAGTCCACCCATCCTAGGGGAAGATGCATATCAAGCTAGTTGATGGCACTCGACTAGTTAGAAAACATGCATATAGGATGAATCCTAATCTCCAGGTGCACATCAAAGATGAAATTGATAGTATGCTACACACTAGAGTAATCACCCCCATTTATGAATCTAAGTGGGTCAGTCTAATGATGATTAGTATCAAGAAGGATGGATGCATCTGTATCTATATGGACTACTAAGTGATTAATGCATCCTGTGTAACTGACCCCTTTTCAATGCCATTCATGGAGGAGATCCTTGAAGGTGTTGATGGATGTGAGGTATATACCTTTATATATGGCTTCTCAGGGTACAATTAGGTCCAAGTAGCTGAAGAAGACCAACCCAAAATAACATTTGCCATTGAATGGGGATCATTTGCATATATTGTTATGCCTTTCAAGTTGAAAAATGCTCCAACAATGTTTTCATGAATAGTAATTGAAGCCTTTAAGGAATTCATCCAAAAATTACTTCAAGTTTATTTGGATGATTAGAAAATATATGGTTTGGTTAAGGACCATTATTCTAACCTTAAACTTATGCTTGATCACTGTTGGGTCTTAAAAATCCCATTAAACTTAAATAAGTGCCTATTTGAAACACCTTTCAATGTGCTCCTAGGTCATATTATTTTTAAGGAAGGACTTTAGGTAGACCTGACAAAGGTATATGTTATTCTTCTCCTTCTAGTGCTCAAGACTCAACATGACTTCCATGCTTTTTTGGACCATACTAGTTATTATAGAAATTTCATCCGTGGATATACAAAAATTGTCATGCCCTTGAAGGAAATTTTAAAATAGAATGAGCATTTCATATGGACTTGATCTTGTCAAGAGGCATTTGAAACATTAAAGGAAAAGCTGGTCACTACTCCTATCCTCTAGTACCCCAATTGGACAAAATCAATTCATGTCCATGTTGATGCATCTAGTATGGCCATTGGTGTAATCCTTGCACAACAAGGTGAAAGTCTCCTAGATCACCCAATCTAATTTTCCAGTAAGAAGCTCACACCATCTAAAAGGAACTATACCATTATAAAACATGAAGTATTATCCATGGTCTATGCTTTGTAGAAGTTTAGATAGTACCTATTAGCCACTCCTTTTAGTTTCTATAAAGATCATGGGGCTTTGAAGTACCTTGTTAATAAATCCATACTACATTAATAGATCTACCACTGGATTGTGTTGTTTTAAGAGTTCTAATTTTTAGTAATGGTGAAACTTGGGAAGGCCAATTGTGGACTTGATGACTACCATAAATCAAAAATGGAGAACCATCATGTGCCAGAGAAGATGATCTTCCTAATGTACAACTCTTATACATTATAAGGTACCTAAAGAGATATAAGATATTGAAGCATTATTGACCATTGGTTCTACACCTGATGGTCTCACTTTGTAGGCCAAAAATTAACTCATAGTTCACATTTCAGCCTTTTAGCTTATAGTAGATGATCTTTACAAAATGGGCCATGATGAATTTCTTCAACATTATGTAATGCAACATGAGCACCTCAAAGTACTCTGTAACATTTATGAGGGTATTACAAGTGGAAACTATGCTGGAGAGGCTACCATGTGAAAGGTTCTGCTAGTTGGATTATGGTGGCCAACTCTTTTCCAAGATGCTAAAACATATGCTAGGTACTGTGACATATGTCAGCACATAAACAAACCTAACCAAAGAGATGATATGCCTCTACAACCCATTACTTCTTAGAAACCCTTTGAAAATTGGGTTATTAATTTTATTGGCCCCATCACTCTAACAAGATGATGAATAGGTTCTTGATACATCATTGCATCAACTGAATACCTTATGTGTTAGGATAAAACTATATTGATAAAGTATTATACTACTACTATGACTACTACTACATAATTCATCTATAAGAATATCATAACTTGATTTGTATGTCCCTTGAGTTTCACTAGTGATCATTGAACCCACTTTTTGAATGAAACATTTCACATCTTACTGGTTGAGTTCATGATCATTCACCACAAAATAACACCATATAATCCATAAGCTAATGGAACTACTGAGGTTTTCAATAATATCCTAGGTACCACACTGACAAAGATCTATAACATTAGTTGAACTGATTGGGATGATAAGGTGTCTGCAACACTATGGGCATACTGCACAACCTACAAGTGCCTAAATAAAAGCATGCCATTTAACTTGGTGTATGGTAAGGAAGCAGTCTTATCGATGGATTTTTTGGTACCATCTCTGCGTATAACATGAGTAGGACAATTAGATGATGAATCATCCTTGAAAGTGTGCCTAGACACTTTATTACAACTAAATGAAGCTCATTTCTTCACTCATTGGAGCCAGGATGTGGAAATGTGCAAGCAAAAAGCATGACATGATCACCATATAAAGAACAAAACATTTTCTCCAAGAATGAAGATCTTGTTATACTATTCAAAGTTTACGCTTCACCTTGGAAAGACTTGAATCCACTAGGATGATCCTTTTATAATTCATATCATTCGACCTACCAGAGCATGTTGGTTACAAAGTATGGATGGCTAGTTCCTTCTTGGGCACTATAATGGAAGTTGTCTCTAGTCGTATTTCACCTTTGAATGGTTGAATAATTTTAATCAATAAGAATTGTGCCATTACTTTAGGATTTCTTGTTTCTAATAAAAAGGCTACCTTTATTACGTGTAACTTTTCCTTTTTATAAATTTTTTCA
Source organism: Torreya grandis (assembly GCA_037957365.1). Taxonomy (NCBI): domain Eukaryota; kingdom Viridiplantae; phylum Streptophyta; class Pinopsida; order Cupressales; family Taxaceae; genus Torreya; species Torreya grandis. The sequence goes on along the minus strand of JARHVA010000123.1, from coordinate 3,268,524 downwards.
AAAGTTGTTGTTTTTTTGGAGGACCATGACTCATTTTAGTGTGGGGTAAGAAGTCATATTTAGTAAGTAAAATGCACAAGTTAGTAAGTAAATCACACAAGTTACCTAAGTGTGTAAGGTTAGATAGGTGCACAAGGTACATGGGTGTGTAAGGTTCTTAGGGTACACAAACATCAAGTTTAATCCTTGTAAAATAACCATTTGAATTCAAATGCTCCAAGATCAATGGTCAGCATTCAATCGTACCATGAAGATCCAATAGTGAGTGGGTGAGGATAATGTCAATGGGTCCCAAATATCTAATGGAGCATGCTTAATTGTGCATCAAATATCAATGGTGAGCATCAAGTCAAAAGTTAGAGTATCCTAAAATTGAACACGTTAGTGACAAGTAACATGATATCAGGAGTATAATCTAGATCTAATGGCACATGGATGAGCTTGACTTAGTGGGTCTAGGTAGATCTATGGCTCATGTTCACTTATACAAAATAGATCCAATAATGAGCTCAAAGTTAAAAGGTCAGTGAATCCTAAAAACAAGTGAGAGGATACCAAGTGTCATGACCATAGGAGTTATCAGATAAATCAACGGTGTGTATTTGATCTATGTAGAAGAGGATCAATAGTTCATGTTTGATTTGGCAGAATCAGATCAATGATGCATGTTTAATCATGGGACACAAGTATCATCTACTTCAAAAAAAGGTGCAAGATTGGACATGTTATTAATGCAGAAAGAATAATTATGGTAAGGAATGGGCCAATGGTGTGATGTGACAAATATTGTTAAATGCATTAATTGACAAAAGTGAGGATCTAAACATGGCAGTCATTAAGGATATGCATTAATTACATGAAACAAAGGGTGATGGGAAAACCTTAATGATGGTAAACTCCTCTTGGAGCCTATAAATAGGCAAGTTAAACTCATTGTACACTTTACCTTGAGATTAATAGAGCTAAAGATCAAGTGACTACCAGAGCTAAGTTAATTAAACCCAGAGCCAAGAAAAGTGAATTCATCTCCACAATAACCTACATAGGGAATTACTGAGTTAAGTGGAGATAATATAAATTTATTTCATTAGAAAAACATTAGTATAAAAAGTTGTAGGTTGTAGGTCTACCATTGAAGGGTGCTTAAGATTAAAAATCTAAAGCAGTCATTCATAATGATGCATTCTTTTGGAAACATTAGATGACTATGCATTAACCTTTAGGCTCCTCGAAGGGTGTTGTAGCCTAAGAAAAAGGATAAAATAACTAAACCCTTTCCAACAATACTAGAAGAGGAGGTGAGTGAAAACTAGGTTCCAATTAGGGAAGAGACACCAGAAGATCAAGTTCAATGCATATGAAGAAGAGGAGAGTATGGTGCATAAAACAAAGTAGACTCAATCATCCTCAATGTAGAAAGCTCAAACGTCCCCACCTCTGTCTCTATTGATTGAAAAAATACAATATCTAAAATCAGTGTTACATGTGGAAAATTAGGTCTCCAAGGTTTCCAAGTGTATCATCTTCAACTAAAATCATCACAAACCTAGGAGTGAAGTTGAGTTCCAAAGTGTCTATTGGGTTAAGACCACAAACATCAGGAACCAAGTGGTGTATGATCTTATGATATTCAACTACTTGGAAGCTTTAGGGTTATTTTGGCTCTTCAATTTACCATACTTTGGTAAACCCATGGAGGTAGTCTATTCCTTATTTTGTGCATCTTTGAGGACTATAGTTACTTTTTCAGGTGTAACATGAATATTATGCTCAAGAGGATAAGCAAGGTCACAAGAATATAGTGCTTAGGGTTGAGCATAATTAATGACGTGGCAGACACCAAAGAGGTCCAACATACTACCACAATGCTCATGTATCAGAAGTAGGACCATGCTATGCACATCAAAAACTTGTAGTATCCCACCCTTTAGGTTGTGATGCAAATCATCATGACCAAGATTAGAGGAACTGATCATTGGAAAGAGGTTGACATGGTGCACCTTTATATTTACCATTAGGTCATATAGGGGTTGAAATTTAATTAGGGTATGCACTTCTCCCAGAAGATTAATGAAGATGTGAAGAGGACCCATTAGATGCCTAAGTACAAGTTATAATGGGGAGTAATCCCCCTCTTATTAGTTTTTGAAAAAATAAATGTGTTAGATTATAGCTCAAGAGTACTGAAGTGGGTATACCCTCCCATACACATGTCCCCTGATGAATGCTACAAGGCATTCACATGCCTTGATCACATCACCCCTTAATACAAGATCAAGATGAGGTATTGGTTTAATGGAATGAAGGTGGCATTCAATGATAAGTGGTGTATCTCTAAGGACTTGCCCCCTTTAGTTATGGAACAAACATAGTTTGTCATGAAGCAAAACTTCTCCCTCGTGCGTGTCTAAATAAACCCATTTAAAGAGGTTTATACATGGCTAAAGTTACCATATGCCTTCTTGATGTAGTACTTAATAGACTCTATTAATTATATTTATGATGCACATCCTATCATCCTTTAGGATAAAAGAATAGACTCAAAGATTCACACTCTTTATAAAATGTTTGTCTATCTAGGCAAAAAGGCCTATACAGAGAAGAGGGAGATGGACCTGATCGACATCAAGGTCAAGTAGATGATGGTGGGGGAAAAAATTCACACATTATTTTACATACTACACCCCTAAAAATATCTATAGGGTAGGGACCCCAAGTAGAAACTTCCATTAGTGCCACCCTTAAAGAAGAAAAGTGGTCAAATGTGGGTGCTAACACAAGTGGGCATCAAACACCACAAAAATGGTAGAAGATTATATAAGCACAATGATCTACCCCTCCACCATCTAGAAACATGCCATCCCATCTATCTACACCACCTCCCCCTTTCCATTCACCTTCTGCACCTCATCCATCTCTATTCCCTTCTCAAACTTTTCCATCTCCTCCATGCTCTTTACCACGATGCCCTTCATCTCCCTAGCTTTCTCCTCCTCTTTCTCCTCCACATTATCCACCTCCACCTTCTCCTCCTCTACCTTCTCCCCATAATGTAACTCCACTAACATCTCCCCCAAGTGCTTATACTTCAAGAGCTTCCCAACAACATCCCCTAAGATAGGCACCCCAACAAGAATTTCTTGAGGTACAAGTTCATAGCTCAAGGTCTGATTCTGATAAAACTCCCTCCCTGACATGGGAGGAGAAATTTGCCTCTGATGATTCATTACTTGACATTGAATCACTGTATGGCAAGGAGGGGGATGGTTAATAATTGAGTGTGATGGTCACTAGTATCCATAAGGAGGCTAAACTTGAGTGTGACCCTAGTAAAGGGAAGGGACTGATCGAGGCTATAAAAGAGCATGATGATGATGCAACTAGAAATACACATGAGTGATATCAGTTTGGCATCTAATACAAGATGATCTATATTTGGCCATTTTTAATTCACAATAAGGAAACCTTGGAAATAAAAATTTAATTTTCCTTCCTATTAGATATGTACAATGAGGAATGTGAGTTCAAACTCCCCCAAGGCAGCCTTTCCTTGGGTCTAGACACTCTAGCACTGCCAAAACCACTATGGGTAGATCCATAAAAGATATACGCTCTTATATTAAGTGCCACCTTTTTGAATCTAGGCATGAAGATCATGCACAAAATATTTTATTAGATTCTAATGTGGATACTACTAAGAGGAAACATGTCAATATTGTGGGCATGTATAATAAAGAAGTTGTAGAGAAATAAGCGCTCACCGAGGAAGTAGCCACATTGAAATAACAGATCTAAAAGGCCATAAAGGCAAAAGTAATGATTTTGAACCTCTACAAAATAATTTTGAATGAAGAATTAGTGCTAGTAGATGGTGCACCTCTTGATGGGGACACCATAGAAAAACTATAGACCTTAGTAGAACTTTTTCCCAAGAGATGCAAGGAGTAACCCATGCCAAAAGATGAGGGATTGGAGTTAATTTAATAGTTTACCATGGTCATCAAAATATATAAGCACACTATAGAGAGGGTTGGGGAGGTTATATCTATTTTGGATGAACTTTTTGCATATATAGCACATCCAAATAAAGTCTTGGAGGCTTAGCTCCAAGCTAGAAAAACCTAGAGGTAGTAGCTAGCTGATGTTTCACTCTTAATAAAAGACTGCACTAAGTGTGCCAAAGCATTCAAAAATGTAGAGATGATGGAGGACACAATCAATAAACATTGTTAATAGCTGAATGTAAATTTTTCATCCCTTTGAGGATAGGTTGATAAAGAGGTCTTCACACTTGAAGACATCTAGAAGGATACCATCACATCCTTAGATGAACTAGTCAAAAAGGCTAATGAGACCTCCATCAAACTCAAGGAGATAAATAAATTAATGGGTGGCATAGAAGAAATAATTGTAAAAGTACTCAAGGAATTATCAAATTAGGACAATCTAAAGAAGGAGATCGAGTAGTCAAGGCCCAATTTTTTTATGGATGCTAGCACGAATTGTCCAAGATGGACTAAGAGCATAGTTTGGGGTGATGTTGGCCCCAAAATTTTGGCTAAGTTTTGTCCAATTTTGGCATATAACTGACATGACATTGAAAGATCATGGCATGGAAGGACCATGGTGCGTAGCTAATAGGCATAGAAGCACCATGGTATGGAATCTATGGGTTGAAATGCGATAATCACATGGAAGAACTAATATGAGAGGACTCAATTAGAGGGGAATGAGTCATGAGGAACCTGAGGACATAGGACTTGGAAAAAAATTGGAAGACTAGGGGAGCGTATGGGAAGTGGGAGCAATTAAGAGAATGGTTTATATGGGTCACCTCGAGCCTATTAACAATAAGTTTTGCACTAACCCACAAGAAGAGGAGCACATGATAGCAAAGATATAACATACAATGAGGATATAGGGGGTGCAAAGGCCTAGGTATTTAGGAAAAACTAATTATTGAGTGCCATGACTTAGTTTATTGAGATTTTGTTGGCCAAATATTCATGCTATTAATTATTGTAAACACTTGATCAAGGAAAAACAAGTATAAATACCCCTATTGTAAAGAACTGCAAGGGGGATTTTATGACAAATTTGTGATGAACTTTTACCTTCCTAATGATTAAGCTTAATATATGAAATAATAGGTTTTATCAGCTTCATGTGTTTTATGATGAATGATGGTGTATGAGTTAAGTGATTGGACTTAAATATGAGTTATACCCTATTTTTATTTTCTTTTATAAGTAATTGATGCTAATATAAGATGAAAATATTATGTGTAGTGATATTAATCAAACCTAAAACTTGAAGAATCAAGGTAGTCTATCTTTACATTTATATAATCCCTGTTTAATTTGCATAAAGAATATAAACAAGTTATTAACACTATGTAACAAAACTTATGGGAATCGATCTTTTACTACACACTTTAGGTGAGTGTGAAAGACCTAAATCTTGCATGAAAGGGCCAATGTACTAGCTCATTAGGCTAAACTTTAGTACTGAAGCTAGAATTATCAAAGAAACCCCAATAAGACTTGCCTCTATCTAGGCACTTAGATGCAAAATTACCAGCTTTACCACATGAAAAACATTTAAAAGGAAGCTTCCCTTCATATTTACTTGATCTTACATTCAATTTTTTTGCAATCATGGTTTTAATTTGATCTTTATTAAGATCAAAGTTTTCAAGACTTAACTTGCTCTTCTTGCCCTTTATCTCCTTGATCACCTTGAAGGTTGCTTCCTTATTTGGTGGTTTGTCCTCATTGACTCTCATCTCATAGGTAGTAAGGATGCCATGAAATTCATCCATATTCATCTTGGTGAGATCATGGCTTTATTCTACAACAAATTTTTTTGAATGAAACTTGAGGGTTAGATACCTTAATACTTTCTATACTACAGTACCTTCTTCAATAACGTTTCCAAGACCTCTAATCATGTTCACCACCTCATTAACCCTTAGAACATAAAATTTCACAATTTCTTCTTCCTTCATTTTTAGGTCCTCAAATTGTATTTGATAGGTCTACAATTTAGCCAACTTAACCTTTGAATCCCCTTCATAGATAATCTACAATTTATCCAAAATTTCCTTGGCAGACTTGTAATAGATCACCTTGGTGAAATTAGATTTTGATAGGTCACAAATAATAGCATTCATTGCTTTAGAATTGTTCTCACTCAACTTCATGTTAGTTGTACTAGTTAAAGGAGTAGGGGTGTGGAATAACCATCCATAATAGATTGCCAAATGTCAAACCCTAGAGACATGATGTAGGTCTTCATCCTTACATTCCAAAAATCATATTTGGATCCACTAAACATGATGCCTACTTAGAAAAGAAACCACCTTACATTTGATGACTACCCATTGTACCTTTGATTACCTTCAAGTGTTTTAAACTTGCAAAGAAGGTGTGGCTCTGATACCAATTATTAGAGGTATAATCACTAGGGGTGAATCAATGATGAAAATAAATCAAACTTCAATTCAAATTCTTTAAACTCTTAAGCATTCTAATTAAGCATTCATGAAGCATATAAACCATTCATTGTAATAAACAAAGAAAATAATGCAAGATCAAAGCACATAACACATGAATTATGTAGGAAAGCCTCATGGAGGATGAAACCCATTAAAAAAATCTTTGAAATACTATCCTATAAAGGTATTTATTTAATTTAAACCAGAACCAACTAATCAAGGATCACCCACCCCTCAATTTAGTCAATCACCCACTATACCTTTAGTTAACACCAACTAATAAGGAGGCTATTTAGTTATCACCAACTAATAAGGAGGCTACAACCCCTAGATGATCAAGCACCAACTCAATCACCTCTAAAATGATATCCAGCTCTGATCTAATGTCTAACACACCTGATGATGGACTTATCTTGATTTAACACCTATAAACCTACCTCTCTACCTCATGCAATCCACTTAGGCTCATTTGTTCAACTAGGTCACCCTTTTCACAACTTGGTCATTCAACCTATATTTCCATGCATAGATATCATTCTCATCACTATAAATGATTATAAATGATTCATATAAATTCTTCACCACCTATCTCTTCTCTTAAAATCACCTATATCATTCATTTGAGCTCACACACACAACTAGTCTATAAAGGCCTTAATATCCTTTCTTTTAAACAAGATTCTTCCTCTAACCCTTCTTGGTCGGCCAAAAGACATTACATAACTCTTAAGGATTTTATCCCACTTAAATAAATTATCAACAAAACCTACATAGGTGGACCATACAATTGATTAATCACCATTAAGAAACAACACCTTTCAAATAGGCCTACGTAGCCATTTTAGGTCCATGGAGACCTATTCATCCCTTTAACACTTCATCCAGCAAAAATAGAAACATAAGACCAATTAAAATCACATAGGTCCATGCCACATGACCCATAAGACACTTTAAATTTATTACATCAATCACTACATACCTCTACATATGCAAAACCCTTCAATCATTTTCCTTGTACATGAAAAAATCATGAACAAATAAAAATTCAACTTCCAAGCAATGGTTCATACTGAAAATGGATTGGTCAAACCTCTAAAATCCATACAGATGATCCTCATGGAGTCTATAACAATCTAAAAATTATAAATTGTCATGAAACATTTAAAAACCATCAATAAAAACACAAATATCCTTCTCAAGTCACTTGCAGAAGAAAGCCAAACCCTCAGTCAACTTTGAAGATCCATAAATGCAATTGTACGAATAGTTAATTCTCATAATCAATTTTCTTGAATTTATCTTTAATTTCTATACCAATTTTCATTTTAATCCATCATCAAATTCATCCATCATCAAAATTTATAATAAAAACACTATATACTAGTTTTCCTTTGTAAAATTCAAATATTTGAATTCCAACGGTCACTAAAAAATGCAAATTTGGCTAAGTATGGAAATGATGAAATCTTCTTGGGAGAGAAAATTTGTACTATCATAAATTTTGATATACATCATGTCAAGGTATGAAATTTTAAACACATTCTCTAGGCACATAACTGAACAGACCCATGTGACCACTTTTTCCTGACACCTTCACATGTGTGAATACTGAGGTCATCAATCTGCTTACTCAAAAAACTATACCAAGATGACTAGGATAACCCAAACCTTCACAAGACTACTCAAATGGATTTTTTTCACTTCCACAAGTACACTAAGAACTTATTACACCCCATATAACCTCTCAAACATGGTCAACACATCATCAACATCCTTCATCTTGCCTAACCAAGCAAACATTACAAGATCCGTTCATGATCACTAAGGCACACTTTGTCATTGACCTACTAGCTTACTTGACACCTCATGAATCACTCTTGGTCACCTTAGAGACATCATTGACATCACTTCAATAATTTAAACATGCCCATTATTTGAGGTATCCTTAGACAATTATCTTTTAATTTTTAAAAGTGATCTTGTGTGTGTGTGCTTGATTTCTTATTGAGCTTGTAGTGTTACCATCTAGATGTTGCCATGAATACATCATACATCTTAGAATTTGGTGTTGTCACATTCTTCATGATTCAATTATATATCTACCTAGACATGTTCCCTTTATATGATACATGGTAAATTCATAATTTACATGGTTATATTATCCTTTTGAGGTAAGGTAAATACCATTTCATACTTCCCTTCACCACAAAATGGGGGGCATACTAGTGGGGGCACGCCATAGAGGCACGACTTTCACATTTATTCATAGACATATATTCTAATGGGAGCATGTTATGTAAAAATGTTCTCCACATTTTTCATACTTTTAGATTCAATGGGTGAATGTTTTTAAAACTTGTTCTCCACACTTATTCAATATTCAACATACCCAGATTACAATGGGGGCATATTTTGGAAACATGTCCTCCACATTGGAACTTACACTAGTTCTCAGATTCATATTGTAGTGAGGGCATGTTTTGAAAACATATTCTACACACACTAGTTTTTAGTTTCAAATTACAGTGGGGGCATGCTTTGAAAACATGTTCTCCACACTTACAAAGTTTTAAATTGTCCAAATGCACAATTATATGATTTAGATACACATTTATGGCATAATTCTATACATTGGTACAATTGTTATACATAATTTCAGCATGAGACATATCTAAGGTTCATATGCTATGTGCACCTAATATTATAGAATCAAATCAATTTCAGATTTCAAACATTTTCAGGGACTGTCATCAACTACCAAGCTAGAATTTTATGGAGTGTATTTAGCCAATCTACTACAACAGTTGATTTTAATTTTAGGTATGGTTGAGGTGATTAAATTACTCAATCTTGCCAAGTTTATAGGATGGAATTGATTACATCATCCAAACTCACCATTTTTATAGTGTGAGTTGACTTGGTTCACTCATACTCATTAGGTTATAAGTATGATTGAGTTGCATGTTTGAGCTAATATCAAATGTTGGGTGAAAACTCAAATTTTCTCCAACATTGGGGGTATGTGTCCTCCAATCTATCTCTCTCTCTAGATATTTGCACTTTCTAGATTTATATTTTTCTTAATATTAACTGTAATGATTCATAATAATATATATTTTCAAATTAAATGGTCAAAAGGTAAGATGGTTGCATCGATACATAGGTGTACTCCTAAACCTTGCTCTCTTTTAATTTAAATTAATTCAATGCTTTTAATTTTAGATTATATGCTCTGGTTATATATTGTAACGTGTTCTTGGTTGCAGGTTAGTCAGGAACAAAGCACTCAAGTTGGACTTAAGCAAAGGCAAGGTGAGTTATACACATTGAGGTACACATTTCTTCTCCTTTAAACTATCAATTTCATTACTTGATTAAATGGGGGGAATGTATACACTATTTCTAAATTATATAACACCTCAATCTTGTACACTTGTCAAATACATATCATGAATGAACCTTTAGCTTCTAAATATTTTCTTCTATTGAAAGGCTTACATACACTATATTTATATGCCTAATAGCTTATCTCTTAGTCTAACCAATGTTATTTTAATGACCCAGGCCTTTTATATTGCCCATATTGTTATAAACCTACTTATTTTCCACCTTTGCAAGTTTTTGAATTACACATGTTTCTAACTACCTAGACACTTCCATCCTAGTCAGATGCCTATGTTGACACAAGTGTCCTATTCTAATGCAAGTGTTCAGTGCCCTAAAGTCATAAAATTTACAAATGAAATGTATACCTATGGTTAGCTTAAGTGCTTTAATGAAAGATATTGTCCAAAGGGATCAATATAAATACAAGATCAATCCTCATTCATTCCTCACCTATAACAAACCTATAAAACACTAATGCAACTTACTAAAAGCACTAAAAAAAGTACTCAAGTGGGTAAAACTTCCCTATTTATCATATTTCCATATTAGTCATAGAGACAACATACCTACAAGTCTGAAGTATTAAAGGGGCATTTCATGAGCCATATTTTCCAAGGTACAAGCTAGGTTACTATTTTACTTTATTAATATATATTGTATGATTCACACATAAGTTAACATGTAGAGGTAAATTACATAAGTTTGAGGTCCTCTTCAGAGTATTAGCTATGTAGGCAATGCTCATTGATAGAGGGGTCTTTGGGGCAAATTGACATTATATGACTACTAACCCATTTTTCCCACAACCAATATGAAGATGAAGAACTAAGGTTTTATCATTTGACAAGTATCGACATTCCATGACCCATATTTAAATGCACCATAGTGAAGACAACATATAACCTAGAAGCATCTATGTGGATGCATCTATTTTCAATAGGTATTTTGTATTGGATACTTGCATCTAATTTAGATAGTCATGTCAACATAATTATCCTAGGTCAGCACAAATGTCCACAACTACATAGGTATAATTTGTAGAATTAGGCAACTAATCTAGAATCTAGAACTAGTCTACTTTATGCATGTTCCAAATCTAGATCTGTATTAGCATTAGAAGCAACTAAGTACCTTGTTTTCATTATCATTGAAATATATAACATAATTATATTTTCTATTCTTAGCATATTTGAGCATAATAAATTTAGTATATATTTATTTGATTTTTTCAAATAATTAGCTTGGTTTAGAGATAGTCTACCATCCATGTGCCCTAGGTTATCTCTACCCCTTTAACCCTAGATTCACCAAGCTATATTTTAGGGTTAATCAATAATTAAGCTCTACACCTTGAAGGTTATTGCTGATAAAATAAATGGCATAACTTAAGGATCCTTCCTTTTTTCTGAGGAAATCTCCTAATGTGTTGTCAAAATAAACTATATGGATGTGGAAGGGTGATTTTTAATCTGGTCCACACAACACTAGAGTTCGTACTAGCAATTTTTTCAAGTCTTAAATTCACATGCATGAATCCATACCATGTCAATATTTTTAGAAAATAAAACAAACAAAGGTGATACTATTTTTATAGAATCATTGATAAACCTACAATAGTAACCAATTGTCATAAAAAACTTTGAAAATCTTTTTATTTTCATGGAGTTGGTAGATGTTTTATTACTTCTATAGTGGTAGTATCTACCTCTATTCCTACAGGTGAGATGTGGTGTCCTAGTAGAATTACTTTCATCATCATCATTTAACATTTTGTATGACTTAGGTACGGATGGTTATCTTAGCATTGTTGAAGGAATCTATCAAGATTATGGATGGGTTCATTTTGTGTGTCCCCATAAGTAGTGAAATCATCTATTTAGACCTTGACACAATTATGCGATAGATCAAAAAAGATGCTCATAAAAACCCTTTGAAAGGTAGTCAAATCATTACATATTTAGAATGATAGTATAGATTATGCATAGGTACCCCAAGGACATGTGAATGTATTTTTATCTTGGTCCTCAAGAACTATTCTGATTTAGTTATAGCCACTAAATATTTCAAGAAAGGAGATATATTTCTTCCCTACTAATGTCTCAAGTATTTGGTCAATGACAGGAAGAGGAAAGTGGTATTTCCTTATGGCTACATCGATTTATTTATAGTCTATACAAATATTCCATTTGCCTCCTTTTAGGAACAATAACAATGGAAGATACCCACCGACTATCAAATATTCGGTAGATAAATCTAGCATCTAATAATTTTATAGTTTTGTTTTCACTGTCTTTGACAACATGATTCATTCATCATTATGGAAGGAAGATGGTTTTGCATTATTCCTTGATATGTATTTAGTGGGTTCATATATCAAGGTGTATATTTCTATATCATGGTAGTCCCATGTGAAGGTATTTTTATGTTATTGAAACATGGTTATAAGTTGAGTTTCTTTTTTGGAGGATGTCCAAGTAGGATTTGTACTTGTTCAGATAAGGATCCCATGGATATTATGCTTCCAAATAATGAGATATGGATAAAATGGTGTGATAGTATTTGATGAAAAGTGTTAATGTCTCCCTTACTAGTGGAAGTTTCCTTTGTTGGAAATATGTTGGAGAGGGGACATGGTAGGCATTGTAATAGGTTGTTTACATGTGAAATGATATAATAAATATTTTGTAGGACATATGAGATGATTATGTCATCATCTTGTTCTTTCAAGTGTGGGTTATGTCCAATTGTTATCAAATTATGTAATATGACTTGTTTGTTCTCCTCATCTTCTACCCATCTGGATTTTTCCTCACATGAGGGTTGGGCTAATGGATAGTGAACTAGTTTATTGGTAGTATTATCATTGGAAATCGACATGTTATAGGATATACAATAAATGAATGTATTAGATGTAGCTTTCCATATTATTCAAAGGATGATTGGATATCCTCATAAGTTGTCTTTGGGTTGTAAGATGATAAAATCAGCTAAGTATTCCCATAAATCCACTGTAAATGATGGTGGTGGTTGTATTGTGGATGTAGGTGTAGGGATGATTATTATTATTAGACATGATTTTTTTATGTGATTGGTTGTATGCCCTTAAAATATTTTATAAAGTGTTGATTAATATTTTTTATGACTATAGTTGTGTTCATATTTTATGTTTAATAGAGTCTGATTTAATGTTCATAATTGATGTGAGTTTGAAATTTGTTTTCAATACTTTATATATATATATATATATATATATATATATATATATATTTGAAATTGTTTTAAATATGTTATTGTTGATGTTTTATATTATTTATGATTAAAAAATTAAAATATATTTATCTTTTAATTGTTTTTTAGATAGATACCAATTTTTAATTGTAGCATTAACCGGTTCTAGGACACAATAGGAAATCTAATCTCCATTTACTAATAAAACAAAGACCTGAATAACACCTAAAATAACCAAGGATCCCATAAAGAATTAAAGACCAATCCCAAAGATAAACTACTTAAAACCCATTTAAAAATAAGAACATAATTTTTCAAACTAAAATAAAGTAAATCATTCAACAATCCTCTTCAAAACTTCAACAGAATCTTCCTGCACCAAAAATCATCCTCTAACTACGAGCATGCACCTGCCCCTACTAGAAAGTAATGAATCCATTATCAACTAGGTGCCACCATCAATGAAATTAATTGTATTAATTTTCAACCTTTATGCTTCTGGTTTTTGCCTCTTTTCCCTTTTTGCCAAAATTTGGAGTCTTCAACTCACATAGATTTTGAACAATAGTCAAAATCTCTATGGAGACCAACTCCTCTTCTTCCTCCTTAGAACTGTCACCAACATCTTCACTCTATTGAGACCCTTATTCTACTAGAGGTTCTTTATCTAGGGATCCTGATCCAAGGTTTTTTTTAATCACTTCCCCTACTAGAGTGAGGGAAGATTAAAGACTTGTCCTCATACCTTCCAAACCTTGAGTTGCTTCAGCTATTATTACCTTTTGAGGGCTGCCCGAAACTTCTTGAGAAAAATCCAAAGATGGAGAAAACTCAAAAAAAGTGGATTTCATAGGAAAATGCAAACTATGAACCAAATATTGATTAAGGCAGCTAATATTTCTCACCCACTTCTTTAAAATGGTAGTAAGAGCACCTTCAAAATTATTCTCTAAACATGATTTAATTTTATGATTAAAATTAAAAAATCTAAAGGGTAAACCTTTGAAGTTAATGAATTGAGTCCACACTCCATGGGAGGTTGAAATATGGATAGAATGATGAAACAGTTTGGAGAAATTTAATAGAACACACACTCTAATAAAATTCTAATGAACCTCCAAGACTTCATCTAATCTAACAAAAACACCTATCTTCTCTACAACTTCTTAAAAAGCCTAGGATCTTGAAAATCCATGGGAATATTATAGAATCTTATCCAAAATTGAGCTGATGAAATAACATCATAAGTTGGATCAAAAAGGGGGCCCAAGGACACAAAAATACCCCCTACTTACCAATAAGCCTATTCTCCCAAAAAAAAGTCTCTATCCCCAAGAGATTGAAATAAGAGCATAAAAAATCATTAGAAAAAATCATTAAGGAGGGAGATTCTAGAGATGACCAGGTGGATTTCACCCCCTTTGAAAGCTCATTCCCAGATGGTCTCTTCCCCATACATCTATCGATCAAGGACTTGACACCTCTATCTAAATTTATGGAAGAAATCTCCTCATATGAAATCTCTAGAACAAGAGGATTACCAAAAAAAAATCAATGGGACATCACTAAAATAGGCCATTTCTAGAGTAGTATTCTCCTTCAAAGCTAATTATTCCCTCTCCATAGACCTAGCCACCACCTCCTCTTCCTCTACAAAGGGTTTTGCCGTAGGAATCTAACTTCTCAAGATCAAGAAGAGATTAGAAACAAGATGAGTCTTAATAATTGAAGCTTTATAGAAGTCCTCACAAGAATGGAAAATATTTGATGAATTCATATAATTAGCAAAGACAAATAATCCCATGGAATCCCTAATTACACCCTTCCAAACATCATAAATGCTCTATTTTGGAGCCAAGCCACCACTAAAAGAAACATTGGCTACATCCTCAGGCTATAACCCTTAGCTTCGCTCCTCAAATGGATTGCTATAGCCTTTCAACACTATAATGAAGCTCACTTGGGATATTTGACCTTTACCACTTTCACTACTTCTCCTTCCAATTGTGCTAAGAATCCCTGAACTTAGATCTCCTTCAAAACCAACTGCTACTCCTTCACTCACCTACCCACACACTACCAATAACACTAACTCCTTCACCACCTTTGCCTTTTCCTTCA
The DNA here is from genome assembly GCA_037957365.1 of Torreya grandis. Classification (NCBI taxonomy): domain Eukaryota; kingdom Viridiplantae; phylum Streptophyta; class Pinopsida; order Cupressales; family Taxaceae; genus Torreya; species Torreya grandis. The sequence goes on along the minus strand of JARHVA010000123.1, from coordinate 3,253,292 downwards.
CCATCATCGATCATCCCTCCATTTATCTTTTAATTATTAGGTGTTCTTAAAAAAGTAATCAATTTATGTTTTTTTATTTAATTTCTATATCTATAAAGTTTAAATATATTCAATTTTATATATCAATAAACTTTAAATTTGCAACATTTTTTATAACTAAATTATGATGCAATAACATGAACATACCTATTTTGAAATGCCTAAGGCATAAAATTTGATGCAAATACTAATGCAATTGTTTCCCACCCAAAAATTTAAAATAACAAAAAAACTTATGCACACACAATAAAATTTGGTTTCCTAACACAAAATTTGGTGAAACTAAGAGCTTATTTTTTCCAAATTCATCTCCAAAACCACCACCAAACACCCAAATACTAATTCTTTGTTTGTATCAACCCATTTTGATCTAATTACATCAATGCAAACCCTAACACTAATTGTTTAGTTCTATAGACATCTAAATTTGGTACAAGACCCTTACTTCAAGTGTCTTATTCCTAGTTTACCAATTTGACATAATTTTTTATATTGACTATTTATAAGACTTATCCAACTCCACATTGATCTCTATTTATCCATTTAGCCTCAAAATAACACCTTAAAACTTATCAAAATTTATTTGTTGGCATCCTTGGACTAAAACCATCTATTATTATACTTTTCATCTAGATTTGAGCCTTTGATTGTCAAGTTAGTTTCATGCCTTATGTGATTCTATCTCAGTTAGATCCACACCATATGTGATTCTATCCTAGTCAGATATGTGCATGGCACATGTATATTCCTTTTTCCTTTATCGGTCCTTTTCCCATTGCCACTAATATTTTTCTGTTAATCTCACCTCTTGTCATTTATAAGGTTGGCTATCATGCCTTGTCTTGTCCTAGAATGCCCTATATATATATATATATATATCTAAGTTATACTAAATAATATAGGAATAACAAGGGATCATCAAACACAATAGAATATAAAAGTCTTGAATTAGAGTAAATCCAAACATCTATCTAATTCAATCCTCCTACTTCAATTTGATCTTCATTGAGCCACATCTTACACAATTATGACATAGTTATCTATTTTGGTCTCTATATATCCCCTTATGCCAAATGAAGGTTATAGTTTTCATATAGTTGAATCATACTTCTAGGGAATAGGAGTTCGAATCCTTTGAACTATTTTATCCACACACTCATAGAATTACATGAAAGTCTAATTATAGCATATGGGATATGTAGTTTGCAAAGTCACTTTAACAATTATCCAAATCCATAATATTTTTATTTTTTAGAGTGACAAATCTAGGCCAAAGAAGAGAACTCAACAATTCAATACATTCTACCTAGAAAATCAAGAAAGCACTTGTATTGCCATGCCCAAAAATTAAAGCAAAAAACTTAACAAAAACCAATGATATTTTTGGGGTAAATAAATCAAGTTTATTATATATATATATATATATATATATATATATATATATATATATATATATATATATATATATATATATATATATATATATATATAAAATTATGTAAATATTTTCATTCATATATATTTGAAAAAATCCAACCCTACACAAGCCAACGCTTGATCAGGGCTTGAAGCCTCAGTCTTGGCCTATGGGGTTACTTGCATGACCATTGGAGAGGTGAGGTTGTCCGATTGTCTCTAACCTTTCCCCCTTCCTACAATGGAAGGGGGTTGGGGTCTACTTAGTTGTCACCCATTTTCCCTTGTTTTTTTAAATTAAAACTTAAACATAAAACAAAACCATGACTTCTTTATATTTTTATATTAATATGTAAATAATTTCAAATATTATTTTATTATTATATATATGTTTGGTTAATTTTACAATCAACTAATTTTTTAATATGTATATATTAATTTAAACCAAAATAAAATTTTACCATTTAATTAATAAATTATATGTATTTTAATTTTTCTTATTTATTTTGTTATATATATGTATATATAATATACATATAGAAAATTAAACAAATTGAACAATCAAATTTTCATCTTATATGTATGCAATTACACTATAATTTTAGATACACATTTCAAATGTAGACCTAAATTTAATAGTTTTCATATTTAGGTTTGTAATCCACAACTTTAAAATAAATAAGTTTCACTAAAAATGCAAAATTTTCAATAAAAAGGAGAATAGTGGGAGATATAAGGAGGTGTATATTATGCTTGCTTACATGTGAAGATTTCTAGGATTCTTGGGTGCGTAATAAAAAATATCCCTTCTTCCTACCTGGGTATCCCTCTTTTCAAAGGAAAAATGAAATCCAAAATTTTGAATCCACTAATTTACAGGGTCCAGAAGAAGTTGGCTGGATGGAAAGGGAATATATTATCTCAAGTGGTTAAATTAAAATTACTCAAAAGTTCCCTAAAGGGTATCCCAGTCTACTTTATGTCCTTGTTTGAAATTATGGGTAAAGTGGTGGACCAAATAGAGAAATTAGAAGAAGTTTCTCTAGAGGGGCTTAGGAGATAGTTTCAAGTTTCCCCTCTTCTCTTGGTAAAAAGCTTGCTTGCCTAAAGTGAAAGGGGGCTTGGGCATTAGAAGGGTGAAATCAATGAATCAAGCTATGCTAGCCAAACAAGGTTGGAGGGTGCTAAAGGAAGACAACCAATGGATGAGAATTATTAAATCCAAGTTTATGGAATTTAGGGAGGGTTACTATTTTCTTGCAAAAGAAAGGCCTGATAATGGGTCAGACTTTTGGAAATCCATGTGTAAATGTAGGGATCTCCTTAAAAAAGGATTAAAATGGAAAATTAGGAGAGGAAATAGAGTGGATTTTTGATATGACCCTTAGATTAATCAGATTCTGCTATGCTCCTCGCAATTTTCAACAAGACTTAGCAGTCATTTTAAAGAGGTTGTGGGCCACAAAGTGTAGGACTACTAGCAAGAGGTTGATGGAAAAAAAAAGTGGAAAATATTACTAAAAGAAAGAATTAATCAACAAGAAACTCTTTTCCTCCAGTAGCTTAACAACCAGCTCTAGATCACTCATATTAGCAGATTTACAAAAGATGATGAACTTATCTAGAAGGCAAATTCTAGTGGTTTATTCTTAGTCAAATCAAGTTATTTATTATTATGGGACCAAGATGGATTACAAGAAAATTGGAATATTTTATGGATAAAAAAATTGACTCCCAAAATTAATGTTTTTTATTAGTTGGCTGCCCAAAATAAAATCCTCACTATGGATAACTTAATGAAAATGGGTCTCTATTCCTAACAGATGTATTCTTTGTAAAAAGGACGCAAAATCTTCTGATCATCTCTTCCTTTTCTACCTTTTTGCCTCCTCTATTCTTCAGTCTTTATTTGTTTCCTCTAATTCCTTTTGGGTCTTCCTGAATTCTATATAGGAATTGATTTATTAATGGAAGGCCCCTTGGGATCCCCCTTGAGGTTTTGGTGGGACTTAGCTCTCCCCTATATTTTTTGAGGAATCTAAAGTCCAAAAATTTAGCTATCTTTGATGACTTGAATCCCTATCCCAATTTAACTTTTAAGCAGATAATGGCATCCATTAAGGAGAACTAGTCATCTTTTACTTCATTTTTCTATGACCCTCTCTCCTTCATTTTTCTCAAGTACTTCAATATTTGAAACTAGTGATCCCTAATCAAATTCAAAATCATACTATTGAGAGATCATTGATAAAGTGGATTCACCCCCCAAATTTATGGTATAAACTAAATTTTGATGGAATGATGAAATGGAATCCCAATCCAATAGGAGGCGGTGGGGTAATTTAGGATTCTAATGATAATATTCTAGCAAAATATGTGGGTCCCTTAGGGATTCAAACTAACCATGTGGCAAAAGCCTCAGTAGCTTAGTGGGGATTGAGTTGGCTACTAATATGGGAGTAGAGAACCTTTAGGTGGAAGGGGATTCATTGAATATTATCAAGTGCTTTAAGGGTACTTCCAAACCTTCCTATTTAATTGCTAGCATAATGGAGGATGCAAAATCTCTTTTATCTTTGTTCAAAGGATTGACTATTGGTGACATCTACAGGGAAGGAAATAAAGGTGCTAACAAGATGGCTATCATAGGGGTTATAAGTAGCTCCCTACGGCATTAACACGATGATGTGGACATCCCTAATGATGTCACATTGATCATTCAATATGATAAATCCAAATCTAATGTGTGAATTAATGATTATTATTAATGATAAATCCAAGTTACATGGGAATAATCACAAAGTCATGTGTTTCAAAATCATGATATCTTCACAAATTAAGACTACACATGAGTGGAATAGATGGGTTTTAATATCTATCATTACTATGAAAAATCCAAATAAGTTTTAGAATCAACAACTACTTGTTATATTTGAAAAAAATGCAGTGAAGAGAATAAGCTCAAAATGGGTGGTGATCGTGATAGGGTGGAACCAATTTCTACACAGAGATCAAGGAGGATCCCTATGTTTGGAATAAAATGGTGAAGGGAGGTCTATTAAATTTCATGGAGAGGTTGGTGGGACATGATGTGGCAATCTCTCATGATTTTGCTAGAGGTTGGGCCGAGAGAGAAGTTAAAATGCATGGTTTGAAAATCACTATCCCTAAATAAATAATATGAGTATTCATAGGTATGGTTTGTAATGGTGTTAAATATTTTAAAGATAATAAAAGGAAAGAGGAACTATTTAAAATTTCATTATATTTTTGAAAAGAAAAAGCCTAAGCTTTCTAACCAGAAAGGGTTTCTCTAGGTCGACCTGCCATGAAAATGGGCTGATGTTTATTTACAAGTCATGAAATACATAACCCTTGAGGGTAAGCATACTATCATATTTTACCACCAGTTCTTGATCAACCATTTTATAGGTCACCCCATTAACATCCCTTTCTTCCTATTGAAGTATCTTGAGTTTTTTTTAACAATTTCAAGATTAACCCATCGGTTGACATTATCCATCAACGGGTTATACTATTGATTTTTTAAAATGGGTAATAGCTTTGGAATAAATATATTTCAGAGGCTATCCATAATACACAATGAAAAGTAAGATTCTACTAGGGTAAGCAAGGATTATTCAGGATATGAAGAAGGGAATCTAGAGGGGTTAGGAGGAGAATATGCCTTGGGCAATTTTTATCCCAGGGATAGCTAGAAGGGTAACCCTATGTATGTCAACCCTATTTCTAGTATGGGTAATTTTTATTTTAATTATAATGTATAATATGAAATTGAATAATCCTTATAAAAACTCCCAACTAAGGTCATTGTCTAGAGGTTTTTGAGCTCTAAAATCTAAGATGAAGTTGAAAAGTTGAAAGTGATGATATCTTTGGAGGATTTATTCTTAGGAAAGGGAGAAATGAGAATGTGGGAATGTACCCACATATTAAAAATAATAGTAATAAACAAAGTGGAGATGGAGAAGCGAAAAGGAGGAATATTGGCTAGGAAAAGGTGGAAGCTAGAACAATGGGGATTACGAAGAAGAAGGAAGTTAATTACTCTCCTTAGGGAGTCAATAATTGAACCAAATGCAAGGAAAGGCACAAAGAAACTACTAGAACTAGCAAACTATTATTTTAATTAGAGTAGAAGGACTCAAACCTGTAAATTCCTAGTCTCTAATTTTTTGTTGTCTTTTTTGTAGGTTCTTGGTAGTGTCTTGTTGGTGACTATAGTTTGTTGTTAGTTGGCTGAGTCTTTGTACTTTGATCATTTTTCTTATCTATTTATTATTATAATTTATCTTCTAGTTTTGATTTATATCGAGCATGGGTCCCTCAACCCATTAGTTTACCTTATCTACTAATAAAAAAAGGAGGTGTACATTTTACATTTTTATCTATGTAATGCAATATATGGATTTAACATAATAATTTTCATTCTCTATTTTTAAATATACAATGTGATTAATATGAATAATATATGCATGTTTACGTTCACCATTTTCAATTTGTAATGTAAAAATACAAAAATATATAAATTTTCATATTCATTTCCTTATCAAAATATAAGAGAGATATTGGTAAAGAGAAATTTCCATACCACTTAAAATGAACAATTTCCATTGTAATTATAATTTATCTAAGTTTCAAGAAGGGAGAGGAGCATATAATTTATTTTTATTTTCAAAATTATATAACCCATTTACATTCAGCTATATATGAAACATTTTTTGAGGAAGGGATAATAAAAGTTAATACTCTTCAACATCATCCATTTCCAACCAACACGAGACACTCACACATTCATTGAAGGCAATTTGAGAAGAGGAAAAAATAAAGGTAAAAGCATTCCTGCCTTGACCTTCTTACTCCAAACTCTTCCAAGTTAAGGCAAATAGTGACAAATGTATCAAGATGACTAGGGCACAGAGGCTCCATGGAAGGGGTATTGCATGTACAAGAAGATATAAAATTAGAATGTGAAATAGTGAAAAAAATAGATTTTTTAATCTTTCACAAGTCAGTTTTGACAACTCAAAGATAGACCTAGGTACATAAAACTATCCTACATGGATTTGTCTAGGTTAAACCCACACAAGGTATAAAAATATCAAAGATAAAATAGGTGTCAAATCATATTTAAAGATAAGCATAATCATCTTTCTAGTTCTAAACTTGTAGAATATCAAAACAATAATCAAGTGTGATAATTCCTTATCCCTTTGAACTTAATATGTATCGCTCACTTAGTTTGGTTACTGTTACTTAGCCAATCGGATAGGTATAAATTCTATACTTTCATATACATATTATTACATCTATTCATTATAATAATTTATTCCTTATTTTGTATAAAACCCTAATCAATGTAAATAGGTTAAGTCTTTGTTTATTTGGAATCTTTTGAATATACAATGTAGACCTCATTTTGTTCACTTTTGTCTTGTTTATCCCATTTTGTTATGGTCCATGTCAAAGCCATACCCATTTCTAATGGTAAGTGGGATACCAATATAGTACTTTCCATCATGATTTAATCATTTTTATGAGTCCAATATCCCATTATAGTCTACGACACTTTACAAATTTAGTAAAATTGGATATGTTGTATTATTTCCATAAATGTCAATGAATTCAAAATTAGCCTTTTTGTTAATCTCCATAAATTTACTTTTGCACCTTTTAGTATGTTGATACTAGATCTTGGGGTCCCATATATTAGAGAAATGTCATACATCACTTCATGTAATGGCAATTTTCCTAAGTTTTCCCAAATACTTGGCAGTATAACATAAATGTATGCTTCTAAATCCAGAAATCCATACTCAACATCCTGTCCATTTAACTTCACATCAAAAAAAATAATTTTTTTCCTTCCATCTTTGGGTTTTTCTAAAGACATTTTTATTTTAGAGGGTTGTGTTTTTCTCAACCCATTGCAACCTCTTCCATTTTTCTTGTTTATTCCAATATTGGTAGAATTATCATATTTTCTTAAATATCCCTTTTAATTTTATCATTGTTATCAACTTTTTAAGTATTCTTATATCTTGTCATATTTTATTCCTCTCCTATTTGATATTTTTCAATTATTATTTTTGTTTTTCCCCCTATTTAAATATGTTTTCTTATATCAAAATAGTCATTATTATCAATTTCCTCAATAGTCTCTTCACTATTCATTTTTTGTATTCACTTATATCTTAGTCACTTTCATTATGTTAACTTCCATGGGATGTTTTTTAACTCCTCATCTGAATTCCTTGCTTTTTTTTATCATTTCTCTTTTTTGAAACTCTTGACAACCCTGCACCACTTCTTTGTGTTTTTTCCATCTATTGAATACCTTTCCCCACCTTTTAGCTTCATTCTTTATTCTTTTATATTGTTTTTAATGTTGTGGGTTTATGGTCTATGTAATTTTTCCATCTACCCACCTCTTCTTGGGACTATGGTACCATTTTTAAGTGATGTGCACCTTTTGGGGGTTTCAAACTCGCAACTTCTTATATTTTCATGCCTCCATTTCTAAAGTATTATTCTTCTTTAGGATAATTGAATGAATCATGTATACCCCTTTATTGGTATAATCCAAAATTAATTTGATCTCTGACTATATTTTTTTTTGAAATGTTCCCTTACTAACCATGTTTAAAATAGGTGATCATTGTATTATCCTAGCTATATCCCTTTATTCCTTGGTAACCTCATACGTAATAAAATTTATTATCTTTATTTTATGAACTCCTTGGTTTACTCCTTGATACCCACCTTGGTACCCATTTTAATACTTATTTCTCAACTATTCTTGTCTTAAAATTGGCTCTAGTGGAGGTGGCATATGATATTGCATTTGGGGTTGATAACCCATGAGTGGTAGGGTCATAATATAACTTGGGGTTATGTGCAGTGTTTTTGAGCAGTCCTTACTTGGAATATATATTCATACCACTCATTTGATGTATTTATCCCTATATAGTGGTTAGTGGGTGAACCTATTTCTAATATTGATGATGTCATATCATACATAACCCACACCATATCCTTTATTCATATGGTTGTGATGATATTATTCTCACTGTTGTCATTTTTTTTTCTATATCATAATGTGGGCACTTTGTCCCATGTGACCTTCAATACAACATATTGAACACCATAGTTTGGGTCATGTGATATCTTGCAGTGGGGTAGAATATAATTATTGTTCTTTATAAAAATTTCTTGTTTCAATTTTAGTTGTATTATTTCTAACTACACTTTTTCCAACTTTATTTTTAATTTTGAATCATTCTCCCATATCCAAGATTGTGCCTCTATTATTGATGCCATTTTTAATGTCATTAAAAATGCCTTAAATGCTTTCCAATCAATGGAATCCTGTAATTATAACACCAAACTTGAGACACGCCATTCTATCCTTTTTTTTCATTCAACAATGCTTCTAACTTTTGTAATACTACTTTAAACCACTAATCATAAACCTTCAATGTCTCATTATATTTTTTTATAAGGTGTCTCATCTTATTATCACTAATTTTTTTATATATTAGGGTAGTGAGTGTTGTTTCCAAAATCAGCTCAGCTCGTTTTGGAACAACCCCCTATGAAACTTGTCTATTTCGCCCTTTGTCTCTCTAAGTCCATTTTCGAGACGGGTTTTACTCATTCTCATATTGGCTCAACTGACACCGTTCAAAATTCATAACACCTTTTCATTAGGTTTTCCCCAAAACATGAAAGTTGTTACGGTCTCGATACGACTAGGAGACCAAGATTTGGCTTTTTCAGAGTTAGCCATTTTTCTTTTGTTTTTGTGCACGGGTGGCATTTTTCGCCGTCAATGAATTTTTCTTTCCAACATGAAGGAGTGGCAAAATTTGCCACCCCTACATCTAGACATGCACGGGTAGCAAATTTTTCCACCCCTACATTTTCATCTCTCATATGTAGGAGTGGCAAATTTCACTGCCCCTGCATGTCCCTTCCATTTTTCCAGTGTAAGGGCGGTGAATTTCGTTGCCCTTGCACTACCTCATTTTTAATGCATGGCATTTATTGCCACACACACTGGGTGGTTGGGGTCAATTTTCACTCCATTTAATCTAATTTTAACCTCATTTTGATTCATTCTTTCCTCTCCTCCTCCTACCTTCTACCTCTGGATGATCCAGCGAACGGGTGAAAGTGCATTTTGGTGGATTTAAGCTTGCGACACATGTAGTTTTCAAGGTTGGTCTTGTCTTTGGCATTTATTTCTTTTCCTTTCCTTTGTTTAGCTTTGTTTTTAGTTCATGTTTTAGTTAGGGTTTATTTTTGTGAATTTCTTCCTCTAGGGCTGATCGGCTCGCTCCCGTTTCCTCCTCCCACCAAACTTTTCTCCCCTTTCTGCATCGACTAGCTTGGTCTTTCCCCATGTTAGGGTGATGAAGTTCACCACCCTCCTCTCCCTCCTTTCCTACAGATCTCCCAGTCTTACCTACTATGGGCGGCAAACTTGTTGCCCTAACCTTGCCTACCCAATGCCTACATCGGTGGCAAATTTCACCACCAATGCAAGTTCACACTCATTGACCTGCATGGGTGGAAAAATTCACCACCAACATAGGCTGAAAGTGCACGGGTGACAAATTTCACTGCCCCTGCACTTTCCTTCCAAACTTACATGGGCGGTGAAATTCACTGCCTGTGCCATTTTTTTCTCCCCTTCATGTAAGTGCAACAAAATTCGCCGCCTGAGCATGCAAGTCTATTCCACATGCTTGGGCAGTGAATTTTACTGCCCTTGCATTTTTCTTCTAAATTTTTCCAACTCTAGAGAAATTTTCCTCTTTTTCATTTTTTCACCTCCTCTTCTTCTTTCTTTCATTTTCTGACCCATTTTCTGACCTGACCTTGTCAAGTGCCCTTCTTTGGTCATGATCACCCAACATGAGAATTCCCTAATTTGCCCACTATTCTCTAATTGCAGGATCATGATTACAGTGCCCCTTGAAGATTCTTGTTCATCGACACACACTCAACTCAGACCAGTTCCAATGACTGAGGCTTCTCTAAAGAAGTCAAAAGCCATGAAGTACCGATACCAGGGCATTTTTTTGATCACCTCGGTCACCTCTAATGTTGACAACATTAGAGATACAGAAATTGGCCACATGGATATGACCGAGTTTGTTACTAGGACCAAGGCAATGAACTTGAGCTCTAAAATGAAAAGGATCATTGAGAGCAACATTTATTTGGTTACCACTTTCCCAGTAGTGGCACATCATATGGAGTTCATCCTCCAGTGCACCTAGTTCTACAATAGAGAGATCAGATCAATATCTAATGCCAGTGGTAATGTGATAATTTGGCTGGACCCTGAATTTATTGACAAAGTCTTCATGTACCCTCCTGTAATTGAAGTGCTAAGAATCAACTTCATCTAGGCATAGAAGGAGTATGACAAGGACCCCAAGAGGGCAAAGAAAGTGATGAATCAAAGGTGGCTCAAGGCCCCCAGAACCAACTTATCTAGATGGCCACATAATTTTTTGAGGAGTGATTTCATTGAAGAAGTTGGTGACTTCATCACCCTTCTCAACAGAGTGTGAGGCCTCCCATCTTCCTCACAATTCCATGAATGAATGTATCCCTTCATCAAGATCATCCTCTAAGGGAAGCAGGCCATCTTCTGGGGTGAGAAGACTAGCAATGCTCTTCATGAGAAATTAACCAAGGTATCCACTACTTTGAAGTTTTATATGACTTCGTACCTGGTGTACATTGCAGCCTTAATGCGAACCTTTCCAGGTTTGACAACTGAAGGAGACAGGAAGACCACCCTAGTCTACTCATATTACCCTCAGTTGACACTATAAGGATCAATCCCTCATTTTAGGAGGGTAAATGACACCTTATTCACAATATTTTTGTGCCTTTTTGACCCTCAGCTCGAATAAAAGAGAGTATCTGATGAAGCCTAAATGGTCATCAATGACTTTGGCTATATGTTTCTATAATTTCCCTCCTTTTACTATCTTTAGGTTGGCTTTTTCTAAGGCTATCCCTATATGATCCCAAGGTTTCCTTTTGATAAGTTAGTTCTAATGGAGCTGTGTAGACAAATAGTTGTCGTACACACTAGGAAGATGGAACTGAAAAAGCCAGGTTTCAAGTTTTCAATCAAAATTGGTAGATATTCAATTTTGACAACAACCAAAGCCAAGGTCATGGAAATAGAGATGCAGCTAGTTACTATGAAATAGTTCAAGAGAAGAGACAATTTTGACTACAGGGGTGTCAAAGACATGATCAAAAGAAAGACTCAGTTTAATGAGCCTATGATCGAAGACATTTGGGTAGACCTAAGGACAATCAAAGAAATCAAGAGAATGGACTACAACAGGCTCACTCTAGAGTATATTAAATACCTAGGGCTTGCGAATATTCCCTCTAATTTGGTTGATGATAAGAACATTATCAATAGCAGGTACTTGGTCGAGAAGATTGTTGAATCTCCTCTTCCTCCTATTCAGTGGTCCCAAAAATAATTAACTTATTTAAGGAAGAGATTTGAACCAATATTGGCTAACACCAATGATTGGTTAGCAGCCAAAGAGATCACACTGAAAGAGTTTATTACAGGATCAGAGGCTGAATTCCAAGCAAAAATGAGGAAGAAGGAAGAAAATAGGACCAAGAACAAAGGTGATGTTCATTCTCCATCTAGGCCTCACAAACCTAAAATCATCTTTGTGTCCAAGAAATTGAAGGTTATTGAGGAGCCAGAATCAATGACTAAAGGAGTTGGAGAACAAAGCTCCTAAGAATAGGCAGCTCAGCAAATGGAGACAGATGACAAGCCCTCAGAGCAGTAAAGGGCTGAGCCTCTACCTTTTTAGGAAGGGGCACAGCCACTTACAGATGTCTCTCTTTCACCACCTCAATCTCCTGTGGCATCTCCTTCACCTCTATCTCCCATCAGTGTCCCTTTTTTTAGAGCTGTCTCTCCTTCCAGATTCATATTTGGTGATCTTCAAGGCACTTCTAGAGATACTCTTCACTCTTTTGGATCTATTCCTAGTTTGGCATCTCCTTTCAATCTAGGACAAAGCTCTACCCTTGATCAGTCAATAGCTGGTACGGTTTCACTAGTTACTCCCACTGCAACCATTGTTACCACTAGCAGTGCAGACATTACCACGGTAACACCAGTTGTAAGAACTGTTGCCACAGTAAGTACTTCTTCTCTTCCTCATTGGATGTTAGCTTTCATGCCTAAAAGAAAGAAGCTATCCATCTCTGTAGATGACTTCAATTTTGGCAAGATATTGCCCGTAAAAGCTAAGGCCCCTAAGAGACCAAGGATCCTTTCAAAATTGGTTGAGGAAAAGGGGCATAAATTTTTAGAAATAGAAAAACCTCTGCAAGATGTAACCCTTGAGGGTTTTGACTATTAAGGTGTGGAGCCTAAAAGCTTCACGTATGAGCACATTACCAAAGTTGCAGGTTTACACAGTCACCGCGATCGACGTCAGTCCGGTGGAGTTGAAGAGACACCGGCGTCGGCAGATTATCGACCGACGTCAGTCATAGGCAAGCAGGCATGAACCGGCGTCGGTTACCTGTGCGTCCAGAATGCTATTTCTAAGAAAATAAGCGAGTGTTTGCATGATGAGTTTAAGTATTAGTCTTAAGTTCGCGTTTCTATTATTAGTAAAATTGTTTTTAAAGCCCTTGTTCAAGAGGCTTAACTGTTGGTTGTAAGTGCATGCTCAAGTTTCCTAATTCTATATGTAGAATTAGATCTTCTTATCTTAGTGTGATTATTGTAGTAGTTCATTGTATGTGAATGTTGAAGAATAGTACAGAGTTGTATCAATCCAGGTTGTTGGAGTTGATTGTACTTAAGAGAGAGAGCTCTTAAGGGATAGAGATCTAGAGAGAGATCTTGTGCATCTGAGAGAGGTGTGGAAGAAAGAAGTTTATTCAATTGTATTCCTTTTGTAAAGAGTTTAATACAAGTTTTCAGGGTGGTTTCTTGTATCTCTTGTTCTTTACTATTATCTGATTCTATTTACTTATCTATCTGATTTAATTCCGTGGTTTATTGCTTTCATAAGTGTAATCTATTATTGGTTGATCCCCAAAAAATGGTATCAGAGCCTTGGTTGTAGGTTTAGAGTTTGATATCCAATAATTAGTATCAAAGCTCATGTTCACTAACAGGTGGTTCAGATCTGTGTAGTGTGTATTGATTACAGGTTGCTCACAAGAGTTTCTGTAGGGATTTCTATTTGAGTGGGAGAAGCAATGGCAGATGAAAGTAAAATGAGAATGGAGAAGTTCAATGGAAAAAACTATCAACATTGGAGAATGCAGATAGAGGACTATCTGTATCAGAAGGATCTATACTTACCGTTAGGTGGGATTGCAAAGAAGCCCACAGACATGGAGGATGAAGAATGGGAAGTTCTTGACAGAAAGGCTCTGGGGTCTATAAGACTGAGTCTAGCATCTACTGTGACATCTAATTTATCACAGGCAAAAACAACGGTAGAGTTGATGACTACTCTAGCAAATTTGTACGAAAAACCCTCAGCTTCCAATAAGGTATATCTTATGAAGTAGCTATTTAATTTGCATATGCAGGAAGGTGGATTTATATCTAATCACCGGAATGATTTCCATGGTATTGTAAATCAATTAAGTTCAATCAAAATTGTATTTGATGATGAAATAAAAGCTCTTTTAATATTATGTTCTTTGCCTGAAAGCTGGCATAGCTTAGTAATGGTGTTAGCAATATTGCATCTGCATCAAATATTTTAAAAGTGGAGGATGTTGTTAGTGTTATCTTGAATGAGGAAATTCATAGGAAAAGCACAGAAGAGACATCTGGGAACGCTTTAAGTTTTGAGAGCAGGGGAAGGCAAAAAGAGAAGAGCAAGAAAGGGAGATCAAGATCCAAGTCTAAGGGGAAAGGCAGATCCAAATCTAGAAATGGCAGAAGGCCACAATGCTGGAATTGTGGAAAGATGGGGAACATAAGCAGAGATTGCTGGTCAAAGCTTAAGGAGGACAATCAGCACGAAAGAAAAGAAGAAGCAAAGGTTGCAGGTATTGCACAAGATGCTTTAATATTCTCTTTGCATAATAATATAGAATCTTGGGTGTTAGATTCTGGTGCATCTTTTCATGCTACCCCTAATAGGGAATATTTTTGTGATTATATCCATGGAGATTTTGGAATAGTATATCTAGGGGATGATGAACCCTGTAAAATTATTGGCAAAGGTAAAGTGCAACTGAAAATGCAGAATGGCAACACATGAGTGTTGAGAGAAGTTATGCATGTTCCTAGCTTGAAGAGAAATTTGATTTCTGTAGGAAAGTTAGGGGATGAGGGTTGTACAGTAACTCTCACAACAGAATCTTGGAAGGTGACCAAGGGTGCACTTGTTATGGCCAGAGGTAAGAGAGTAGGTACTCTCTATTTGTGTAATTGTGTTACTAACAATTCTCCTTCTGTATTATCTACTTCAGATGTGGATGCAAAATTGTGGCACTCAAGGATTGGCCACATGAGTGAGAAGGGAATGTCAATTCTTAAGTCTAAAGGTAAGCTTTCAGATTTGAAAATCATGGATCTAGAATTTTGTGAGCACTGTGTATTTGGAAAACAGAAAAGGGTTAGTTTTCTCAAGACTGGGTCTACAAAGAAGAAGCATAAGTTGCAGTTTGTTCACACAGATGTGTGGGGACCGGCTCAGGTAGCTTCTATTGGAGGATCACAATACTATGTTTCATTCATAGATGATGCTACAAGAAAGGTATGGATCTATTGTATTAAAAAGAAATCTGATGTATTTGAGACCTTTAAGATTTGGAAAGCTATGGTTGAGAATGAAATAGGCAAAAGATTAAAGTGCCTGAGATTTGACAATGGTGGAGAGTTTTGTAGTTATAAGTTTAATTGGTATTGTTACATGCATGGAATCCGTAGGCAAAGGACAGTTCCAAGGACACCTCAGCAGAATGGTATTGCTGAAAGGATGAACAGAACAATCATGGAGTGTGTAAGATGTATGAGATTGCATGCTAGTTTGCTTCTAGATTTTTGGGCAGAAGCTGTTGACACTTCAGTGTACTTGATTAACAGAGGACCCTCTACAGCTCTGGATGGTGGAATTCCAGAAGAGGCTTGGATAGGTAAAAAGGTAGATCTCTCTTTTCTCAAAGTTTTTGGTTGTGAAGCCTTTGTGCACGTAGATAAGGAAAATAGAAAGAAGCTCGATGCTAAGTCTATGAGGTGCACATTTATTGGCTATGGCTCAGATGACTTTGGTTTCAGATTTTAGAATCTAGGAACTAAGAAGATAATTAGGAGCCGTGACATTGTTTTCAATGAAAAAGTGATGTATAGTGATCAGCTGAAGAAGCTGAATCAATCTGGGCAGAGCAATGGTGAATTGGATGAGGTGACGGTCCAAAATGAGCTTGCAGGAAAAATAAATAATCACTTGCAATAAAACACAGAGACCGATGTCGGCAGGATAGAAATCGGCATTGACAGAATAGAAACTGATGTCAGTCATACAGATACCGATGTTGGCAAGACAGGCACCGGCGTCGGTCAGGCAAAACTGGCGTCAGCCAGTAACAGGTCTGGAGGTGACTGAGGTTGGTCACTGTCAGAGAATTTGGGTGGGCAGCATGTTGTGAACGAGCATCAGACACCCATCAGGAGCTCTGAAAGGGTAAGTAAGCCTCCAATTAGATATTCTCCTTCATTATTCTATTTATTGCTAACTGATGGTGGAGAACCAGAGAGTTTTGAAGAAGCAATACAGGTGGAGTCCAAGAGTCAGTGGGAGCATGGCATGGTTGAGGAGATGGAGTCCTTAAGAGAGAACCAAACATGGGATTTGGTTGAATTACTAGCTGGTAAGAGAACACTGAAAAACAGGTGGACCTACAGGTTGAAAGAAGGTGAGAATGGACAGATGAGATATAAGGCCAGATTGGTAGTGAAAGGATTTGCACAAAAGCCAGGTATTGATTTTGGCAAGATTTTTTCTCCTGTTGTTAAAATGATTTCTATACAGATTGTACTGTCTTTGGTTGTTGTTGAGGATTTGCATCTTGAGTAGCTAGATGTTAAGACAGTGTTTCTTCATGGAGATTTGGATGAGAAAATTTATATGGAACAACTGGAAGGATTTGAGGTCAAAGGTAAGGAGAAGTTAGTGTGCAGATTGAAGAAAAGCTTGTATGGCCTCAAGCAAGCTCCTAGACAGTGGTATTTGAAATTTGACAGGTTTATGACTGAGCATGGCTACAATAGGGGTCAATCTGACCATTGTGTGTATTTTAAGAGATTAGATAATGGTAGATATATTATTCTATTGTTGTATGTAGATGATATGCTGGTTGCAAGATCACACATGCAGGACATCTCTGAGCTTAAGGTGAAATTAACTCAAACGTTTGCTATGAAGGATTTGGGAGCAGCAAAGAAAATCCTTGGCATGAGCATTAAGAGAGACAGGAAAAATCATAGGTTGATATTGTCTCAAGAGGATTATGTGGACAAGGTGTTGAAATGGTTCAATATGCAAGATGTTAAACTAGTAAGCACACCTTTGGCTGGACATTTTAAGTTGAGTAAAGAACAATGTCCTAATTCACATGATGAGGTAGAGTACATGAGTAAGGTTCTATATTCTTCTGCAGTAGGGAGTTTGATGTATGCAATGGTGTGTACTAGACCGGATATTGCCCAAGCAGTGGGAGTTGTAAGTAAGTATATGGCCAATCCAGGTAAGGAACATTGAAAAGCAATTCAGTGGATCCTTAGATATCTGAGAGGAACCAGTAGTAGGCACTTGTGTTATGGAGGTTCAGATACTTCTCTACATGGTTATGTAGATTCAGATATGGCAGGTGATTTGGATGGTAGGAGAAGCACTACAGGATATGTTTTCACTGTAGGTGGAACGACAGTTAGCTAGATATCTAAGTTGCAGAAGGTTGTTGCCTTGTCAACTACAGAAGCAAAGTATATTGCAGCCACAGAAGCTAGCAAAGAGATGATATGGATGACACAGTTCATGGAAAAGCTTGGAAGGGAGCATGGGAGTTGCAGATTGTATAGTGACAATCAGAGTGCAATCCATTTGGCTAAGAACTCAGCCTTTCATTCAAGAACAAAGCACATACAGCTAAGGTACCATTTCATACAACAGGTATTGGAAGATGGTGATTTGAAGCTGGAGAAGATCCATACAGATAGGAATCCTACTGATATGTTAACCAAGCCAGTTACAAAGGAGAAGTTGAATCTTCATTCAACTTCTGTTGGTCTTCATGATTGAGTTGAAGATGGAGGAGCTAGAAGATGTTGCTGTACAGGTACTGGTGCAGCTGTTTATCTCTAAGTAGAAGATTGTTAAGGTGTGGAGCCTAAAAGCTTCACATATGAGCACATTACCAAAGTTGCAGGTTTACACAGTCACCGGCATCGGTCAGGAGTGACCGACGTCGGTCTGGTGTAGTTGAAGAGATGTCGGCATCGACAGATTATCGGCCGACGTCGGTCACAGACAAGCAGGCAGGAACTGGCGTCGGTTACCTGTGCATCCAGAATGTTATTTCTGAGGACAGAAGCGAGTGTTTGCATGATGAGTTTAAGTCTTAGTCTTAAATTCATGTTTCTATTATTAGTAAGATTGTTTTTAGAGCCCTTGTTCAAGAGGCTTAACTGTTGGTTGTAAGTGCATGCTCAAGTTTCCTAATTCTATATGTAGAATTAGATTTTCTTAGCTTAGTGTGATTATTGTAGTGGTTCATTGTATGTGAATGTTGAATAATAGTACAGAGTTGTATCAATCCAAGTTGTTGGAGTTGATTGTACTTGAGAGAGAGAGCTCTTAAGGGATAAAGATCTAGAGAGAGATCTTGTGCATTTGAGAGAGGTGTGGAAGAAAAAAGTTTCTTCAATTGTATTCCTTTTGTAAAGAGTTTAATACAAGTTTTTAGGGTGGTTTCTTGTATCTCTTATTCTTTGCTATTATCTGATTCTAGTTACTTATCTATCTGATTTAATTCCGTGGTTTATTGCTTTCATAAGTGTAATCTATTATTGGTTGATCCCCAACATTGACATGAGCAGCTATTCTATTTCTCGTGTTGAACTTAGAAAAGTTACTCACGAAAGTGTAGAAAGTGATCTATAGTCTGTAATGGACATCATGGTCCAAAAATTTGATAGAGAAAAGGAGATGAAAGACTACTATAAGGCCAAGGCAGAGCAATTGACTACAGTAGTAAGGAAATTCACTCTTGCCCCTGAAGCGGTAACTCCAGAAGCCTTTTCTATAGATGAACCTGTTATTCAGAAAGCAGAGAAGACCTATATGAAAGGGAAAGTGCTTGAGAATTACATTGAAAAGATGCACACTCAGGGAATTTCTTTACTAATGGAGGTTGCTGAGAAGACTGACAAGATGAAGAAGGTGAGAATAGATTTAGAGGACCTTGTCTCTCTTATTTCTTAGGACATTGACAATATAGAGAAATATCTCAGTAAGTGGAGGGAAATGAAGGATCTGAAGAAAAGTACCTTGATATCCATCAACATCATTGCCAGCAAAGATTTTTTTGTTGAGATCAAGGAATCACTGATATACAAGATTCAGGTACTCAAGGAGCTGATTGAAGATCTCAAGTCTTCCAAGGATGCTAGCGAGAAAAGTGACACATGCCTATTGAATAGATTAGAAGAAATGCCTTGCAACCTTACCTCCAGGGATAATCAATTTCTCTCAGCTGAAGAGATGATCCAAGGATTCAAAGGTATGATTCAGAGGGATTTTGAAGAAAAAGCTTTCTCAATGACTTCTATGGACAATATTTTAGATACTCAGTTAACTCTAGATAATCTAAGATCTAGGTTAACTAGTCATGCTAAGGCAATCACAGCATTGAAGGATGCTATAATCAGGGCCAAGGTCATTTTCAAGAACACCATTGCACCACATAGTACAGGATTTTAGGCATCTATCGCTATGTATGATTCTCATCTAAAGAAGTCTGGCAGTAAGAGTTGAACCATTTTCCCCTTTTCTCTTCTTCCTCTCTTCTCATGCACTTTTTTCATGTAAAAGTGCATGCAATTTTGTAATGTGTATTACATGTAAAAAATCTAGAAAAATATCTCAAAAGTCAAAGGTGACTCATCTTTGACTAAGATATTTTTATATTTTAATATTTTTAATTTTGAAAGGTTTCTCCCTATATATAGAGGGGACCTCTTTTGTAAATATATCTCTAATAATTGAGAGCAAAAACTCTGCTAAAATTGAGACACTTTTTGAGACTTTGTGCTCAACTTGTAAATAATATTTCATCGAATGAATGAGAAACAGGTTTATTTCAAACTTTGTGTTGAAGTAATTTATGTTATTTAAGAAATGGTTCTTATGTCCTCTTTCTTGATAATCTCTTATCTGTTTGGTTTAATAAGCAAAGTGTGTGTGTTGATATTATTTGAGGATGTTTCTAAAAGATAGAAGAAAGACTTTGAGCTACTTTTATCTTGGTGATCCTCTTATCCTTTGTAGTTTTTGGTGAAGACTTTGTGCATTGTTTCACTCTATGGTTACATGTATTCCAGATCAACGAAGGAGACAACAAAAGACTTTGTGCTTACGCAGGTTTCTTTGTTAACTTTGTTACCTAATTTAGGGGATTTTTTTCTCTATGCTAGATACCATTCCTGAAAGAAGAGGGATGTTCTTAGCTAACAACCAAGATTTCTCTCTCTTGTTCTTTAGACATTATCTCTGAAAAAAGAGAGGTGGATGTTGTTATACTACCTCGAGTATGATTTTTTGCTTACTTATATATATACATATAGCATATAAATATTCATAGGGAACCTCCCTTTGATGAGAAGAGAGATTTACCTCGTCTAGATGTGGTAAACCCACACTTTTTTGTGGTGTAAATCTCCTTGTGCTATGGTTGATATACCCATTTTGTCATCAGTTAGTTGATGACAAAATATTCACCCAACAACTTTTTGGCGACTCTGCTGGGGAAAGAATGAGTAGTTCCAATTCTTTCCCATTATAATTTTTCCCCCCAGCTTTGTGCATTAGCTTTTTAGTGACTTCATTGGGGAAAGAATGAGTAGTTCCAGTTCTTTTCCATTGTTATTTTCCCCCCAGCTTCGTGCAATAGCTTTTTGGCAACTCCACTAGGGACACAAATGTGCATTTTGAAGCCTCAAGCTTTGACTTGAAGCAGTTGTAATCCCTTTTTCATTTGGCACTCTGGCAGATCCATCGTACACATGAGGCTAGAGAGCTTAGGGTATTGTTGATCCTATATTCGAGCTGGTGTAGTAAAATAATTTTGAGATTTTTGCTTCATCATCTTGTCTTCAGTGAACTAGGAGCTTTCGTCCTACCAATGCCAGATCTCCCATACCTAGTGAAGCTTCTAGCCTCAATACTGGTAAGGCTTTGTCTTTATTGACCCTACCAAGATTTGTTATCTCACCATTTAATCATCTTGTCATAATGGCTCAAGGTCCATGGGGCAATTATTTTGGTCCTCTTAATTTGACCCCACCCTTGCATGAACTACCTCGTAGTTCTTAACAAAAAATTCCATGTTTTTTGGTGACGGAAAGGTTCATCTCGATGAGCATATTGCTGCCTTCTCTATAGCATGTGGTGTAATCGGTGTGGAATTCAAAGACATAGTAGTGAGAATTTTTGTAGAAACTCTGCAAGGCGCTGCCATAGATTGGTTTTACCACCTTCAAGCTCAAACTATAACTAACTAGAATATGCTAAAGTCCAAATTTGAAGCTAGATTTAAACCTACTAAAGATGCACATACCTTATTAGCACAATTGACACAAATGAAAAAGGAATCTCAGGAACCCATGAGGGATTTCATAGCTAAATTCAACAAGTTAAGGAACTGGATTCCAACCGTCGCTCAACCCACACCAGAGAATCTTAAGTGCTTTTTTATCAACTCACAACTTCTCGAAGTAAGTTTCCTGTTGAAGCGAGCTGGCCCTATGGATCTCGCATTGGCTCAAAATTTGGATATTAAGATTGAGGATGATCTTATCCTAGTAGGTAAGATCAAAAAAGACTAGTAAAAATAGATTCTCTTCATCTGCTGAAAGCTCTTCTATAGGCACTACAGACCCTATGATGCAAAAATTGACAAATGAACTAATAACTTTGAAGGGACAAATGTCCCAAGGTATGTCTGCTCCCACCTATCAAGATATGCTAAGAAGAACATTCTAAAATCAGTAATATTAGAGCAATGCTGCCCGAAATTAAGTGCAACCAAATCGCCTGCCTCCCCCTCCAGAGAAACTAGCCATTGAAGCAACACCTACCAATACAGTAGTCAGTACCTAGAGGCTAAATGTGACTTTTCACTCCAACCTGAGTTGGATCAACAAGATGATGCTAACCTCTTTGAGGAGCAAGAAGAAGAGTTAGCTGGCGACTCTAATATTGATTTCCTAGATTACCAGGACAAAGCTGGAAGTAAAAGAGAAGGGATGGATGGATCTTATGTTATTTTTATCAGATCTCAAAACCAATTAGCTCCATAGGCTGACAAATAAAAAGTAGAAGAAGAACCTCAGCCCATGGTTTTTATCACTAAGTGAGGGACTCTATTGCTTCCTCAATCAAAAGATCAGGTAACTCATAAAAAAGTAAGTACCTCCAACCACCCCATACCTTCCACCTCTATCACTCAGACTAGTTCCACACCTACTAAAGTCCCAGATGATGGACTCTCTTCCTCTGTTTCAAATTCTTTTTAATTATTTGATATAATTGATCATGCCAGAAAGACTAAGATCCAAATGACAGAGATTGAGTATTTGAGAGCTAACCCTGAACAATTTGATAGGTTGGTAGAATATGTAAAAAATAAAGCTGTCTCCATAGGACAAGATTCTTTAAAGGCCATTCATGATCCCCCCAAGGATAAATCCACTCAGGATAATCTTGTCGTGACTCCTCCAGTTGCTCCCAGGAAAATAGAACTTTTTTATGTTTCCCTGCTAATAAATGGTTACAAATTAAGTAATTGCATAATAGACTCTGAAGCCTCGGATAATGTCATGCCTACCAAGGTGGCATATTCCCTTGGTCTAACTTTAACCAAAACTTTTGGGAGGTGTTTTTCTATGGAAAAAAAGCAAGTCCCACTCCTTGGTCAAATAAAAGATGCCCAATTTGCTTTCTCAATTTTTTTAGAAAAGAGGATAAAAATGACAGTTCTAGTGACTGATGTTCCAGCCTCTTACGGTATCCTACTTGGGCATAATTTTTTCAAGGATGTGGGGGGCGAGCTAAGCATGGACTTGTTGGAAGCGAGGATCCCAATTCAAGGTGTTATGAAGAAATTGCTTCTTGAAAAAGAGGCAAGATATGTAATCACCCAATCATCAGCATCAGAATCTCAAATTTTATTTGAGTCTTTTGGCATGGGCAACTACTTCCTATCTATAGACGAAGCCCATGAGGCATCCGATGAAACTCCTACAGGTGACAACTTGGAAATGCCTTTAGTTGACACAATGGGAGAATTGACATAGCAAAATGAATGCATGGAAGAACCTCTTCCCCCAAATGAAGAAGTTTTTAAAGGAAAAGTAGTGTCTAATGAGGCATGGATCTTAAAATTTGATGGCAGTTGCTCTTCTATCAGTTCAAGTGCCAGAGTTGTGTTGGTATCTTCTCAGGGAGATATTGTTCCTTTATTCTACAAATTGTAGTTCAATAACACCAATAACATAGCTGAGTACAAATCCCTATTACTTGAATTACAGGCTGCTAGAGAAAAAGGTATTAAACTACTCCATGCTAAAGGGAATGCTGAATTGGTGGTTTGCCAGGTAAAAAACCTCTATCAGACCAAGAACGAAAGATTACGCCACTATCGTAATCTTGTCTGGGACCAAATTGAAAATTTTGATGCTTTTAACATCTCTACCATTCCAAGAGAATTCAATGACTAGGTGGATGCATTGGCTATTTCTGCTACTCTCTTGGTTCCCCACCTAGATTTTGAAGGAGATAAGTACACTATTGAACTGGTCTTTCATCCAAGTGTACCTGATAATGCCAGCAATTGGCAAGTATTTGAAAACAATGATCAAATCATTGCCTTCTTAGAGCAAAAGGATAGCTTCAAACAATTGCATTTTGAAGGCAGTGAACTTTGGGAATGTGAAGCAACTTCTAAATCGAATGCAGACCCAAGTGAGGATTTCCTGAGCTTAAAGGAAATAAGATTTCCAAAGGCCTGGTTTCCCTAGAGAAATTATTTGATAACCATGACATGTTTATTAAACAATAGTGAATAAATTCAAACTCCTCCCAAGATTTTGATCAAGTAAACATGGGAACCAAGGGAGATCCTAAGATGGTAAATATTGGGAAATGTTGTACTCTTAAGGAGAGATTTAAGCTTGCTAATATACTTTGTCAATATATAGATGTCTTGGCTTATTCCTATGATGACCTGAAATCACTCAGACTTGATGATATTCACCACGACATTCCTCTTAAGGCAAACTTTGTGCCTTACAAAAAAAAGTCTAGGAAATATAACCCAAAAATATCAGGTACCATTTTAGCTGAGATACAAAAAATGCTTGATGCCCAGATAATTTTCTCAATCCATCATTCCATATGGATTGCCAACATAGTGCTTGTCAGAAAAAAAAAATAGTGAAATTTGAATCTGCGTGGATTTCAGGAATTTGAATCAGTTATCTCTAAAAGATAACTATCCTCTCCCTATCATGGATCAAGTTCCACAGATGGTAACAGGTTCAGAGATGTTATCAATGATAGATTATTTTTCAAGGTATAATCATGTTGAAGTTGGAAAAACAAATCAGCATAAGACTGTGTTCACCACACCTTGGGGCACCTTCACCTATCGAAGAATGCCTTTCAATCTGATAAACACAGGTGATAAATTTAAAAGAGTGATGGACCTCACTTTTAAGGATGAAATGGGTAAGTTCATTGTAGTATACCTAGATGATTTGATGGTATTTTCAAAGCATTGTTCTGACCATGTCCACCATTTACAAAGAATACATAAATGCTATCGTCAGAATGGTATTTTTTTAAATCCAAAGAAATCTGTCTTTGGGGTGACTGAAGGCAAACTTCTTAGACACATTATGTCCCAAGAAGGTATTAAAATTTATTCAAAAAGAGTCAAATCCATCCAAGAACTTACTCTATCTACTAGCAAAATTGTAGTTCACTCTTTCTTCAGAAAGGTGAATTTTCTTTAAAGGTTCATCCCTGAGTTCACTGAAAAGACTCACCACATCGTCAATATGATGAAAGGTAATACTACCTTTAGGTGGACTACTCAAGGAAAATTAGTATTCAAAGACATCAAAAAAGCAATCACTCACACACTAATCCTGGTTTGTCCAGACTACACCAAAAGCTTCAAAATATACAGTTATAATTCTAAACATACACTCTCAGCCATTTTAGTTCAACAGAACCAAGAAGGCATGAAATATCCTATCTCTTTCATGAGTTTTCCACTCAAGGCTCATGAGTTAAAATATTATAACATGGAGAAGCATGCATATGCAGTGGTCAAAGCAGTCAAGCATTTTAGGTTTTATATCCTTAACTCACACACTAAAGTTCTCGTGCCTGATACAATAGTGAAGTCTATTTTGACTCAACAAGAGTTCGATACGAAGAGGGGTAATTGGATCACCAAGATTCAAGAGTTTGATCTAGACATCAAACCCACCAAGCTCATGCTAAGAAATGGTCTTTGTTAGTTGATTGCTAACAACATTCCCGATGAAGCAGAAAATGAAGAAATAGAGATCGAAGGCATGCCTATAGTCCTCTTTGTTACCACTATTGATGAGTGGTATTCTGACATCGCCTATTTTCTAACTTATGGTGAGTGTCCCACTTATCTCTCCTATAAATAAAAATGGAATGTTAAACTAAAGGCTGTTAGCTATGTTTTGTGGGATATTGGTCTGTACAAAAGGAACCTAGACGAGGCATTTCTTTGTTGTGTCGATAAGGTACAACAATATAAACTCTTGGAGTCTTTCCACAATTTGGCCTGTGGAGGATATTTTTCTACACCAGTGACAATGCACAAATTTTTCAAGCAAGGTACTATTATCCTACACTATTTCAAGATGCCTACAAATGGGTGCGTAGATGCGAATTGTGTCAATAGTTCGTTGGAAAGCCCAAACTAGCTACATTGCCCCTCAAGCTAGTAATAATCGAAGAACCTTTTTAGCATTGGGGTATTGACTTCATTGGCATAGTCAACCCATCTTCGAGTGCCAGACATGATTATGTCCTCATGGCAATTGATTACTTTACCAAACGGGTGGAGGCCATCCCAACCAAGCACACTACGTTTGAAGTGGTGTGCAATTTTCTCAAAGAAAATATCATCTCCCGATTTGGGGTTCCACTCAAGATTGTAACAAATAATGTGGCCTATTTCTCTTCTCATGAAATTACTCAATTTTATTTTTATTATGAGATTACCCTATCCCATACTTCAGATTATTTCCCCCAAAGAAATAGCCAAGTAGAATCGAGCAATAAGAATCTGGTCACTAGTATCAGGAAATTGGTAGATGACAATCAGAGAACGTGGCACAAAGCACTATTTGATGCTCTATGGGTGGATAGGATTACACCCAAAAGGGCCATAGGTATGTCACATTTCCAACTTCTGTATGGCTTAAATGCAGAGATATCCATCACTCTAGAACTACTAGCACTCAGATTAGCCAAAGCAATCGAAGATTCAACCTTCAAAAGTTCAATCGATAAAAGAATCATGTGTTTGACCAAACTGAATGAGCAGCGAACTATGGTGGTGGATCAAATTATAGCACATCAAAATCAAGTGAAGAAACTTTTTAATAAAAAGGCTAAGATTTGTGATTTTCAAGTCAGAAATCAAGTCTTGTTGTGGGACAAGAGGTGAGAACTGAAAGGAATGCACGACAAATTTGACTCTTTATGGAGAGATCTATTTACCATTCGACAACTCTATGGTGAGAGTAGCTTCTTGCTGGAGTATCAAGATGGAACACCATTTGCACTACCCCATAGTGGGTAACATCTGAAGCAATTCAATCTTTGAAGCTTAGATGAATCCACTTGTATATATGTATAGTTTTTACATTTTGTCTGTTTTCTTTCATTTTTTAGCCTAACTCTGTAGTCTAATGGCTTAGATGAAGGCACTTAGAGATTGGTTTCTACTCCCATTGATCATTTCGATTAACAAAAGTTCTCCAATAGGAGCCAACTGTTGTTTCCAAAATCAACTCAGCTCATTTTGGAACAACCCCCTGCGAAACTTGTCTGTTTCACCCTTTGTCTCTCTAAATCCATTTTTGAGACGGGTTTTACTCATTCTCGTATTGGCTCAACTGACATCGTTTGAAATTCGTAACACCTTTTCATTATGTTTTCCCCAAAATGTGAAAGTTGTTACGGTCTCGATACGACTAGGGGACCAAGATTTGGCTTTTTCAGAGTTAGCCATTTTTCTTCTATTTTTGTGCACAGGTAGCATTTTTCACGGTCAGTGCATTTTTCCTTCCAACATGTAGGAGTGACAAAATTTGTCACCCCTACATCTAGACATGCATTAGCGGCACATTTTATCATCTTTGCATTTTCATCTCTCACATGCAAGAGTGGAAAATTTTGCCGCCCCTGCATGTCCCTTCCATTTTTTTAGTGCAAGGGTGGTGAATTTTGCTGCCCCTGCACTGCCTCATTTTTTGTGTATAGCATTTATTGCCATGCATGCCAAGTGGTTGGGGTCAGTTTTCACCCTATTTAATCTAATGTTAACCTTATTTTGATTCATTCTTTCCTCTCCTCCTGCTTTCTGTCTCTAGATGATCCAGTGAACGAGTGAAAGTGCATTTTGGCAGATTTGAGCTCGTGACGTGTGTAGTTTTCTAGATTGGTCTTGTAATTAGCATTTATTTCTTTTCCTTTCCTCTTTTTAGCTTTGTTTTCAGTTGGTGTTTTAGTTAGGTTTTATTTTATAAATTTCTTCCCCTAGGGTCGATCAGCCGGCTCCCATTTCCTCCTCCCACTGAACTTTTCTCCCCTTTCCACGTCGGCTAGCTTTGTCTTTCCCCATGTTAGGGCAATAAATTTCACCACCCTTCTCTCCCTCCTTTCCCACAGATCTCTCGGTCTTACCTGGAATGGGTGGCAAACTTGTTGCCCTAACCTTGCCTACCCAATGCCTGTGTCAATGGCAAATTTTGCCACTGATGCAAGTTCACACTCATTGACCTACATGGGTGGTGAAATTCACCACCGATGCAGGCCAAAAGTACATAGGAGGTGAATTTCACCACCCCTGCACTTTCCTTTCAAACCTACATGGGTGGTGAAATTCATCGCCTATGCCATTTTTTTCTCCCCTTCATGCAAGGGTGGTGAAATTTGCCGCTTGAGCATGCAAGTCTATTCCACATGCTTGGGCAGCAAATTTTGCTGCCCTTGCATTTTTCTTCTAAATTTTTCCAACTTTGGAGAAATTTTCCTCTTTTTCATTTTTGACCTCCTCTTCTTCTTTCTCTAATTTTCTGACCCATTTTCTGACTCGGCCCTATCAAGTGACCTTCCTTGGTCATGATCACCCAACGTATGAATTCCCCAATTTGCCAACTATTCCTTAATTGCACAATCATGATTGCAGTACCCCTTGAAGATTCTCATTCATCAGCACCTGCTCAACTCAGACCAATTCTAATGACTGAGGCTTCTCTAAAGAAGTCAAAATCCATGAAGTACCGGTACCAAGGCATTTTTTTGATCACCTCAGTCACCTCTAATGTTGATGACATTAGAGATACAAAAATTGGCCACATGAATATGACTGAGTTCATTACCAGGACCAAGGCAATGAACTTGAGCTCTAAAATGAAAAGGATCATTGAGAGCAACATTCATCTGGTTGTCGCTTTCCCAATAGTGGCACATCATATGGAGTTTGTCCTCTAGTATGCCTAGTTCTACAATAGAGAGACCAGATCAGTATCTGATGCCAACAGTAATGTAATAATTTGGGTAGACCCCAAATTTATTGACAAAGTCTTCATGTGCCCTTTTGCGACTGAAGTGCTAAGAATCAACTTCGTCGAGGCATATAAGGAGTATAACAAGGACCCCGAAAGGGAAAAGAAAGTGATGAATCATAGGTGGCTCAAGGCCCCCAAAACCAACTTATCTAGATAGCCACAAAATGTTTTGAAGAGTGATTTCATTGAAGAAGTTGGTGACTTGATCACCCTTCTCAGAAGAGTGCGAGGCCTCCCATCTTCTTCACAATTCGATGAATGGATGTATCCCTTCATCAAGATCATCCTCTAAGAGAAGCATGTTATCTTCTAGGGTGAGTAGATCAGCAACGCTCTTCATGAGCAACTAACCAAGGTATCCACTACTTCAAAGTTCTATATGAATTCGTACCTGGAGTACATTGCGACCTCAATGTGAACCTTTCCAGGTTTGACAATTGAAGGAGACAGGAAGACCACCCCAGTCTACTCATATTACCCTCAATTGACACTGCAAGGATCAATTTGTCATTTTAGGAGGGTAAATGATGCCTTCTTCATAGTATTTTTGTGCCTTTTTGACCCTCAGCTCAAATAGAAGAGAGTATCTAATGAAGCTTGGACAGTTGTCAATGACTTTGGCTGTATGTTTCTACAATTTCCCTCCTGCTATCTTTGAGTTGGCTTTTTCCAAGGCTATCCCTATATGCTTCCAATGTTTCTTTCTAATAAGTTAGTCCTAATGGATCTGTGTAGACAAATGGTTGTCATACAAACTAGGTAGATGGAACTAAAAAATCCAAGTTTTAGGTTTTCAATTAAAATTAGCAGATATTTGATTTGACAATAGCCAAAGCCAAGGTCATGGAAACAGAGATGTAGCTGGTTACTATGAAACAGTTCAAGAGGAGAGACAATTTCGACTACAAGGGTGTCAAAAACATGATCAGAAGAAAGACTCAGTTTCATGAGCTTATGATCGAAGACATCTAGGTAGACCTAAGGACAGCTGAAGAAATCAGGAAAATGGACTACAATAGGCTCACTCTAGAGCATATCGAATACCTAGGGCATGCAGATATTCCCTCTAATTTGGTCAATGATAAGAACATTATCAACAACAATTACCTGCTTGAGAAAGTTGTTGACTCTCCTATTTCTCCTATTCAGTGGTCCCAAAAAGAATTAACTTCTTTGAGGAAGAGATTTGAACCAATAATGGCTAACACCAATGATTAGTTAGCATCCAAAGGGATCACACTAAAAGAGTTTATTACAGGATCGGAGGCTAACTTCCAAGCAAAAATGAGGAAGAAGGTAGAAAATAGGACCAAGAATTAAGGTGATGTTCCTTCTCCATCTAGGCCTCACAAGCCTAGAATCATCTTTGTGTCCAAGAAATTGAAGGTCATTGAGGAGCTAGAATCGATGGCTAAAGGAGTTGGAGAACAAAGCTCCCAGGACTAGGTAGCTTAGCAAATGTATACAAATGATAGGCCCTCAAAGTAGCAAAGGGCTGAGCCTCTACCTTCATAAGAAGGGGCACAACCACTTACAGATGTCTCTCTTTCACCACCTCAATCTCCTGTGGTGTCTCCTTCACCTCTATCTTCCATCAGTGTCCTTTCTTTTGGAGCAATCTCTCCTTCTAGATTCATGTTTGGTGATCCTCAAGGCACTTTTAGAGATACTCTTCACTCCTCTAGATCTATTCCTAGTCTGACATCTCCTTCTTTCAATCTAGGAGAAAACTCTACCCTTGATCAATCAACAACAGATATGGTTTTACCAATTATTCTCACTATAACCACTGTTACCACTAGCAGTGTAGACCTTACCATGGTAACACCAGCTACAATAATCATTGCCACAGTAAGTACTTCTTCTCTCCCTCCTTGGATGTCAGCTTTCACACCTAAAAGAAAGAAGCTAGCCATCTCTATAAATGACTTTGATTTTGGCAAGATAGTGCCCGTAAAAGCTAAGGCCCCTAAGAGACCAAAGATTTTTTCAAAATTGGTTGAGAAAAAGGGGCATAAATTTTTGGAAATAGCTAAACCTCTATAGGATGCAATCCTTGAGGGTTTTGACATGAGCAACTATTCCATTTCTCATGTTGAACTTGAAAAAGTTACTCACGAAGATGCAAAAATTGATCTACAGTCCGCAATGGACATCATGGTCCAAAAATTCAATAGAGAAAAGGAGATGAAAGACTACTATAAGGCCAAGGTAGATCAATTGACTATAGTAGTAAGGAAATTCACTCTTGCCCGTGAAGCAGTAACCCCAAAAGCCTTTTCTATAGACGACCATGTTATTCAGAAAGCAGAGAAGACCTATATGAAAGGGAAATGCTTGAGGATTAAATTGAAAAGATACACACTTAGGGAATTTTCTTACTAATAGAGGTTGTTGAGAAGACCAACAAGATGAAGAAGGTGAGGACAGATTTAGAGGACCTTGTCTCTCTTATTTCTCAGGACATTGACAGTACATAGAAATATCTCAGCAAGTGGAGGGAAATGAAGGATCTAAAGAAAAGCACCTTGATATCTATCGGCATCATTGCCAACAAAAATTCCTATGTTGAGATCAAAGAATCACTGATATATAAGATTTAGGTACTCAAGGAGCTGATTGAAGATCTCAAGTCTTCCAAGGATGCTAGCGAGAAAAGTGACACAGGCCTATTGAATAGACTGAAAGAACTGCCTTGCGACCTCACCTCTAGGGATAATCAATTTCTCTCAGCCGAAGAGATGATCTAAGGATTTAAAGGTATGATTCAGAGGGATTTTGAAGAAAAATCTTTTTCAATGACTTCTGTGGACAACATTTTAGATACTTAGTTAACTCTAGATAATCTAAGATCCAGGTTAACTAGTCATGCTAAGGCAATCAAAACATTAAAGGATGTTATAATCAGGGCCAAGGTCATCTTCAAGAACACCATTGTGCCAGAAAGTATAGGAATTCAGGCATCTATCGCTATGTATGATGCTTATCTGAAGAAGTCTGGCGGCAAGAGATGAACCATTTTCTCCTTTTCTCTTCTTCCTCTCTTCTCATGCATTTTTGTCATGTAAAAGTGCATCCAATTTTGTAATGTGTAATTACATGTAAAAAATCCAAAAAAATATCTCAAAAGTCAAAGGTGACTCATCTTTGACTAAGATATTTTTATATTTTAATCTTTTTAATTTTGAAAGGTTTCTCCCTATATATAGAGGGGACCTCTTTTGTAAATATATCTCTGATAATTGAGAGGAAAAACTCTGCTGAAATTGAGACACTTCTTGAGACTTTGTGCTCAACTTGTAAATCATATTTCATCGAATGAATGAGAAATAGGTTTATTTCAGACTTTGTGTTGAAGTAATTTGTGTTATTTAGGAAATGGTTCTTATGTCATCTTTCTTGATAATCTTTTATCTGTTTGGTTTAATAAGAAAAGTGTGTGTGTTGATATTATCTGAGGATGTTTCTAAAAGATAGAAGAAAGACTTTGAGCTAATTTTATCTTGGTGATCCTCTTATCCTTTGTAGTTTTTGGTGAATACTTTGTGCTTCATTTCAATCTACGATTACACATATTCCAGATCAGCGAAAGAGACAACGGAAGACTTTGTGGTTACGTAGGTTTTTTTGTTAACTTTGTTACCTACTTCAAGGGATTTTTTGCTCTACACTGGATACCATTCTTGAAAGAAGAGGGATGTTCTTAGCTAATGACTAGGATTTCTCTCTCTTGTTTTTTGGACATCATCTCTGAAAAAAGAGAGGTGGATGCTGTTATACTACCCCGAGTATTATTTTTTGCTTACTTATATATATACATATAGCATATAAATATTCATAGGAAACCTCTCCTTGATGAGAGGAGAAATTTACCTCATCCAATTGTGGTAAACCCACACTTTTTTCTGGTGTAAATCTCCCTGTGCTGTGGTTGATATACCCATTTTTTCATTAGTTAGTTGACGACAAAATATTCACCCAACAATGAGCATAATTTTTAGATGTTATTTTTACCTCATCCCATGACAGATTATGGTTTGAAAGTACCTTCATATACCATTTCAAAGTTTCATCCCCTACAATACCTAAAAAATTAATAAATTTTATCCAAGGGACATTTGTCCCATGAATCCTCTAGTAAGAATCCAACACAAACAAATGTTCCTTTGCATCCTTTATATCTTTCCAAAATAATGGAATTTTCAGCCTATTACTAGAATATTAGAGCTAAAACTTTTTCCTCTAGATTGTTTCCCTTACCCTTTTCCAATTTTACTTAGCATTACTCTTTCACAATTACTTGATCTAAATTTATTCAATCTATTATCTTCCTTCTGTGTCCTTGCTATACTTTATATAACTATTCCACACTTATTATCGTATATGTATTATTTCACTCACTCTCTATTTCTCTATATTCCTATGATGTGACAGAAGGGGTGATGTTTATTCTAGGGAGTTTATATCTTCATTAGTTATCTTCTAGTTTGATATTTTAAATAGGTTGTTGCTTCTAATATTTGCATTACTTCCTTCTTCTTCTTCTTCATAATTTTATTGTTTTATGTTTCTTCATAATCCTTTTCTTCACTAAATCTAACTATTATTCATATTATAAGTAATTGTAGAAATATAAATTAACATTTATTTATAAAATAATACAATTGTGACCACCCTTTATACACACTTATCTCATTCCTAATTCTATGGTATTTGACTTCCATTCTTTCACTATATGCAGATGATCTATTCCTCCAAGTAACTAATGATTATAAAATGTCTTTATTTTTTTACAAACAACTCAAGCTTACCCTATGACTGATCCAAAATTATAACTCAAATATCTTTTCTCTTTAGATAATGACACTCTTTTAGGGCAATCCCACTTGCCAATAGTATCTAAATTTGTCAATCACATCGTCCCACCAAATAATGACTAGTTGCTCAAATTTAAATTCATCCAATCGGTCATCTTGCATGTTTTTCTAACCTCATTCTAAGGAATTCCAAAATGATCACTATAAATCCACATTTTCAAGCCATTTGATCACCATAGGTTCATATGAACGAAAACCACTAGAAAATCTAATTGCATATTGAGAGGAAAATATATATTCTTCCCAATTCTAAGTCCACACAACCCTAGTAACTCTAAGCTAAGTCTGAATACACCTCCAAGATCATAGGTCTTGGTTGAAGCACTTAATCACACTATAATTACACCAACATATAACATTATACTATTTTCTCACACACACCACTATATCATGAGATACTTTCATAGAGTTTGATCCCTCTTCGGAGTATTGGTATGTAGTCAACACTCAACACATGGATTGTTGAGGTAAAATGCAACTTCAACCACTAACTCCTTTTTTCCCCTTAGTATTTTTTTTCACATGACCTATTGAGTTAAGGTTCTAAGTGAATAAATAGGTACACAATTGCTTTCACAATGAATGATGCACACAAATTCAATAAGTGAAGGTGCACATGTCTAAACTTTTATAATTTAGAAATGCATATTTAATAATAGATATATAGATTTAAAAAATGGGTTCACCAATATGTTTCATCTATTTAATAATTTTAATAAAATACCTCTTTCAAATTTCAAAAATACCTTGCATATCTATTGTAGTAGTTGATTTTTTATTGTGCACATCGTATAATGGCTATAAGGGTTACTCTTGGGGTATACTTTTTTCAAGCTATAATTGTTCTAATTGCATAGTGTTAGTTATAAATATTTAATATATTTCATAATTATGAAATAAATTATATAACATTAATATATGATAAAATCATATTACACTTAATCACAATACACATTATATGTCTATGCTAACTTCTACCAACCCTCCTCAAAATGGTGATAGCTAATTTCCATATAACTAGGTCCATGTTGTCATTGTCCTAAGAGGTAAAGTATCCCACCCTATAGTGACAAATGAAGGTAAAAACCATTTCCTTCCTCACCCCCATCTACCTCTCAAATTTACTCTTGATGGTTTTTATATTCATATCCAATCAAAATTATCTAGAGTTTGTGCTTGTGAAGCCCTAAAAGATCAAATAGTCAATATGGGAAGTATAATAGAAAAATTAAAAAGGAAAAATCATTATTCTAGTTCAAAGATCACATCATTATAAAATCATCTCACATATCTAAATAATTTAGAATATGTCAGTTTAATCATGCATTTGTATCTTTAGATACTAATTTTATGCCTAAGAGCAAGTATGGCCACCAAAGGATAATTTAACACAAGAAAAGATTCAAAATGCATAATTAGAGAAATCAAAATTACAAAAAGCACAAGTGTAAAAAGAACAAAAAGATAAATTATGGATACCAAGGGATAATTTAGTGCAAGAAAAGATTTAAAATTCACAATTAGAGTAAACAAAATTACAAAAGGTATGAGATGAAAAAGATAAACTATAAAAGGAATGTATCATAAAGGTAATGTTATAAAAAGAGTAAGAATAAAAGTTTCCTAAAAAAGTGCAACCTAAACAAGAAGGTATCTTTCAGAAAGGGTTTATAATAAAAGAGGTTAAAAAATAAGAGATGCATACAAAATCTATTATTACAAGTGTGGTTTCAAAGGAATCAATGTAAAAGCACTCATCATTTATAGAGCCTTTGATTCTTCATCTCTTCATAGATGGTAATTAATGTACCAATGTTATCATCAATAAAATTATTGAAATGAATGCTTGTAGCATGAAACTCCTACATATCTTGAATATGATAATGAACATTTGAGTAATATTACTATATCTAAATAATTTATCAGATCCATTGAGTTACCTTTCACAGTTCATTCAAAAACATGTTAAGTGGTATTTCATGTATGTCTTAATATGGCCCAATATAATGTTGAATTAGGAACATCATGGATCACAAAAATGGGGGTAAAAATGGATAAATATAATAACCATGTCACTTTTTGACATGAAAGTGAAATGATTATAATTTAAAGAGAAGATGGAACCACTTTAGAGAAAGATCAACAAAAAGAAAGCATATCTTCAGTTAATAGACAAAAATTAAAACTAATGCAATGACAGTTGAGGTAAATGATACAATACATATTGCACAATATAAATTAGAAAAGTCAATACCATAGTATATGGTATTTGGTTTTTCATACACACATACACAAGATACTACAAATCATCATCATAATAGTGGTACTTATGTTACAAAGTCAAATCAGTTTTCAGATTTTAATTAGAGATCAAATCATTCACAATAGCATGATAATTTTTAATAGTGAGATGTCACCATTCATTTGTTTAATACAAGACCTAATTATTGTGAGGATCTTGTGGGAGTCATTGGTTAGTATGTTCCATTTCAAATTCATTTATTTAAAAATATAAAAAATATAATATTTCAGAAAATTCTAAAAACCAAGACCTATGCATGTTATGTTTAGTTCATCTACATTAATTAATTTATGCTTCATTAGACGAAATACTTCTCTATGTCTAATTTTATATCAAATATAATTCATAAGTATACTTTAGTGAGTTATAAAACATACATGTTGTCACTACTATATGTAGTTGTATGTGGTGATACTATCTCTGACCCATAAATTTTACATAAATAAAACTATTCTAATCAAGACAATCACACACTGCACTTTTATTTAATTCTAATAGACTTATCAGAGTGAACATATGATCTAATTTTCCAGATTCAAACCAATCATAGGCTCTCTAAAACTTGTCTAAAACACATCAAGCTCATTGGGGCATCCATTTACACATGTTTTATTATTCTATGACTATCCCTACTGTTCATATTTTAGTACATTACATTGTGTGATTTATTTTCTCACTTCCCTTCGAATTGATATATTATTAGATACTTGAATTTATAAATATACTAGTCTTACAAGTTGCTAATGTTGATCGAATTTACTTATTCATGCATGTTTTTCATGTTTGCTTCCTTGTTTCATGTCTAGTGTGTGTTTTTGACTTGTTTTAGATTATGGAAATTTGACCATGTCATTGATTTTGGCTCTAAGAATTATTATGTACTTATATAAATGTGAGTGACATTTGAACATGTCCCTAATTTGTGGCCCCTTGACCTTTCTTATGTGCTTTGTGTGATTTTGAGTGTATTCTTTGTGTTTGCATCATGCCCATGACACTTATTTACTTAATCTTTGATGCCATGATGTATGCCATTAATCTTCCCATATTTTTAATGTCATGATAAATATCATGCATCCTCCTCGAGTTGTTATATTTAGTTTCACTTACTCATTATATGATCATTTTTTAGTATGTTTGTCATTTCTAACATTTATCTAGATATATCACTAGTATGCTTGGTTATATATACATCTTATGTTACTATATTGCCTAATTAATTATGATGATGCCATGATCTCCAATGTTATCATTACTTATTTATATTTTAATATTTTATATAATTTCATTCACATAAATTTACTCTTTTGAGTTAAATTATTGCACAGGCTTCACAACTCACCTTAAAAGAGGGGGCACACATAGTGGCTTAACTCAGATATTAAGTTGCAACAATACACTTCATAGACAAGAGAAGACAAGTTTTAATGAGTTGATCATAGTGCATACCCAAAAATTACCAAAAACTAGTTTTATGCAACATCACTCCATTTGGACAAGGGCACAAGTTGGCCATGTCTAAAATAGTGTGTTGTTGTCCCAAATGTAGAAAATGATGATTTAAAAAAAAATTCAAAATCAAAAGCATTTGTAAGATAATTTTTAATATGTATACGTAATTATTTTAGGAGAATACTTAGGTTTGTCTTATATTTTTATCATAATTGGGGCATCATGTGTGACATGTTTTCTAGAGTTTTTCATAGATCTTTTGCTTAAAAAATCACATGATATTACCTAGTTTTAAAATCTATATACACTTAGACATCATATTGGGGGCATTTATGTGACATGACCACCTCCTTGCTCAGTTTTATAGAAGGAATGGAAATTCATGTCAGTCTCTTTGTTGTATACACCAAACATAGTTTTACACCAATTTTGCACTAGGAATGGATTTTATTCTATTTACAGTGGTTGATTCAAAATTTTGCACCAATTTTACACTAGAATGATCCATTGAAATTTATAACCAAGCTAGTATAATACTTTGGGTATGAAATGATGGATTCAATCACACCTTTAGTTCTTAAACAAACTCTCTTATTAATGAGGATTGGGACATGAAAATTAGAATCCATGTGTTTCAATGAAAATAAATATCCAAGGGTCCTACCCTTAATAGTCACTATGTTTACACCATAAAACATAATAGTTTGCATACCTGATTAGGTGTATTTATTCCTTGTTATTTGATCTAAAATTTTCTTGTCTTTAATTTTAGATTTTATCATAAGAACTAATTTATACATGTTTAATTACAAATTTTCATGGAGCATAGTTTAACGTATGGCTTATATTCAAGACTATTCTTCATAGGTAATTTTTGGTATAACTCTTTTCCTTTTACTTTAGTACTTTTTCTTTTTCTTAATTACTATGAAAAATAGGGGGAAATGTAGCCTATTTAACCCTAAATTTAGATATGAGGGGGTTATCTAGGGTTAATAATATAAAAATAAATAAGCACAAGGGTGATAAATATATTTATTACAAGACAATTAATAATATTTTGAATTTAAATACTAAGATATGTCAAAAATAGAAATCACAACTATCAATTGATATTTCAATGAATTGAAAACAATATTACTTAGCTAGTTTATTATGCACATGTAGATCTGGACTAAAAGAGGCTGGAAGTGTATTAGATCAATATCTTAGAAAAATCACTAGATTTTATAATTTTCTATTATGTGGCCTAAGATGTTTATGTCGATCTAGATAGTTGCATTGATAATAGTGTTTGAACTAGATATAGGTGTCCTATATGAATCCTAACTATATTTATATGTGACCAAATATAACATTTTAGATTTTCTATCACTTTTATTTTAATGTCTTTAGATCTTGTGCACAAGATATCATTCTTTGTCAAATGATCAAACCCTAACTTCCTCACCCTTGGAGTGATTGTGGGAAAATAGATTAGTGGGCACATGGTGTCAAACTATCCAAAGACCCTTATATCAATGGGCATTATATACATATCCAATATTCCATAGGGCCTCAAACTTATGTAGTTCTTCCCTACGTATTGTCTTGTATGTGCATAAGGATGTAATGTGTGATAAGCAAGTACATATAGTGACCTAGATTTTAATTTGGAAAATATGGCTCATGGGATTCTCCTTTAGTACTTCAAACTTTTGAGGAAATTGATCTTATAATTAATATGGAAATAGGGAAAAATAGAGTAGTATATTCACTTAAATTCTTGATTGAGTGCTTTTTGGTAAGTTGCCTTATGAGTTCCTAGTATTTGTTAGGTGAGGAATTGATGAGGGTGGATATTTTATACATACCAATCCATTCTGAAAATATTTCCTAATAAAATACTTCAATCGACCATAAGGATACATTACATTTACAAATTTGATAAATTTTAGGCATTGGACACTTAGTTTGAAAATAGACACTTGTATTGACGTAGAAATTTGGTTAGGACAAAAGTGTCTAAGAAGCTATAAAATAAGTAAAGATCCAAAAATAGCAGATAAGGATAATGATCATGTTTAGAGAATTTTGCATAGTATATAAGGCCTAGTCATCATAATAATAATGGTCAGACTAAGAGATAATGAATGCAATCCTTTCAATAGAGGGAAGGTATTAGAATTGATGGGTATAGTCATGATAGATATTGTATAAATGTATAACATTGAGGTGTTATATAATTTATATTTAGTGTCTACATTCCCCCCCCCTTAATCTAGTAATAAAATAACTATTTTAAAAGAAAATAAATTCATACTTGGGTGTGTATAAGACACCTTATATTTGTGTGAGCCCAAATTGAGTACTTTGTTGGTTACTAACCTACCATCAAGAGTATGTTATAGTATAAAATCAATGCAATAAATCTGAAATTAAAATAATTTGATATGCTTGAAAGT
Source organism: Torreya grandis (assembly GCA_037957365.1). Taxonomy (NCBI): domain Eukaryota; kingdom Viridiplantae; phylum Streptophyta; class Pinopsida; order Cupressales; family Taxaceae; genus Torreya; species Torreya grandis. The sequence goes on along the minus strand of JARHVA010000123.1, from coordinate 3,213,569 downwards.
AAAGAGATAAAATTTAGGAGTACACCTGAATATCAGTGTAACAATCTTGCCTTTTGGCAATTTGATTTAAAGAGACACTTTCTTATGAAGCATGGGAGATGAGACTAGGATAATCTAGATAGCTTACATACATATATAGATGTTGGAGGAAAACATGCCCCCAACCTTGGCACAAAGGTGAGTTTCCATATGGCCATTGAGCTTATCTCAATCGTTCAACCTAATCATACTTATAACCTGGCAAGTGTGGTTGATCTAATAAAATCACACTATATATCTAGTGAGGGTGGATGATTTAATCACTCCATCATATAAATCTAGTAAATTTAGATGATTTAATCAATTTTAACTTATAAATTTGCTAAGATTGAGTGATTTAATCACCTTAACCTTGAGAAAAGGGTGAAATAACTATTATAGTAGATTGGCTCAATAAAAGTTCATAAAACTCCATCCTGGGTATGATAATAGTCCATAGTAGTATTTAGAATCTAGAAACTGATTTGTTTTTACAATTTTAGGTGCCCTTTGCATGGAATATGCACCTCATATATGTGTCAAGTTAAAACCTGGGTATAAACATGGTACAAATATATAAAAATGTTGTCACAAATGTGTATCTTAATCATGTAATTATGAAATTTGGCAATTTTTTTTTTTCAAGTGTGGAGGACATGTTCCCATGACATGCCGCCCACTTAATCTATAAAATCTAAAAATTGATATAAGTGTGGAGAACATGTTTTCATAACATTCACCCCACTAAAATCTAAAACTGTGAAAATGTGAAAGCCATGCATTTATGACATGCCCCTACTGATATGCCCCACCCCTTTTAAAGTGAGGGGAAGTAGAAACTAGTAGTTACCTTACCTCAAAAGGATAATATAGATATATAATCCATGTATGGATCATGTAACATATAGAAGTAACATGTCTAGGTAGATATAACAATGAGGTACATAGTATGTGATCACATCAAGTCCTAAGATGCATGATGTAGATCATGACAACATATAGAGAGTAACAATATAAGATCAATAAGAAATATAGCACACACACAAAATCACTCAAAATAAAAACAAAAGGCAATGGTCCAAGGAGACCTCATACAAGGGGCATGTTAAAATTCCACACAATAAAAGGAACATGGCTTAGTCAAATGTCCACCAAGCAAAAAATGACATGTTCAAATGTCATAATAGGAAAATAAAGGCACAAGGGCTACATGCAATGGAACATATTAAAATGCTTGACAAAGAAACACATTTCAATAAAATAATAAGCAAGGCAAGAAACTCAAGGAAATGCAAAAAATGAAAGCATGAAATCATAAAAAACCAACATAAGCATATCATATAGTCCCTAGATATATGTGTTAGCAAAAAATATTAAGTAGATAACATATCAAGTACACTTTGAAAGATATAAGTATGGATAAAGGCATGTGTAAGTATATACGCTCAATCATGATAATGGAAAATGATCATAGAATAATATAACTTGGGTATATCATGATCAAATAAGGGGATTCCCCTAATGTACTGATGATGTGAGTAGAGGGAAGGCCCGACATTTACATGTGCATATATCAAGTGCCTAGGTATGCCTATATCACACTTGAAAATATGCATGAAACATGTGTGTATATGTAAATAAATTATATGTTATCTACCAACATGGAACCAACAACATAGATGCCAAGGAGATAATAACACATGGAAATGTTAAATATTTTTGTATTTTTGAAATTTTTTTTGGTATTTTTAGAATATTTGAAAAGAAAAGACTATCCTATGATCTCGTCCAAAGGATTCTCATAAATATCTCCCCACTCAAAACTTGGTACAACAAACTAGTGGTACTACTAAAGAGCATGTATAGGTGTAATATATAACACTGTAGGATACATGATGCTATGTGTATATATAATAGGACTATATTGTCATGAGGAATCAAATAAAAGGAATGGGGGTTCATGGAATCCATCACTGAATGATTTGTGATTTCTTTGGACTAACAAAAATAGGAACATGTTTGGTTGTTTTAGGTAAATGAATGTGTTGTGTTCATTGTCTGCAACCATTGTAAATAAGGTCCCATCATGTATGAATTTCATACATCAATGTATTGTAGATGGTAATGATTCCATGCTGTGTATCCATGGTTTGTACTAAATTAAGTTTTAATATAGTGATTAAGACATTACTGGAAATGTAGTTGGAATGGTTTTTGACCCCAATGTCGCATCCAATGTGATTTAGTCAATTGGAGGGTTTTGCAAATTATCAAAGGTTTTGATATGCATAACTAATTTTTGAATAATATTGGTACTAATGCCCATGTTAGTTAATATATCCATGATACATATGTTTAGGCCCAATCCATTATCAATGATTACTCTTTTGATTCTTTTGTTATGCATACTCACTTGTATGAATAGAGGTAAATTTTGGTCAATAATATTCTTAGATGTTAAATTTGTTGGATCAAAGGTGATGAATTTTGCATTATTTTTGAGATCTTGCATAATATCTTCAAATTAAGTTGGTTTAATATCACTTAGAACTTGGGTATCACAAAATTCTTCATATAGGATATCCTTATAGATAGTAGATAGATTTAAAAGTTTGAGGATTGAAATCTTAATGTGCGTGTTGTTTGATTGGTCAATAAGGCCATATCCCTAAGATTTTATCATAAGTTTAGGTTTAGTAGCCACCTATTGTATATTAATAGGTGGTGAACTATGCAGTGCACCCTTACCTTTTCATGTAGTGACAATATGGAATGCAAAATCTAGTGTAAGCTCTAGGTGAATAATATGTGTAGGATGGTAGTTGTTACTCAAATAGGTGATAGGCAAAAAATGGTTTAGAGCATGCACACTAGAATCTAGATATTGACTCTATGATATTACAAAAAAAAATTATAAAGAGAGATTAAATGTTGTTTTTGTTTTAAACCACTCACATTATATTGACAAATTCATTTTTTGCATTGAATGATAAGTTTGATTAATCAATCATAATAACAAATGAAAACTATTATAAAATGGAGCCCAAAGTGGCCTACAAATACATCCATATTGATGATAATTATAGAAATTGAAATCAAATTTTTGGATTATGAATATTTTGAAATCATAACTTAAAAATTAGGAATAACAAATGAGGATACCCTAGGTCAATTCTTAGTATTTACTATGTGCATGCAAATTTGGGTTGAAACATGCTAGAAGTGGATTGGATTAGTATCTTAGAATAGTTTTTAGATTTTAGAATTTTGCATTATGGCCTCAAATTCTTGTGTTAGATTTAGATAGTTGTGTTGGTATTGGTGTCTGAAATGGATACAGGTGTCTTTCAAGAAATAGTGACTAGATATAGATGCAACCAACTTGAGACTTTTAGGTTTTTTATCACCTTTCCTTTGATGTCTTGAGATCATGTGTATAGGTTATCACTCTTCGTCAAATGATCAAAACCTAGCTTCCTCCCACTTGGAGTGATTGTGGAAAAAATGGGTTAGTGGGCACATAATGTCAAGCTACCCAAAAAACCCCTCTATTAATGGTCACTACCTACATAGCCAATACTCTAAATAAGACCCCATACTTATGTAGTTCTCCCCTACATGTTGACTTGTGTGTGCATAAGAATACAATGTGTAATAAGTAAGTACATACAATGAACTAGCTTGTAACTTGGAAACTATGGATCATGAGATGCTCCTTTAGTACTTAATATTTGTAGAAATATTAATCTTATGATTAATATGGAAATAATGACGAATAGGATTAATTTTCTAGTTGAATGCTTGATTGAGTGCTTTATGGTAAGTTTATTTATGAGTTCTTGATATTTTATAGGTGAGGAATGAATGAGGGTTGATGTTGTATATATACCATTACATTTTGAAAATATCTCACAATAAAGCACTTAGGCCAACCATAATGATATGTTATATTTACAAATTGGATGAATTTTGGGTTCTAGATACTTAGTTGAAAAGGGACATTTGTGTCCACATAGGCATCTAGCTAGGACACAAGTGTCCAAGAAGATAAAAAATAGGTACATATCCAAAAATGGTAGAGAAAGATAACAATAAGGTTTAGATAATTTTACATAGTATATATGGCCTAGTCATTAGAATAATAATGTTTTAAATAAGAGATAAGCAATTTGGAAAAAATAGATAGAGAACGCGGGCCTTTTGGCATTGGGAAGGTCTTAGAACTGAAGGGTAAAACCATGATATGTATTTTTCAAATGTACAATAATGAGGTGATATATAATTCAGATTTAGTGTATACAAGAATAAATATTTTTCTTTTACTCTAGTACTTTTGATTTTGTTTCATTACTAGAATAAAAGAGAGGCAAATGTAGACACATAAATTGACATTTATTAGTAAAAAAATACACTTGTGACCACCCTTTATACACACTTAGCTCATGAATAATTCCAAAGTCTTTGATCACCATTCCTTCATTGTAGATGACCTATTCCTCCAAGTAACTAATGATAAAAATGTCTCTATTTCTCATTCCAAACAACTCAAGATTACCCTCTAATTGATCCACAATTCCATCTTAATTATTGTTACTCTTCAAATAAGGTCATTCTTTTAGGACAATATCAATCATTGATAATGTTTGAATCTATTGATCACATCCTCTCACCAAACAATAGCTAGTTTCTCAAATTCAAATTCATCCAATGGGTCATCCCACACATTTTACAACCCCATCTGAAGGAATTCCAAAATAATCACTATAAATCCACATTTTAAAGACAATTTACACTAAAGGCTCATTTGATTGAAAATCAAAAGAATATCTAACTACACATTGGGATGAAAACACCTATTCTTCTCAATTCTGAGTCCAAACAACCTTAGTATGCTTGATTTAATTCTGAATACACATCCAAGGTCACATGTCATTATTGAATCAATTAATCACATCAAGATTTCCATCCCTCTTTGAAGTATTGGTATGTAAGTAGCACTCAACACAAGGGGTGTTAAGGTCAATCAAAACTTCAATTGCTAACCCATTTTTATCTTTTATTCAATTTTATCCAAATGACCTATTGATTTGGGGTTCCAAGTGAATAATAATGAATATAATGTCTTCAACAGTGAATCATGAAAATATGATAACACACACAAGATTAACATATGAAAATGCACAGGTCCAAAATTTTATAGATTACATAAACCCTATAGGATTTCACAAGTAAATATTGAAAAGTATACAACACATTTATAAAATTCTCACTTGGTTAACACTTTGCATAGGGGGTCATAAGTACATACTTTTATCAACTAAGGATAACCATGCCCATATATTTTCTACACTATGAAAACTTCTTAGTAAAAATTTCATTCATCAATAAATCAACAATATTCTCAAAGTATCAACTTTTTCTAAAAATGCCTTTTTGTGTTTAACCATGTCTATAACAAAATTGTACTATATATCAATATGTTTTGATTGAGCATGATAAAAAATATATTACACTTTGAATATCATAATGTATCCTTACTACTTTTTGCATGCAACCAATATTTGAACACAACCTTTATATTCGTACAAATTCCTTATTTGCATGAGTGGCTTCCATGTACTTAGATTATCAAGTTGATAATGTAACTACTATTTACATCTTTCTCATCCTAAAGAATACTCCACCAAACACGTTAAATACATATCATAACAAACATCAGGATTCTAACAACCCTTATATAAGGAACTTGAGACATCTCCTCAATATTTTATTAGGTCATGGGAAAATTTTCATCAAGTTTATATTATTTCATTCTAAACTTCTACAAGGTCATCTCAACATATTTCCTCTACTTCAATAATAGTTTCATGTTTGGTCAATTTTTTTAAATTTCCATGCCTAAATTTTTTTTTATATCAGCTAAATACTTCGTATCAAATATAGATGAAAGTTGAGATTTAGACTACTTGATCATTTAATTTTTGTTACCAATTAAAAACATATCATCCACATACATAACTATTACAATAAATTTGTCATCCATTGCTTGTAAGATACATAGCGACAAGTTTTGCTTCATACAAACCCAACTCCCAACATAAAACTATCAAACTTCTGATTCCACATCCTTGGTGATTGATTTAATACATAAAGTTACTTATTCAACCTACGAACTAAGTCATCCTTTATTTTAACCTTAGTTTTCAGGTTGTACCATATATATCTATATTTCTAGCTCACCATTTAAAAATGTTGTCTTCAAATCCATTTATTATATTTCAATATCAAAAGTAGCATAAATATCCAAAAAAATCCAATAGATTCTAATTTAACAACAAGAGAAAAAAATCACCAAATTCAATTCCATCTGCATGAGAAAATCCATTTGCTACGAGGAAAGCTTTATACATTTCTATTTTTCCTTCTACATTGTACTTGTTATTGAACATCCATTTGTAGCCAATATGATTTCCCAAGCCCCATGTCAAATTTTTATCTAAGGACTCCATTTATTCATCCATGGCCTTTTTCTATAATTTACTTTCCTTTGAATCAAGATCATCCATCATTGTCTTAGGATATTCGTCTATCATAGATAACACTGTCAAAATGGATATAGAATGGAAATCAGTTGGACCATACCTTTTTGGTTTCCTTCTAATTTGATATGATCTTCTTAAGATAGGAGTTTGAGATCCTTTCTCTTCTCGTTCATCTTGCTCTAATTCATTTGAATCTTCCTTAGTCAACTCTATTTTTGATTGATCTTCCTCAGTTTCTTCATATTCAAACACAAATTATCCCTCTTCTAGTTTAACATACACTTTTGGAGGTTTTTCCTTCAGTTGTCCTTACTATTTTTGGACCCCCTTATCCTATCTACGCATTATATTATGATTGTAAATTGTCTCATTTGTTTTTGGGTCCAAATATATTATCCTTTTTCACTAGTACTATATCAAATAAACATACCCTTAGTTGACTTATAGTCTAGCTCAGTTTTTTTTTCTTTTAGAACATGCATAGAAGAATGACAATAAAAAAACCTAAAGAGAGGGTTTATTACTAAACCACGCTTCTTGTGTTTTTTTAATCTACAAGGAATAATTTGGGTGATCCATTGGTTAGGTAATAAGCCTTTGTTACTACTGCCTAGAATTTACTTTCTAATCATGCACCACTAAACATACTTTTAGCCTTATCCACCAGAGTTATATTTATTCTTTCTACATCTCCATTTTATTTTGGTGTACATAGATTTATATTTTACCTTTTTGTTGCACACTACTTACATAAATTATCAAATGAATTTGAGAAAGACCCACCACCATTATCAATTCTCAAAATCTTATTCTTCTTTTTCATTTGGCTTTGAACATTAGCCTCAACTTTTTGAATTTAATAAAATTCTCATATTTATTATTGATATAATATACATAGGTTTTCCTCGCATATCCATCTATAATATAAACATACTACAAATAATTTTCAAGTGATGGATCTTTCTCAAGTCTAAACACATCACTATGTATTAAGCGTAAGATCACATCTACTCTTGTAGCATTACTAGGACACTTTACTTGAGTTTGCTTCCCATATACACAATGCTCACAAAAATTAAAAATATAAAGGACAATAGAAATTAATATAATCACACCTTTAAGTTTTAATGATCGAAGGCCTTTATCTACAATATGTCTTATCATATAATGTCAAAGAATTAAATTTTCTATAGGCAACATAGAGGTTTGAGTTGTTTCATTTTTAACCGTAGGAACAAAAGAGATATTACAACCATAAGATATTGTACTAGCCTCAAGTTGGAATAACATTTGATTTTAATCTCCTCTTGTCAATAATGTGACTCATTAGATGGATTAACTTATTCAAAAAATTTAAATCCCTAATCCTTCTTGAAATTCCTAATTTTACCATAGTTTTAGCATTTCCTCATAGTTTCCTAGATTCTTAGATTTACTTATAGATTTTAATTGTCAGTCCCCTATATTATTTTTTATTTCTCTCTTAGAAACACCCTCTCACAAATAAGAGATTATTATTTTTACAACCCTCCATGGATTTTCATCTCCTTTCCTTTAATAAAAAAGATGTGACTACATATTTAATCCTTAATCTTGATACAATACTAGTAATGGAAATAATAAATTTATCCCATGAATCAATAAAAGAACATAAAAAAATAATGCACCTTTCTTCTTCATCAATTTTAACCTCGATTGAAATAATATGATATCTTATAGGGTTAAATGCATTCAAAAAAATTCACATAGTTTTAGTCATTCATCCTTAGGGAATACAACTTGTTTCAAGAAAAAGTCCATTCACAAGAGAATTTATCTAATACAAAGTCTCTAACTTATCCCAAGGTAACTTAGTAGTTTTTTATTTAAAGGGATTCAAAAACATTGAATCTGAAAGATACAATTTGATTAAAATCTTCACCTTTTTATCCATCTTATATTGTTCTTATACCTTCATATCCATAGGTTATTTTTCTGACATAGAAACCTATTGATCTTTGTCGACAAGAATATCTTCCATCTTGAGCTTCCATAACTCAAAATGTTGGCCATTAATTTTTTTGATCTTTATCCTTGTGTTTACCATCATTGTATTTCATATAAGGATTATAATGCACATAGCTCTAACTAAATACAAATTTTATCATAAGGATAATATGTCATTAATTTGAGACAAAGCTAAACCCTAATTATAACACCATATGAAGAGAAAACAAGTTGATAAATTTATGAAAGAGAATAAATGGTAACAAAATCTTAGGCTATAACAAAAATGCAAAATGACATGCACATGTGATATAAAATTTTTTCACATGGGATATCCCTTTCAGTAAAAATACAACATAATAACCTTCTTCCTTATTGCATTAACTCAACCATTTACAATACATTAATGTAATTCCTATTGATGCAAATTTGTGGTCATGTCACAATATGTGATGAGATAAATCCACTCATTTTGAGATCTTAGGAATAAGACACAAGGAATTAATTTTAATTCGTGTGATCCTATATCTATATTAACTATTTAAGGTTAAACACTAAACATATAGAAAATTTGTACATCCATCCAAAATAATCAAAGATAAGAGATTAACTACGAAAATAATTAGAATAAAAAAAATACTCAATGTAAGATATTAATAATACAACAAATAAATCCCATATGGTGATCACTTTAAATTTATAAAAATACATGACATTAGTCTGGATTAAGAAAAATAGAAAATCTAGATTTTTTTAATAAAACATACAATGTGATTTCTCAAGCTTGCTAAGTTTTCCAAAACCTTTTTTGAATAAAATCATTCACAATACAAAGTATTAATAATAGTTTGATGGTCATCACCTTGCTCTTGAAGAAGATTTTATGTGATTAATTATTTAATCTCACACACACACACACACACACACACACACACACACACACACACACACACACACACACACACACACACACACACAAGATGAAAATAAAATAAGACTAGATTTAATCTAAATTTAAAACAAAACTATCTATTTTGGATCGCTCGAGATTATCCTTGCCTAAAATTAGACAATCAAGAAGGCCACAACTAACCATGTAGAGTTGACTATTTCATCCCTTCTGAAGCATTATCCAATTTTAATGGCATTATCCTCTAAATGCAATTGTGAAACTATTAAAACCTGCTATAGAGATTAACTTCAATTATTGAAATAAAAATTACCCTTGAATTTTCATGACATCTACACTCATTCATTTTATCTACACATTTTGTGTGAATATCCCTGGGTGACCATTCTGCTCAACTCTACAATGCTATGAAATTTTGTGAATTATGATGGTTTAATAAGAAATTATGGGCATCAATTTTAATGCACTTATAATGGATAATCTTGTCTCTACACATGGCAACATCTTATGGTCTTGAATCATCACAAAATCATGAGATGATGGTTTTCAAGACTCCAAATTTAATCTAGTGTGAATGAGTATCTTGGTTGTCCATTTGGAAGAACCACATGACCTATGGATTATTTGTAAATTGATGATGGCCATGTGATTGTCAAATTTAATCTTTGGTTCATGGTCTGTCTATGTTGTTTGTGTGGCATGATCACTTAATCTCAAGAATAAGGTCATTGTGTTGATTGTGACTGTGTTCACTACAAACCCATTGACATTTTAGATTTATTTTATAATACCACATGTTTTTCATTATTTTTGGTCATTGAATATAAAAATGATCACTTTAATTAAATAAATACATGCAACACACCCTCTCAAATTAAATAAATGCAATCACATTTTATTAAATAAAATAAAATGCAACCATACTTATAAAATATCAGTAATACATAAGCCACTACCAAACAAGGTACACATGTTAAAATATAAATGGTCTGAGTCACAAGGTATGGAGGAGCCACAACTTGATTTTTTTAAATTAAGAACCTATTGAATTTAAGTATTTTAATTAATTATGTAGCTCGATTTAGGGAAGGTGATCATGACTTAAATTTTAAAAAGGGATCACAATTTTTTTTTAAGGTTTTAGGATCTTTTTAGTACCTAACAAGTACTATTGTTTTGACATTAGGCTATTGACTTAACTTGTTTATCACCATTAGCCAATAAACTGATGATGTGCTTGAAAGATGGAGAACATATTCATATGTTTATAGATGGATGCTAATATTTTTTAGTTAGTGTTAAAGAGTAGATAGTAGCTCTGACATGTGGCCAATTAGGTGGTTGTGTTTGTTATTTTTTTATTCGATCCTTTTGTAAATAGCAGAGATAAGTGAGCTATTTATATAGGTAAATGGAGGATGCATGTCAAGGGAGAGCATGTGAGGGACATAAGCAATATCAAATGGTCATTCTTCCTATAGGTTTATGGCAACCAAACTACCACTTTATTAAACCATTGAACTAGAAGATCAAACTAGTTCTAATAAATATTGATTATTGAAGGAACAATAATGTTCACTTATAAAATGTTTATGAGGGGAAATTTTAGTGTAGAGGATTCCACACATTTTTTAGCAATGTGGTAGAGAATTTTGCTGCCATTTATGCTATGATCAAAGCTATTTTATGGTAAGTATCAATTTCTAGTGAATTTAAGCCTTTTTAATGATTGCATTAATTTTTAATGTGGTGCATTTATCAAAATGGTGTTGGAATAATGCATATTTAAGCTTACCTAGGGTTAATAGGGTAAGTTATTTATTACCGAGGGTTAATTTTATTTACCTCAGTTAATTTATTTTATTGTTGAGAATCTCTCAACAATATATTTGTTCGTAGTATGAGAAAACAAATAGTTTGTTTTCTCTATTTTGTAATCATTACAAATAGTTTGTTAACATGAAACAAACTATTTGTATTATAAATACTTTACATTATATGAGAAATAAATGAGAGATTAATGAGAGGATACAAAGAATTTTGTGGATTATCACCTATTTTTTAGGTGTGACAAATTTATTTTATTCTCTGGAAATATTTGCAGGTTATTTGTTGTGGGTTCTTTCTCCTGGATTGATCCTGTGGATCCTGTGTATCTCCTGCTCATTCTTTCATGGTATCAGAGCTTGGAGTTCTAGTTGATGATCCTCTTCCCTAAAATTTTTCATCTGTTAACACATTCAAAAACATTATTTTATTTATGTGTTACAGATATTTTTTATTCTCTCAAATTTTGTTTCTTGTTTACAAGTTTTTTTTTGGAAAATTATGTACTTTATGCTCATTAAATGACCGTACAGATTTCTGAAATTAGATTTTTTTTCATAGAGGTGTAGGAAATCAAGTCAGGAATCCATTTCAATTTAAATTTTTTCATTTGAACTAGGCCGTACAGCTCTTTCCTTCAAAAACTTGCTAACTGGTTCTTGTTGGCAGACTGCAGTACCTGTTCATTTTTCTGATGTGGCAGATCGTATGGTTGACTTTTTTGAAATTTAAGACCTGTTCGTGAAAGCTGATTGTTATATATTTCATTACATATAAATTTAGATGAATTTGGATCAGTCCGTATAGTGTTTTGGAAGCTTAAAATAGGAAATTAAAAATTATTTTTTTGTCTGCTACATAGCCATACGGATTTCTCATTTTTGAACGCCTTATCATGTATAAAATCAAAATATGAAAATTTCATGTGATATCAGACTTCCAAGGCTTTCATTTCATGCTGAGAAGGATGGATTTGGACCAGGTCATACAGTCCTTTTGGCAGATCTCGTGGAACCATTTTGCAGTTGCTAAGAGGTGTTTTCCCTTGGCTGTGTTTACAAAATTTCTTAGATATTTCTTTGACCACCACGCCTTGCTGGAAAAAAGTTTATTTATGATAAAGCCAAAGATTATTCCACTGTTATCTCACACGTGTGAGTCATTTTGGCCTTTTTTAATTAATTTTTAATTTTTTTTTAGTGGTTTAAATGCAAGTCTCTAGCTTTGAAAGTTCAAATTTGACTTTGCTAAAGCGGCTAGAGATATTTTGTTAAAAATTTGTAGGGAGGAAGTCTTGGGGTCAAATCCCCCTACAATTTTTTTGCATAAAGCCATTTTTTTTAATTTTGTATAAGCTAAGGCTAAATTTTTTTTTTCGTCGGGAGACGTTAAATTGTAACGAGAGGGGTGTTTTTTGAGGAAAAATGAATGTCTAGATTGTTCTTGTCAACTTCATCATCTTCCTCAGGAATGGAATCTCAATTGTTTGAACCTCTAAATTCTACAAATTACCATGTTTGGAAGCTAAAAATGCAACAACTCCTTCAATCAAAGGGCTTATGGAGAATTTTTTCTAAAACAACACCTGCAACATTCACCACTGAAAAAGACAAATATGCATATGGTTGTAAGCAGGATGAGGCTCTTGGATTGATTTGCCTCAATGTCTCAAATAATCTTCAATTTCACATTGCAGATGCTACAACACCAAAAGAGGTATGGGAAAAATTTAAAAACCTATTTGGCAAAGTTAATGAGTTTAAAATTTTGCAATTAGATGCAGAATTGAGTACTCTCTCTCCATCAAATTTCCCTTCAATAGATGAATTCTTGGCAAAATTCAAATTTATAAGGTCACAGTTGAAAGCTGGTGACAAGGATAAAAGTGATCAAGAGTGCATTTTCATGATTTTGTCAAAGTTGAAAGGACCATATAGTGTTTTTTTCCTCTACTTTTTATACTATGATGGATACATTAGGTGATGAATTCAAATGGCCTTCCTTTGAAGTTTTTTTTGAAAGATTGACTAGGGAGCAAACAAAATTAATGGCCTTAGATGCTCTACATGGTCCTAGTCATGCTCTAGTTGCTAATTCTTCTAAAGGAAAACCTTCACCTAAGTCTAAAAAGCAAGCACCTTCAAATAACCCTCTAGAGTCCACCACCCAAACACCCCATCATTCTAAATCTACTAAGACCAAAAAGTCCTTTAAGTAAAAGAAGAAAACATTTGGTCCATGTAATTTTTGTGGTGGTCCTAATCATGATGAAAGTAAATGTTTTAAGGAGATGGAAGCATTAGAGGCAGCGGTCAAACAACAAAAAAATTTCCATTCTGTCTCCATCTCCTTCTACTTCTACAAGAAAAGGGAAAGCACTTTCAGGTAGGGTTATATCTCCATGTCATGATCAGTGGATTTTTGACTCAAGTGCTTCTCACCATCTCACACATTCTAAGGATATATTGTCTTCTCTTACAAATTGCAGTACATCACATATTGTTATGGGTAACTCCTCACAGATTGAAGTTTTGGGATCTGGTACTGTTGATAAATAGGATGGATGTTTTAACAATGTATTGCTTATACCTCAAATCTCTTCTAATCTTCTCTTTGTATATCAAATATGTAATTTTGGTACTGGTAAAACTGTGGAGTTTACTTCACATGATGTTGTAATAAGAGAATGTAATGATCCTAGTGAGATAGTTGCTACAGGTACAACAGACCATACTACAAGACTCTATACTTTTGATAAGTTTGAGTCTTTTATGTCTTTTGGTTCTTCACTTATAGCACATGGTAATAATATCAACAAATTGTGGCATGAGAGATTATGACATTTGAGTTATGGATATATGCAACAAATGAGTACAAAACATCTTGTAAAAGGCCTTCCTAAGGTCTCATGTATTGATGGGGTGTGCCCTGGTTGTCTAGTTGGTAAACAACACCAAGATCCATTTCCAGTTGGTAAGGCCACATGTGCAAGTGCACCCTTAGGGTTGGTTCATAGTGATTTGATGACTTTTCCAACTCGTTCTTTTTTAGGGGCTAAATATGCACTCACATTCATTGATGATTTCACTTGTAAAACTTGGGTATATTTTCTCAAGTTGAAAAGTGAAGTTTTTGAGACTTTTAAGGCTTTCAAAATCTTTGTTGAAAAACAATCATCTCTTCCTCTTAAGAAGATATGCACTAATAATGGGGGGAATATGACAGTAATGCTTTTTATGATTTTTGTATTGAGCATGTGATACAACACTAGTTCACTGTATCACACACTCAACAAAATGGTGTAGCAGAGAGGAAGAATCAAACATTGAAAGAGATGGCTAATTGTATGAGTCACTCTAAAAATTTGGGTCCACAATATTGGGCTAAAGCTGTAAATTGTGCAAACTACATTCAAAACCATATGCCTCACAAAGTTGTGCAAAATATGACACCAGAAGAAGCTTGGTCTGGGATCAAGCCTGATATTTCAGATTTTTGCATCTTTGGGAGTCAAGCATGGGCATTTGTTCCTGATGACAAACATAAAGCATTGGAGAAGAAAAGCCAACCACTCATTTTTGTTGGTTATTGTGAAGATGTAAAAGCCTACCATCTTTTTGATCCTGTCACACATGATGTGTTGTTTCGATAGGATGTTCAGGTTGATGAGCTACCCACTCCACAAGAGTGTACATCTAGTTCTTCTTCTCCCCCTCCTTCTACCGAGGATAGTGAGGATTTGCTTTCTATTGTTGATGATGATGATGTTGCACTTGTTCAGCCACCACATCCATCTTCTTCACCACCTTTGCCCAAGTGGGCAAAGAGCACTCTATAGGTAGCTAGTTCTTTTGTTGGTGATCCATCTGATTCTCATCGCACTCGCTCACAGACATCTAGTGTTGCTCTTTTGGGACAAGCTTGCATAGATGATCCAGTGTTGTTTTCTGAGGCTATTGGTATACCCAAGTGGGATGTTGCTATGTATTATGAGTATTCTTCATTGATGAAGAATGATACTTGGGATCTTGTCCCTCTTCCTTAGGGAAGAAAACTTGTAAAATGTAAATGGGTCTATAGGACCAAATATGCTACAGATGGATCAGTAGATAAGTACAAAGCTAGATTAGTAGCTAAAGGTTTTTCACAGGTTGAAGGGGTTGATTACTTTGAGACCTTTGTTCCTGTAGCTAAGATGGATTCTATTCGGCTTGTACTCTCTCTTGCTGCTTCACATTCTTGGTCAATTTTTTAGATGGATGTGAAGAGTGCTTTCTTGCATGGTGATCTCCATGAGGAGATCTATATGGAGCAGCATCTAGGATTTGTGCAAGACTCATCATTGGTTTGTAGACTCCATCGTTCTCTTTATGGCCTCAAACAAGCTCCTCGAGCTTGGTACGAGAAGATGGATAGTTTTATTTTGAGTTCTAGTTTTATTTGTTGTGAGTCAGATCACAATGTATACATCCTAAAGCAAGGTGAGGAGCTTGTCATTTTGGTTTTGTATGTTGATGATCTCATCCTCACTGGCAATTCAAATTCCTTAATACATGACATCAAGGACAAGTTGGCAAATAGGTTTGATATGATAGATCTGGGACTTCTACATTATTTTATTGGTCTTCAAGTTTTTCAGTCTTCTAAGGGCATTTCTATTGGACAACAGAAGTATGTGACAGATATTCTTCATCGATTTGGCATGGCTGATTGTAAGCCTACACCCACTCCATATCAGTCAGGTATTGTGTTTTCTGCCACTTGTATGACTCCTCTTGTTGATTCCACTTTGTATAGGCAACTTGTAGGTAGTCTTTTATATCTGACTCATACCCGTCTTGACATCACATTTGTTGTGAACCTTGTCTCTCGATTCTCACATGAGCCTCATGAGAGTCATTAGCAAGCAGCCAAGCATATTTTGTGCTACATTCGAGGCACCACTCACTTTGGTATACATTACACACCATAGAGTTCTACACAGCTTGTTGGATACACTGACTCTGATTGGGCTAGTGATGTTGACACTCGCAAGTCCACTTGTGGATTTGCTTTCACACTTGGTTCAGGTCCAGTTGCTTGGGCATACAAAAAGCAAACTGCTATTGCATTGTCCTCTACTAAGGCTGAGTATGAGGTGCTATCAAAGCTAGTCAAGAGACACTTTGGCTTCGACAGTTTCTTGGAGAGTTTGGCTTCACACAGCAGGATCCTACTACTCTTTGGTGTGACAACCAAAGTGTGATTGATATTTCATGCAATCTTGTTGAGCATCAGTAGACAAAACACATTGAGATTCACATGCACTTCATTCGACATCTTATTCAATATGGAGTTCTTTCTTTGGAGTTTGTGCCTACAATTGAGTAGATTGCTGACATCTTCACTAAACGTTTGGCTTCTCCTCGTTATCTTCAATTGCGAGTGATGCTTGGGGTGAAGGAAGTTGTCCTTGGGGGGGATTTCCCATGAAGTCCTTCCTTTATTTTTCATATATTTTGATTGATTTGTACATGGGTACCTTATCAGGCCTAGTAGCTGGGACCCATCTTTGTTTGTCATTCTCCCTATGTTTTGCTTAAGGGAGGGTGTTGAAATAATTCATATTTAAGCTTACCTAGGGTTAATAGGGTAAGTTATTTATTACCGAGGGTTAATTTTATTTACCTCGGTTAATTTATTTTATTGTTGAGAATCTCTCAATAATATATTTGTTCGTAGTATGAGAAAATAAATAGTTTGTTTTCTCTATTTTGTAATCATTACAAATAGTTTGTTAACATGAAACAAAATATTTGTATTGTAAATACTTTACATTATATGAGAAATAAATGAGAGATTAATGAGAGGATACAAATAATTTTGTGGATTATCACCTATTTTTTAGGTGTGACAAATTTATTTTATTCTCTGGAAATATTTGCAGGTTATTTGTTGTGGGTTCTTTCCCCTGGATTGATCCTGTGGATCCTGTGTATCTCCTGCTCATTCTTTCAAATGGTGTTTGATCTTATTTTTTCTATGACCCCTATGACTATATTTAGCTTTTGGGTTGAAACCCTAGTCTCAAAATACTCTATCATTATTTTTTGGACATAAGTTGCCACCCCTGAAGCTGCCTCCCCTATTCCCCTAGTTGCAAATATAGTCTCTCCATTTTCAAGCACCATTTCGTCAGTTGTCACCTCTAGGTCCATTGGAAATCATTATTTTTACTTTAAATTTAGTTATTTGGCCACCTATATGCCATTCTATAAGCCACCCAAAATTGGTGTTTAGAAAATGTGTTTCCCTTTTCATATCCCACCTATCAATAACAACCACATGTGGTGAATTTTGGACCAAGAATATGAAATCTATTAGTTTTTTTATTTATTTTTTCCATGTGAAATGCATGAAAAATATTTTATTCAAACCTGTGCTATATGGGCACTATTCCAACTTATTTATTCTCCTTTGGTAAGAATGCTCCTAGCTTATGCTTAATTAGGAGATTGATCATGAATAGTAACTAGTTAGGGATTCTAATTTGTAAGATCTTCCATCACCCTTAAAATTTTCTTAGCCTCAATTAAGAGATGACAGATTTAGGGAAAATTGTTGGTCCTATATAAGATAAACCTTATTCACAGAGTTTCATAAAAACACCTCCTTCTTGCTAGGACCATGATATGGTAAGGGGAAAGGACATATGACCGAGATGTAGACAATCAATCCAAGATAACAACTATCCTACCCATTTATTGAGTAAAAGGTTTTGATTCTCAACTTCTCTAGTAATACCTCACATGGCCAAATAACTACAAATTGTCTCTTTAAGATGAGAATTATAGGTCCAGATTGCCATCCAAGATGTCCCAAACCATAAGAAACTTCAATTTATATAGTAATACCACTGTTAAGGATGCCAAATTCATTTGAATGTAAGTATTTCTAGTAGAGTCATTTTGGATTTCCAAAGAATTATCATTTGGCATGCCCAAAACTTCCCAAGAGTGTGTTGTATGGAGGTTTCTTCTCTTATTGGGAAATGCATAAATAACTCCCATCATTTTTTTAAATTATATGAACACACACACACACACACACACACACACACACACACACACACACACACACACACACACACACACACACACACACACACACACACACACATACACACACACACGCATGCATGCATACATGTACACATACACACACCCATGCATGTATGTATGCATACACACATACATGCATGCACACACATACATACACATGTATGAGCACACACACACACACACACATATACATACATACATATCAAAAATAACATTTAGGTTAGATCAAACTAGTTACACTCATGAATGAATGTCTTTGAAACTAATTACTAACCATAGATACTGCCTGGGCATCTCATATTTGAGCAACAAAGCCTCTAAATACATGTTTGTAGCTATAAACCATTGAGTATTTGGAATTGTCCATGTTGTAAAAGAGAGTGTAGTAGAGCAAATATGTTAAGCTAATCCAGTAATTGTTATCCAAAATTGGCTACCATAAGTGAGTATCATTTTAAACTTGCCATCTATATTTATTTAACTCTGTTATTAGCCCTTGAAGATTCTTATCTTGGTCATAGTTTATCTTGTCATGGTGAGGAGTGGTGTTGATCCTAATAGTGGTCAATGTATATTTCAAGGTCTAGTTAAGAAGAGATGAATCAAAACATATAATATTGTCATTATTCTCTTCATTAGAGTCTTATGACCTATTTTGGAAAGATTAAGGTAAATTTGGAGAAGTTAAGGTGATTAGGGGTTATTGTTTCATGATTGTTTCTAGATTTTAATTATGCAAGAGTTCATTATAAAAATCTATAAAGGTCTAGGTCATTCTAAACACATTTTATTAGGATGGTATGGCCACACATCAAAGCATTAAATGTGATCTTAGGCCTAATTGGTTTGTAATAATATGTATTAACCCTATCAAATGAATTTCATATCTTTACCAATATATTATAAGGCTTGTCAAGTGTTATTTAAGATAAAAAAGGTTATTTTTACATAAAAAATACACATTTAATTCATATTCAATGTGGGAAGTTGTAGGACATGGTTAGGGAGGATCAGTTTTGGTAGTTACAATGCATGTTTCAGTTTTATCTTTTCTCAAGAGGCAATTTCAAGAAGGTTTATGAGTTTAAGAATATAATGAGAGCTCACTTGAATGGGTTTTAAGATTTTAAATTTTCCTCTTACCTTATTTAGGTCAAATCCTTGCTTTGGAAGGTGTTATAGGTCTAAAAAGGCAAAAAACATCCTCTATTTCTTCATCAGGTTCTTGGCATGCTTAAGAAGGTAGTTTTGTTGAGGATCATTCATGAAGAAGGGAGTTTATTAGGACCATTTTTTTTAGGTGATTTAGGGGTCCCTATTCCATCTCAATCCATGGAATTTGTTTCTAGGAATATCCCTTGTGCTTTATGAACCATTGTTAAGAGTGTGGAGCCTCTAAAACCCATGCAAAACCCTACAAGCTCATTTTTTCCAGTTTGAATACATTTTTGGGTTCAATTGATATATGAAAGTGACTTATAAAAATTTAAATGGGGTTTAATAATCTTAAAAACTTCAAAACTATTGATATCCATGGTATCAAACCTGTAAATGATAAAAAATGCTAGTTTTTGTTGTTTTACACATGATTGGTAGGTCTTATGAGTATATGAAGTGTTTAAATGGGAATAGAAGATAGGGAAATTAATTCATAAATACTTATTTATTATTGGGATAAACTTAATGTATAATTTTTTTTTTATAATTTTAAGGTAGTATTATGAGAAGTCCTCTTGTGCTAACCCAATATATAGGGCTTAACATGGAAGAAGGCACAACTTTGGAGGCATCCAAAAGTCATATTATGAAGGTAATAAAATTAAAGTGAGAATGGAACATAATTTATAAGAATATGAGATAATTTAAGGTCATATAAAAAACTTTCAAACCCTCTAGGATCACTCTTAAAGTAGGATTAAAAGTCACAGATCCAAGATCATTACTCTTGTACTTACAAAAAAAGCCAAGTGTTTAGAGATAGTTTATATGTTTTGAGGAAGACTTTGAATTTGTAAGAAGGTATGGAATGTTTATGAGGTGAAAATATATCTTGGATAAATAAAAAACCATATCATCAATGGTCTAAATGAAAGTGAATATAGACCTATAAGTCTACAAACTTGTAGATCCACATTATTGATTAAAGAAGATCAAAATCTTAAAAAGAAGGGGTTATTATGAACTTCCTAACGAAATATTTACCTCATTAAAATGATAAATGGTTCACATATACTTTACACACTCACATGGAGTGATAAATTGTTTCAATAAAGGTAAGATGCACAGAAAGATAGCTAAAAGAAGCCTAATCAGGCCTAAAACAAACATCTACGAGCCTCCTCATACAAAACATAAGAAAGGTGCAAAGTTTGGAATGGAAATGAGGTTGGAGGGGTCATGAGACATGTACAAAATTAATTAAAATTACCATTAATGTATTCATATGTGGGAAAGTGTGAAAATGTAAGAACGATTAAGAAGCCTAGATAGGCCTAATGGAGACCTACAAGTCTATTTTTAAGAATGTGGAGAGAACATGCAATGTTTATATTGAAATTAGGGTTTGGATGGTCAAAAAAAGTGTGAAGGATCATAAATTAGGTTTTAAAAATGTTTTATAACTTGGTAAATTAATAATACACCAAAATAGATACCTTTTAGGGTCAAAATAACTAATCTACTTGTAAACCCTCATTGTAGGTTACAATAGGTTTTAGACCATTTAAAGAGTCAAGTTTATTGAATAAGTGTTGTTTAATTTAATGACATGTGTTTTAGACCACATAAATTAATTTTTAATCAAACACAAACATTTATATGCCCTCATTTTCTCAAAACACTCTCTTGAGTCACAAACAAGCCTGGTTTGTTCAAGAGGGTTATCTTCCCTACCTATGAACTTGCAAGAAGTTTTTCATGGGATAAAATAAATATTTTAGTAATTAAGGAGACTTATCCAATTAAAAATCATGTAATTATTTCATATATTAAGTTCCTTTATGGTATGAATAATTCTTAAGAAGACTAATCACTAAAAAGCTTCTTAAAACACCTCTGGGAGCTTGAGAAGACATAGTTCATTGCTCAAAACTTGAAAGAGGTTTTGCATGGGTAAAAATGGTATTATGTGGTTTTATTATGAAATATTAAATTATAATTATTGTAATTATTTAGATAATTGAGGACCTAATCTCTATGAATGATTGTTAAGAAGATGGAGTGCTTACAAGCTTCCAATAGACCAAAAATGACTCGATGGTTGTGTAATTACCTGTAAGTGCCTCTAGTGCATTTTATTGACCCTAATAAAAATTGAGGGTTATTTTTATCTATCTTTATTACCTTTTATACCAATAATATTGGTACATGAGGTTCAAAATAGGTGTACATTAGGCCTAAAATTGAAAATTTTAGTGGTTTTCCATGGAGTTTGATTGAATGAAGCCTAATAGATCATCTTGAGATTACCTATAAGCTTTGGAAAACATTGTATGATGGTTTAAATCTCTCATATGATGTGTAAAAGTGAAATTTTAACTCTCTAAATTGGTGCAAAGGAGTGAATAAGGAAGTTTCAAGAGTTTCAAGACAACTAAGAGATCTAGTGATAGTTAAACAGGTGTTAAAGGATCATAGTGGGTTTAACAAACCTACAACATCAATGTGTAAAGTCCTAGAGCATGTAAAATGTGTCAAAGAGATTAATTGTCAGCCCAAGGACAATTATGTGATCAATAATAAAACTTCTTGCTTCTCAACAAGAAAGAGACCAATTTCAAATGAAGAGGATAAGTCATCAAAGCATGAAGCATCTCCTAGGCCAAAATTGAGAAGGATATCATCACACCAAGTATCACTTCTAAATAAGATGTTTTTGGACTATCCTTTGGTAGGCTTTCTTGTTTGTAATTTATTTCATGAGTGTTTTCAGTCATCATGACTCTCTCAATGTCCCCCTCTCTCTCACTCCTTTCTCCTATATGTATGCCTGATTTTGGATTGAAGGGATCCTCAACCTGAGTATGGTGAATCCCTACTCATGTAAAAACTTTTACTTACCTTTGATACGAATTCAAGATAATTTTTAGCCTTATTGATGTTTTAATTAATGTATATTTCATGATTAGTTGATGAATGTTAGTAGTAGTGTCATATTTGTCTCTCATTTATCATATCTCCTTACCTATTTATAGGTTGTAGTCATCTTAAAAAGTCATATGGAGTGTGCTAAATGATGTTTTATTGGCTAAGTGTGGATATTTCTTCATTAGTGCATGAGACCTATTGATCATCCCCTCTTAGTTATTGTCTTGACTTGCACCTTCATACTAAAACACTCATGCTTAGAGGTTCATATTGAGTTAGTGTGATAGGTTTCAATATTTTCTCATGTTATTAGTGTAGTATATGCAAGTGCAGGGTATTAATTTGGTGCATCACCTCCTTTTTTTGTTTACTTTATATCTCTCCCTTTTCACTAATAAGTAATAGGCTGAGTTTGTAGTTTCAAGGTGAAGCATCAAGGGAGCTATCCCTATCTAGAGATTAAACTCATTGATTAGGCCACCCAAAACCTATAGGTGTCTTCATGCTATCATCTAAGTGAGGAGGCGTGAATAAAATCCTCAAGGGTTAAATTTAGTGTGATAATAGTTTTGGCATGCCCAGTGGGATAAATATTTCATCCATTAAATATTTATTGATGTTGCTCTTCAACACATCATCCTTTGGAGGCATGAACACAAGCATCAATGGTGACTCTAGGTGAACCAAAACTAGTATAAGCAGTCCAACTATCTGAAAATAAAAAATTGGTATGTATTCTCACCACTTATTTGGTCAAAATGCATACTATATACCTTCACCTTCTTCATATCAGATTGATAACATTTATGGATTCACCACAAGTGGCCCTATGGCCCTTAAAAAACAACATATCAACCCTATCATTAGTCTTATATTCCCTCTCCTAATCTAACTCAACCTCCTTGGCAACCTACTTATCCCTCTAGTTCACCTTCTTAAAGCTATGTTGCTCCCACTCAACCCCTATCATAATTTAAACAAACCCTTGTAGACATTAAAATGTAAATGAGGGAGCTTGATAAAATAAAGGAGATTGAATTCAATGTATTTAAACCTTCTAATCATAATGATATCATTCAAATGATGATGGATTTAGTGCATTTAACTAAGTATGGGTGGGTAGATATTGAGAGAAAGAATCAACAAATTTTAATAAATGCGGTGCTAGAAAAAAGAGGTTTGATTCAATGTATGGAGAATAGGTTAGTGCTTAAATATAGGGAGAAAATTCAATACCATCAATCTTATATGATTTATTATAATCCACATCAACCTTATTCTACTCCTAATTTACTCCAACTTGCAATATGCCATCAAGAAAAGCTTGATTCTATGCAAGATTCATCCACTTTTCCTCAAAAGGGTCAAAAGAAGATATTTTAAAAGTCTCTCAAGTTCATCACCCACCCCTCAAGTTACAACTATCTGTGAGGTTTAAGATACATAAAAGTTTGATAGAGTGATTGGGGAGTGGAAGGAAAAGAATGCAACATCCTTAACACAATTCCATTCTCCATCGCTCCAAGCATACTAAAATCAATCTAACCCTCCCAAAATCCTAAATTGGAAGGATACTCTATCAATTTTAAAATAAGACAATGAGTGCTCTTTCCATCCCACCCCCTCCTTTTGTGAAGGATAACCTGATGCATTGAGGGTAGAATATGAAAATTTAGTTGAAACGGAGAGTTTTTCAAGAAAGAATGATAAGGTGGCAGTCCTTAAAATGATTGATGAAGTTTTAACTATAAATGAGCCTCAAGAAGGATATGAATAGAGTGATTCAAGTGTATATTATGAATAAATACTTCATGGCACCCCTCTTCATGGATAAGTAATAAAATTAACTTTAAGAGATGATGATAAGTCTATACCTTCTAGCCAATAGTTAGACAACCCTTAAGATATCATGAATGATCAAGAAAATCAGTCAAATTGGCATGGATTTGATCTTGATGAAGTATCTAATGATGACATAACAATATTGGAATCATATTATGCACTCCCATGCTTCATGTAAGAAAAATAAAATCATATGGAATAAGTTGATGACTGTAAGAATGAGATCAAGACAATTACTCTATCAGAAGTCAGTCCTGAAATCAATTCAAATGAACTCATTGTTGAAGTCACAAAAACTCATAATGAGCTTGATAATGCTTGGTAGCAATTATACTATTATTTCCTTAAAGAGATTAAAAATCTTAGCATAGAAACATCAAATGATAAAGAGGAGGTTATAACTACAAATGAACATGAGATCATAGTGGCAAGTTAAGCTCAAGAAGGTAATCCTAATGGTTTGAGACTTGAAGAAAATAAATCAAGTATGGAACAAGAAAATCATGATGAATTAGACCTTGAGTGGGAAGATTAACCTCCATTCTTCATGAAGGAATAATAATACCACTCTAATTGTCATGGATTGAGTCTTGATGAAAAAAAATATGATTGTATGATAGTGGATCAAGTTGCCACTAAACATGAGATAAATCTTCATGAAAATACTTTGGTCATTAGCCTTATTGAGCCTCATGAGCAAGATGAAGGTTTGGGAAAAGTTGTAGTGGCTTTTAGTAAGTAAGAGATAGAGATTGAATAATCAAACTTGTAATTATGTCATGATTCCATTGAATAACTTGAAGTGTTGGATAGGTCAATTGTTCCTAGAGAGAATGGTAAGAATGAGAATGAAATTAGCATACCTTCAAGTGTCAAGAAGAGGTTTCCTTTTGGAAAGATCTATAACTATTTTGTTTAAGTTTGGATAGTCAACCTACAACCCATTAGGATAATTTTAATATGGTTTTCTTGGCTAATAAACATGGTGAAAAAATTAGTGAAAAGGATCATGAGGAAAACATCATGGTCGCTAGTCTTGTTGAATCTCATGAACAAATTCAAGAGGGCCTTGATGACACATGGTATTACTATTTAGACATGTTCAATAAATTTAAAATATTAGTAGGTTAACACCTATACAATGGAAAGATGAAGTTATTATTGAGAAGTGCAAAGATATTAGCAAGCCAACATGTCTCACAAGTCATCACCAAGAGGTTCAAGTTCATTATGTAGCAAGCTACGACGAAGATGATACTCTTCAAGGTGAGAAAAAGGTAGAACTTAAAGAACCAATAGAAGCTAAGGTTTTTGTTTCCCCCATGAATCAAATTATGGTCAAATTATAGGTCTCTCTCATTGATAAAGAGTATCATGAAGTAATCTATAAAATTCAAGATGAATTTATCTTTATTGGAGACATGTTTGCTACGGTTGATCCATTTAGGGTCAATCCAAAGATAATGGTGGTTAATAAAGGAGTTGATAAATAAATAATAAAGTCTGATCAATAGATTGCACATCATGTTTGTTCAAAACATGAACAAGACCTAAGGAATTTTACATTTGATCCAAGAGGATCAGACCTTAAAGGTTAGTTGTATATAATAGTTTATTGTTTTGTCTTCCTTAAGTGCTTCTTATCATAGTGTGTCTTTTTTGGTTTGGTTGTCTTGTTGGTGTGTTTTCTTCTTATTTATTGTGTGTGTTGATGGAA
The DNA here is from genome assembly GCA_037957365.1 of Torreya grandis. Lineage (NCBI taxonomy): Eukaryota > Viridiplantae > Streptophyta > Pinopsida > Cupressales > Taxaceae > Torreya > Torreya grandis. The sequence continues at coordinate 3,187,541 of JARHVA010000123.1, read as the reverse complement.
ATTAGTTGTTTCATCTTTATTAAGAGGATTGTAATTCAATTGTCAAGGTCTATTTTATTTTGTGTTGAGTTGAGGTGACCCCATAGCCCAATGGATGCAATAAGGCTACTGGTCTAGAAACATAGCAAACATGTAACCCCAGGAGGTCTCCAAAGATGTTAGAAAAAGTTGGACACCATAAATGAGTATCATTTAAAAATTGTTATCTAGATTTATTTGACTTTGTATTTAGCCCTTGAAGATTCTTGTTTTGGTCATAGTTTGTCTTATCATGGTGAGGTGTGGTGTTGTTCCTAATATTGGTCAATGTATCCTACAAGGTATAGTTAATAAGAGTGATTCAAAACCTCTATTATTATCATTATTACCTTCATTAGAGTCTTATGCCCTATTTTTAAAAGATTAAGGTAAATTTGGAGAAGTTAAGGTAATTAGGGGTTATTGTTTTGTGATTGTTTCTAGCTTTTCATTATGCAAGACTTCATTTTCAAAAGCTTTGAAGGTCTAGGTCAGTCAAAACGTGGTTTGTTAGGATGACATGGACACACATCAAAGCTTTAAATGTGATCTTAGTTCTAATTGGCTTGTAATAGTTTGTATCAACCCTATCAAATGCATTTTATACCTTTGCTAGTGTATTATAAGGCTTGTCATGTTTATTTAAGACCAAAATGGTGATTTTTATGTACAAAAGACACTTTTAAGGCATATTAAATGTGGGAAATGGTAGGACATAGTGAGGGAGGATCAATTTTGGTAGTCACAATGCATGTTTTAGTTTCATCCTTTCCCAAGAACTAATTTCAAGAAGGTTTATGAGTTTGAGAAGTGAATGAGAGCTCATTTCAATGGGTCTCAAGATCAAAAAGTGTCCTCTTTCCTTATCCAAGTCAAATTCATGCTTTGGAAGGTGTTACATGTCCAAACAAGCAAAAAGCATCCTCTATTTCTCTATCAAGTTCTTGGCATGCTTAAGAAGGCAATTTTGTTGAGGATCATTCATGAAGAAGGGAGTATCTAAGGAATAGTGATGGTAAGTGATGGAGTGGGTATCTATGCCATCTCAATCCATGAAATTTTTTAAATAAGATCCATTGTGCTCTATGAACCATTATTAAGAGCGTGGAGCCTCTAAAACCCATACAAAACCTTACAAGCTCAATTTGTTCTAGTTTGAATACATTTTTGGTTTCGATGGATATATGAAAGTGACGCGTAAAAATTTATAGGGGTATGAGAAGATTCACAACTTAAAAATAATTGCTATATACATGGTCTCAAACCTAAAAATTATAATAAATGCTAGTTTTTTTTGTTTTACACATGATTGGTAGGTCTTATAAGGATGTGAAGTGTTTGAGTTGGAATGGAAGACAAGGAAATTAATTCATAAATAATTATCTATAGTTGGTATAAACCTCAAGGATTAATTGTTTTGAGAAGTTTCATGTAGTTGTATGAGAATTCCTCTTGTGCTAACCCAATATACATGGCTTAACATGGAAGAACACATAACTTTGAAGGCATGCAAAAGTCATATTCTGAAGGTCATACAATTCAAGTGAGAATGGAACATAATTAAAAGTCATATGAGAGACTTTAAGGTAATATAAAAAATTTGAAAACCCTATAGGATCACTATTAAAGTGGGTTACAAGTCACAAACCCAATATCATTGGTCTATTATGTTCAAACAAAGGCAAGTGTTTGGAGATAGTTTATATGTTTTGAGGAAGAATTTGAATTTTTAAGTAGGTATGTAAGGTTTATTAGGTGAAAAAATATATTTTATAACTAAAAATAATATCATATATTGTCTAAATGAAAGTAAATATAGACCTACAAGTTTACAGACATGCAGGTCCATATTCTTGATTAAACAAGATCAAAATATTGCAAAGAAGGGGTTGTTATGAAATTCCAAAGGAAATATTTTCCTCATTAAAATTAAAAATTGGTCACATATACTTGATATACTCACCTATAGTGATAAATGGTTTAAACAAAGGCAAGATGCACATAATGATAGCTTAAAGAAGCCTAATTAGGCATAAAATAAACACCTACAAGCCCATTGTACAAAACATAATGAAAGGTGAAATTTTTGGCTTGGGAATTAGGTTAGAGAGGTCATGAGACATGTACAAAAGGTAATTAAATTACCATTAAGGTCTTCATAGGTGTTCAAGTGGGAAAATTCCAGAAGGATCGAGAAGCCTAGACAGGTCTAATGGAAACCTATATGTCTATTTTTAAGAATGTGAAGAGAACATGTAATGTTTGTATCAAAATTAGGGTTTTTATGGTTATTAAAGGTGTGAAGGGTCTTGATTGAGTTTTTTACAATTTTTGATACCTTTTAAAATCAATAAGACACCAAAATAGAGACATTTAGGGTCAAAATGGCCAATCTACTTATAAACCCTCATTGTGGGTTACAATAGATTTTGGGCCATTTGAAGAGTCAAGTTGCTTAAAAAAAGTGTTGGTTAATTTAATTGGAGGTTTTTTAGAAATCATAAATTCATTTTTAAGAAAACATAAACATTTATATGCCCTCATTTTCTCAAAACACTCTCTCGAGTCACATATAAGCCTAGTTTGTTCCAAAGGGTTATCTTCCCTACCTATAAAATTGTAATATGTTTTGCATGTGATAAAATAGATAGTAGAGTTGTTAAGGATACTTACCCAATTAAAACTAATGGAATTATTTCATAGTTCAAGTTCTTTGTACAATATGAACAATGCTTAAGAAGACTGATCACTCAAAACCTTCTTAAAACACCTCTGTGAGCTCAAGAAGACATATTTCCTTGCTTGAAACTTGAAGGAGTTTTTGCATGGGTAAAAATGGTATTATGGGATTTTATTAGGAATTATTCCCTTTCAATGGTTTAATTAGTCAGATATTTGAGGACTTGATCTCTATGAATGATTGTTAAGAAGATGGAGTGATTACAAGTTGTCAAGAGACCAAAAATTACCTGATGACTGTGTAATTAACTTTAAATGCCTCTAGTGCATTAAATTGACCCTAAAAAAATATGATGGATAATTTTATATCTCTTGAGTACCTTTTATACCAATCATATTTGTATGTGTGGGTCAAAAGAGGTGTAATTTAGGCCTAAAATTGTAGATTTTAGTGGTTTCCATCGCGTTTGACTAAGTGAAGCCTAATAAATCATATTGAGATTACTTATAAGCTTCGTTAGACCTTGTATGATGTTTATATCTCTCATATGAAATGTAAAAGTGAAATTTTAACTCTCTAAATAGGTGCAAAGGAGTGAAGAAGGAAGTTTCAAGAGTTTCAAGACACTTAAGAAGTCTAGTGACCATTGAACAAGTGTTAAAGGATCCTAATGGGTTTAACACACTTGCAACATCAATAAGGAAAGTCCTTAAGCATGTAAAATATGTCAAATAGATGAATTGGTAGCTCAATGATAGTTATGTGATTAATAATACAATTTGTCACTTCTCAACAAGAAACAAATCAATTTCAAATGAAGAAGATGAGTCATCAAAACATGAAGCATCTCATACACCACCTTTCAGAAAGCTATCATCACACCAAGTAGCACTTGTGAATAATATGATATTAGGATATCATTTTTTATGTTTTATTATTTTTAACTTATTTTATGAGTGCTTGCAGTCATCATGACTCTCTCAATGCCCCCCTCTCTCTCTCACTCCTTTCTCCTATATGTATGCCTAATTTTGGATTCATGGGATCCTCAACCTGAGTATGGAAAATCCCTGCTCATGTAAACACTTGTACTTACCTTTCATATGGATACAATCTATTTCTAAGATTATTGATTTTGTAATTAGTGTATATTTCAAGTTTAGTTGATGAATGTTAGTAGTAGTGTCATATATCTCTCTCATTTGTCTTATATCGTTACCTATTTGTAGGTTGTAGTCATATTAGTAGGTCATATGGAGTGTATTAAATGGTATTTCATTGGATAAGTGTGGATATTTATTAATTAGTGTCTCCTATGGGACCTCTTAATCATCCCCTATTAGTTATTGTCTTGAGTTACACCTTCATATTGAAATACTAATGCTTAGAGGTTCATATCAAATTGGTGTGATAGGTTTCAATCCTTGTTCATGTTCTTAGTGAAATATAGGCAAGTGGAGGGTATTACTTTGGTACATCACCTCATTGTTTTGTTTGTTTTATCTCTCTCCCTTTTCCCTAGCAAGCAATAAGCTTAGTTTGCAGTTTCAAAGTGAAACATCAAGGGAACTAGCCCTATCTAGAGATTCACCTCATTGATTAGGCCACCCACAACCTAGAGGTGTCTCCATGATATAACCTAAGTGATGAGGCTTGAAAATTTTCCTTAAGGGTGAAATTTAGTGTGATAACAATAATAATATATAAATTTACACCAAAAACATGAAAAATTATAATTATAATGGCATAATAGTTTAAGAATTACTAAATTGAAAATATTGTGCACTAAATTCAATTTGACTTAAGTTATTTACAAGGAAAAGTGTTGGTCATTTCAACCTTCCATCATAAGATATAGTCCTATTTTATTCTCCTTTGGTAAAAATACTTACATTGTACTTGGCTAATGATGGATTCAATATTTATGCACCTGTCAAGATATTCGCTACCCGTATGCTACTTCATGCCTAACTGTAGTAGTGAGGGGGTGATGAAGAGTGGAGATAGGGGGACCTTGCCTAAGATCTATCTATTCATATTTTAATCTTTTTTTATTTTAGTGTATTATTTAGGATTTAGAATGGGATACTATTTAGGTGTTTATTGGAGATTATTTCTAAACAATTTTATCTAGTTGTCTCATCCTCCTTCATGTCCATAGCCATAGAATCAACTATTATAGTACAAATATTCAACAGATGGTGTACTATAATATGTGAATTCAAGGTCAATGCTTAAAAGAATTTACCAGATCCATATATAAAATACATATAAATTAGCAATTTTATGTCTTTGTGGTGGGGTACCTTGGTGGGTGCTTTATGAAATATACTAAAGCTACATATATAAAATACACATGAAATAACAATTTTATGTTTTTATTTGTGCATATATGCCTATCTACATCTTATAGTATGCAAACTAGTAGGTATTAAAGCCTCTCTATAAAAACCTCTCCCTCTTGCCAGGACCATGATATGGTAAGGGGAAAGGACATATAACTAGGATGTATACAATCTATCCAAGACAACAATTATCCTACCCATTCACTATGTAAAATGTTTTGATTCTCAACTTCTCAACTACTACCTCACATGGGCAAAGAAATACAAACTGTATATTTAAGACATATCACAAAAAACATTCAGGTCATATCAAGCTATATGAATTCATGAATGAATGTCTTTGATATTGCTTATTGGCCATAGTTGTTTCTTGGGCATCTCAATAGCAAAGCCTATAAATCCATGTCTATAGCTATAAACCATGGAGAATTTGGCTTTGTCCATGCTGTAAAAGAGTTTAGTAGAGCAAAAATGTTAAGCTAATCCAGTAATCATTTACAAAGCTACAACAAAAACATGAAAACTATAATTATAATGTCATAATAATTTAAGCATTGCTAAATTGAAAAGAATGTGCATAAAATTCAATTCAACTTAAGTTATTTGGAAGCAAAATTTTGGTCATTACAACGTTCCATCATAAGCTGTAGTAAGAAGCTAATAATTATAATCTGAGGTTATGTCTAGATCCTCATGCACTTTAACTCCCATGTAAACAATATAAACCTACACTACATAGATGCAGACTAAGAAAATTCATTAAGTGTAGAGCTGGGATTAACTAATTTAATAAATATAGAGTATACTAACATTATTTATATTCATTTTATAACATAAATTTTCTTTTTTATAATTCCTATGAGTAAGTTACCAGCATAGTCTATATTTTCCCAAAATTGGTGTTTAACAAAGGTGCTTCCCTTTTCGCATCCTATCTATCCATAGCAGCCCCATATGGTGAATTTTGGCCCAAGAATATGAAATAGGCTAGTTTTTTAAATCTATTTTCTTCCATGGGAAATGTAGATGATGGTTTAGGATAAATTTTGAAAACACTAGCCACCTGTATGCCATTATTGTAACAACAAATAAATTTTAGGGACCGTTTAGAAATGCAATGGTTGGCTATATGGACTATATATCTCAAAATGAGAAGAATAGGATTGCATATATTTATAGATGGATCATTTGACATTATGAATATCTTGAAACTATTAGAAGCATAGATGTGTATTGGTAGAAAGAGGCAACTAGGTGGGGTCTATTCAAATTAAATTCCAAGTATTCCTTAGTAGCATGAGATTGCCATCAACAGAACAAGTAATTTCACACAAATATTTACTTTCATAACAATTTAAGTTTTTTAAAAAGAATTTATTTTATCTCTTTATAATGAAACTTGAATTATGCTTGGTTAATGATGGATGTCTCTTTATGCAATCTATTTTCCAATGGACACAGTGCATGGGGTATGCCATCTTGATGATTGCAAACTAGCATTTGTTATTGGATCAAAACCTATTTTCAAAGTTTATGTTTGTTTCTACACTTCAGAAGGCATAGTTTATGTTAGAGGGGATCATGTTCAAGTGGCATAGATTGTTGGTCTTTGTAAATTGAAGTCTTATCAACTAGTAGAGGAGTAGTTTTGAGGACTATATAATTTGTTCATAACATTATAGACAATTACTCCCTATATCAAATTACTTTTAGATCTATGAAATGCATCGGCACCATCAGATCATCCTGCTATTGGTTCTAACAAGCATGTAGATAATTACATATAATTGATCATGTTTATTTTATTTTATAAATTTTATTTTTATATAGCTTTTTCAAATAAAACTATCTTATTTGAGTTTTACATTTATATTGATTTATCAAGCATATTAACATTAATTATATTCATTTTTTTAATATAACTTTCTCTTTTATTTAATTATAATAAGAGATTAAGTTGAATTTTGTTTCTTCTTAATATAAATATTATAATAATAACTATACACAAACTAAATTAAAAAATCTAAAAAGATCCTATTTTGTTTATCCTTTCCACACCACTCAAGGGAGGCCTCAAATGAAAATTGTTTTCTATTGTTGTGTAATTATCCATTTCACTTTATATATACGCACATCCAATTATGATTACATGAGATAGAATGCCATTATATTCTATAAAAAGGAAGAAGACCCTTTAAAAAATGACCATTAAAAAAAGTGTTGCCATCTTGATAATGAACATACATTTTTGTTTTCCCTATATTTAAAATAAGTACATATTAACATGTGGCTTTGATCATATCATTCCAAATAAAATTGGATCAAATTGGAAATATAATAATTTGGGATGACATAGATTTTATTTGGCTATGAAAGACTTATCAATGGTGGAGACTAAAAATTACATGTCAATCAACATTATAGTAGTAGAAATGTACTCTCAAATGCTCGCTTAACACCCATATAGATTCATCGTTTGGTTAGGCAAGATTTCATGAAATTTCTTTAAATTAATTTGTATATACACACATGCTCTTACACACCAAGAGTCTTTTATATTTTTCTATAAAATAAACTATAGATGTATAACCATTTCCATATTACTTTACAATATTTGATTTTCTGACCAAGAAGAAAAGCATTGTGAATTTGAATAGCATTTGTGATTCTATTTCATGTAAACTATTTAACAAAAAATTATCAAGAAAAAAATCCTTTGTACGAATTACAGTGTATGTTTGTTTACCTTCATATGCATAATAATACATTTGCAAAATGCAATTTTACTTATTTTGTAATATGTTTCAAGGCATAATTGTTTACATTTTTTTACATTGGAGTAATTGGTTTGTTATTCAGGATTAAGATATTGCATAAGGTACAAGCAATTATCTTTCCCATATTTTTAGCAAGTTTAAAAAATAAATTTCAAAGTTGGATCAAAAAACCTTTTTTCCTTTTGTGAATACCATGAAAAGACAAAGGGATAAGAAAAAAGGGAAAAGCCCTGTAGTTTTAGTAGACGTGGATATATATGAACATCAACCACAAACATTGATATCAAACATAGATGATGCTTCAAAATATAATCACATTTTTTGAGTCAATTCATTCAAATATAAAGCAGGTTACTATCTTTTCAACACAATTCAAGTATTGTTAAATTTTTGTTACACATCAAATGAATTATGCAATGGAATGATAGATTTATTTTTATAATGTTTACACAATCACAACTCAAGTATACACTAGTCATATGAATATGAATTACATTGTGATATGCTATACAATTTACATGGGATATGTGACAAGAGTACATGCTTAGAGAGAATACAATTTTTTGCAAATAACATAACCAATGTAAGTCAACCTAGACTATGGGGTGATGCATTCTGCATTAGATTAGCTCATGGTATTTGATGTAAAAATGAAAATACCTACATTTTAACATAGAATCGTTAACTCTTGCATATATGATATCATTTCATGATAGAAATCCAACTTTTGACTACTACAAACCAATGCTTACAAGATGACTGAAAGGCTCTATTCCTCCAACTATACATAATCGATTGTCAATTGCATGTACGAAACTTTCATGCACATGGAATGTTATTGCAAATGAAATAGGAAAATATTAGTTGCTTAGAATGAGCCCATTTTTTGACAATTGTGGAGAAAGCTTATTTAATGCAATAGGTTACCTCATCAAAGGTAAATTTGATGTGCTATCACTATGATGTTATATTTCCCAATCATTTTTAAATGCAATTTTCACAATAGATAAATATGCTATGGAATGCTTGGAAACATGCAAATAAAAATTCATGGAACTTAATAGTAAAACCATTATAAATTGGAAAGCATATATTACTATGTTGGGAATTCCATATGAACAAGCTCAAGTAGAAGGTGTATATTTATGTTTGATATGGATTTCAAACATTTTACAAGTTAAGATCCATAAATGGTCAGAAACAAGTGTAAACATTTCAAATGTATATAGTAATTACTCAAACACAAATCACATATAAAATGTGATTTTATTTGAAATAGAGACAAGTCATATTCACTATGAGCCATTGCAAAAAACTCATGAACAACCAATTGGACCTTATCGATCTAGCATCTTTGTCCATTCATTGAAAAAAAATTATTCAACAAACACACATGGAATAGACAAATGCAAGCCAATATGTTTTGAAGCAAATGCAAACATAGTGGTCAGACTAATGCAAACTTTGAAGGCTACCAAATCAAAATGGAGAACAAAAACAAAAATTGAACCACCAATGAAATAAATTAAGTCATTGTGTTTACTAAAAAGATAAACTTGTGAACAAAAATTATTATCACATGTGATATAAGAAAAGACTAGGAAATTGGAAGAAATTAACATTGCAAAGATGTCAATAGCTCCAACAATAAAAAATAAAGCATATGATAATGTAATACCAATGACAATACATTATCAAATCACAAATCACTACATCATTTGAAATAAAAAAATATGCAAACTTAGAAATAGTGAGCATAAAATAAAAATAGATATTGATCAAGTAAGAAGAGAAATTAAAACATATCTGCAAGCAATTAATGACACACTTATTCTTGTTATCTAAGTGAATTTTTAAATTTTTGTAAAGAACTCATTGATCTTGATAATAGTGTCATTGACATTTTATCTTCAATTACTTATAGATCAAAATTTGATAGAAAAGCATTGGAAGGAAACATATGTAAACAATGCAATCTAGATCTTTACAATGGGAAAATTCCCATGTTTGTCTTGGCTTCTTAGATATGAAGAAATTGACAAATACAAGTAGTTCAGATGCTAAGTTCTTTGGAAGAAAGACTAGTTTCCATGTTTATGACCTTTTCACAAATAAGGTAGCTAAGATATAAACAAGCATATATGAGCCTTCTTAGAACAATTATAAACATGCCTATTGATTTCAATCATATCTAAAAAGCATTATCTATGAAAATTGAACCATTATAATTATAGTGAAACATAAATTGGAATACGACAATGCATATTTAAGTGAAAATATCAAACCTGCATGTGTGATGAATGCATTGGCTGAGCTATACAAAAGGTCATTATATATGCAAGAGGAAGTGACTGACCTCCAACCAAGACAATGTTATAATATAAAATTAGTGCATATAATTTGGGTTGAAATTACTTGAAATTGATTGAAATCAAAATAACAAGGTTTAGGAGTACTCTTATGTGTTGATGTAATTGCCTTGCCTATTGGCAAGTTATTTTGAAAAAGATGTATCATTGTAAGGATCTAAAATTGAGATTAGGATAAATATAGATAAATATTTAAAGTGCATATATCCAAGGAGATAGATAGAGAGATATTGGAAGGTACATGCCCCCAACTTTGGATCAAAAGTGAGTTTCCACTTGATAATTAAGATTAGCTCAACTGTGGAACCCAATGATACTTATAACCTAGTGATATTGAATGATCAAGTCCAAATTTAAACCTTGGTAATATTGATCGATTTGATCACCTCAACCATATGAAAATCAAATGAACTATTATAGTAGATTGGCTCAATAAAAGTCTATAAAAGTTTGTTGGGTATAAATATGAAGAAGTCAGTAATATGGTAACAATCCATAAAAGAGTTTTAGAATCTAAAAATAATTTATATTTTTTTAAATTAGGCACATGTTTCATAGCATATGCACCTTAGATATGTCTCATGATGAAACTATGTATAACAATAGGACTAATGTATAGAATTATGCCACACCTATGAATCTGAAACATATTATTGTGTGCTTTGGCCAATTTGGATAACTGTGTAAGTATGGAGAACATGCTTCCAAAGCATTCCTCCAATATATATGGAGAAATTTGAAAATTGATATAAGAACTAATTTTGAGGACATGTTCCAAGATATGCCCCTACTATAAATTGGGAATGTTGAAAACTGAATAGGTGTGGAGAACATGCTTCCAAAGCATACCCCTACTGAATATGGGAACTATGAATGTGTGTAATCCATGCCCATATGACATGCCCCCACTAAATATAAAAATTGTGAGTGTGTGGAATCCATGCCTATATGTCATGCCCCCACTAAATTTTTAAACTAATATAAGTACCATATATTGAATGAGTGTGGAAAATATGCTTCCAAAGCATGCCCCCACTAAATTTGAAAATTGTACCAAGTGTGGAGAACATGCCTCTGCAACATTTTACCATTAATATGATCCCCCTTTTGAGGTGATCAAAATATAAGAACTATTAGTTATCTCACCTCAAAATGATAAGACAAATATATAATCTGTAGATGTAATGATGTAGTATATAGAAGGAACATGTCTAGGTAAATGTATCGTTGAGGCACATTGAATAAATGTGGTCACATGTAGGTCGAGGATGAATGATAAATATCATGGAAACATCTAGATAATAATAGTATAATCTCAATAAACAAATAAACACACACATAAGAGTACTCAAGATCAAATCAAAATATAATGGTCTAAGGAGACTGCAAACAAGGGGCATGTTCAATGTTACACAATTGAAAGGACATGACTTAGTCAAATGTACATACAATTAAGAATGACATGTTTAAATGTCTACATAACAAACAATGTCATATGTAAATGTTAATGAAATCATACATAGGCACAAGGGCCATAATCAAAGGAACATATTCAAATGCTCAAACAATCAAGACAAGATACTCAAGGAAGAGCATAAAGTAAGACATAAGCAACTAGCATAAACATGTCATAGTAGCCCATGGATTAAATGTATTAAGAAAATGTGTCAAGTGTATAACATATAAAATACCTTGTGTAAGATATAATCATGGATAATATGCATGTGTAAGTACATATGTAAGCTTAAACATGATAATGTAGAGTGATCATTGAACCATATAACCTATGTGCATCAAGATCAAATAAATGGATGCCCCCAGTGTCCATATGACATGAGTAGAAGGAAGGGTCAACACTTGAAATAGGAATGTATCATATATTTTTGTATGTTTGTATCACACTAAAGTAGAAGTGTAACACATATGTGTATGTAGGAGTAACTAAATATACCATCCAACAACATGAAACTAACACATGGATGCCAAGGAGCCAATAAAACATGTAAGTGCCAAAAGTGTTTTTGGAGTTCTGTATTTTTTTAATATTTTTTGGAATAAAGAAAGATCATCCTATGATGCCATCCAATGGATGGTCATAGATACCTCCCAAATGTGAATTTGATGTAATACCTAGGTTATGTTATCAAGGAGTATGCTCAAAGGTGTGATATTTATCACTATGGTACTAATGGTGATTTTCATATGTAGGGTAGGACTTTGTGGTCATGAAGCAATAGTAGGAATAATAGGATTAAGGGTTATTTTAACCTATCATTGAGTGCTTGTTCATTTCTTTGGTATAGTAATAATATGTACACTTTTATATTCTCTAGATATCTAAACATCTTGTGTAGTAGAAGATTGGGATTTAATAGAATCCATCATATGTCTATGATGTAATGGTCTCTCAAGTACTATTCACCTAGTAAAGGGGATTATTTATTGCTTACCATTTTGTGATGAATTAGCCTTAGTGGGCTTTATATCTATTTGTCTAGGTATAAGTTTATTTTGTTCAAGAGTATGCTCATATGAAATTTTAGAAGTTGTAATTATGTGATTCGTATGAATGCATTTTACACAACCATGCATTGTAGAAGGTATTACTCAAATGTATTTAAGGTCCTCTTAATAACATATCAAATATGTCTGTGGAAGGGATAACTTAAAAGGTAGTAATCACATGTGCGTGACTGACCTATAAAGGTAAGCCAATCTCACTAAGAACCTTTGGGGATGTCCCATTGAATGCTCAAACTATTTTAGGAGATGGGTATAAATCATTATGAGTATAACCCAAATGCATAAGTAATGTCATGGTGAAAATATTTTTGCTTGCACCATTATCAATCATAACACTGTGTATGGGGTGTTTGTCAAGGTATGATTGAACGAATAAATAATGAAGATCAGAGTCATCATCCTTAATTTCATTGTCATAAAAGCAAATAAAAGGTTTTTGAACTATATCAGGTATATGTCATATGTAAGTACCAATAACCCCATCTAGTGGGTACCCATAATGTGATAGAGAAGGATGTGCATTATATTCTATTTTGACTTCTAATTCCTTTTTATAATGGTCTTGAAAATGGTTGTTAAATATTTTCTATTTATGGTGATCACCAAGTTATGAATTGATTGCTTTACAGGATCCTTAAATATAAGTTTTTAGTTATTGATAATATTTTATATCTTATTCTTCAAGGTAAATCATGTACTTGTATAATGTCATGGTCCTTGATGATAATCATAATAAGCATTCATATCATATCCTTTGGGTAGAGGTTGACTCATATTAACCTTGATAGGATGATCGAGAGATATAAACTAACACTCTAACAACCACAAGAGTAATGAAGTTGGGGACTCAAGTAAATGTGTAAATTATCTCCTTGATGCATTAAATAAAACAATCCAATTAGGCTACTATACAAATGTGTTAACTATGGTGGTTGTTTCCTTTTTAGTCTCAAAAGGTTTTACCTTATAACTTGGTTTTATTATAAACTTAGAACTAAATTTAGATGTAGTTGATGTGTTTGGTACATACTTGAGTTTATTCAATGACATAAGATTCATTTCACAATCATATACAACATGACATAAGTTATTTAAATATTTTAACTTCTTAAAAACAATGGACTCATGTAAAGGATCAAGTAAATTTTACTTGAATATATATTGCAAATCTTTGTCTACCATAAACACGGTCATTTTAATTAGAATTATCTTATATTTCAAAACATTTTTATTGATAGGTTCATTGGTTCCTTATTTAATTTTATCAATTTGAGCATATGAAACCTTTTTGTAAATGTAAATGAAAAAGTGTGCTAAGAACTGGTCACTATTAGGTTTGAATGCTTTTACAGATTTGAGAGGTAAATCATAGAACCACATCAAAGCATAGTCCTTGAGGCTTCTTGGAAATAATTTAGTCAAAAGTGTATCATTGGAAGAATATTCAAGGATGCCACATAAAATGTTTGAATATGTTGTTCAAGATCACCTTTACCATCATAAAATGTGAACTTAGGTGCCACCAAAGCCACGTGATTTTAGTTGTGATAGATCAACTTATGACAATCTATCAGTAGATCAAGCAACCATATCATGTCTAAAAGCCTCCAAAATATTCATCATCTATGAAAAATATCAAACAAAAAAGCACCAATTAGGTTTTCATCCCAAAATATAAAATAAATGCTTAAAACCTCTACAAAAAAGAAAAAAATCCATTTTTCTCCTTATTATAGTACATCATCCATGCACTAGACTACATCGACCATGTTATCCTTTTTCTAATGCATCGGCCATGCACCAGACTACATAGAACATACTCATTTTTATACTACATCGGGTAATTACTATAATATTATCCATTTCCTAGTTCTACTACATCAACAATACACTACTGTATTGGCCATGATTATCCACTTTCAACTATATTTTCCACCTACTATACTGCATCAGCCAAGTTTACCTACTAACACCATCAACCATTTTATAATGCATTAACCACTTTGGCTAACTTTATAATGCATTGACCAAGACCTTGCATAACTCCATCATCCAAGACCCTATTTAACAACATCAACCAACACGTACAATATCAATTAGGAAATTTTCACTCATCTTAAAAACTACACCAACCCGACAAGTTCAGTTCAATGATAGTGGAAAAATTTCCCTTAGCTTTAATAAATGCCATTGGCCTAGTTTTCAAATTTTCATTGCCTAACCATTATTTGTCATAATTTTAGCTTCATTTTTGCACTTATTTGGGAAAATTTCATTACACTAATTATCCTCAATGCCTAGATTTTCTAATCTAATTCATTTTAATCTAAAATGATAAAAATGGATAATTAATTCACTACATACCTATATGAATCCATTTATAGCTACAATGTGTCCTCTATCACATCTACCTCATCATTTGTGCACCATGATCTCTCACAATGCTAAATTTGGATTATCAAATCTTTGGTTTTCCAAAAATAGTAAATGCACAAAGAAATATTTTAAACCTATTTATAGTAAAATTTTCAAATTTTTCAACCTTCATTTATTTACCAATAAATTATGTTTGTTGACCATATATTTGTGTATGTAGGTAATTTTTATGAATCGAAAGAAGCCTTAGAATCCTGGTAAGATAGAGAATTTTTAGGTGATAACATAATATTTTTGAAAAAAATGGGGATTTTATCTTATTTTTCAAGTCCACCTCTTTATTCTGCACATTGGGAACCTTCCATTGCCTGTGACACACATAGCCTTTTCTACATTCAATAAGGTAAGTGATCGTATGTATTTTCATCTTATTTAATTTCATTTACTTTTATTTATTTATGCACTTCATTTATTGTGTTTTTATGTTATTTCCAAAAGAACCATCCCATGTTACACTATTGTGACACGTGATGAGTTTCGAGTGGGGCATATATATACACATAATTTTTTTTAAAGTTACTAATACTTTCTCTTATAGTGACTTGTAAAACATTGATCTCCCTAAGTGCATGCCTTAAAAGATACAATGGGAATGGAGTGGATTAATCTCGTGGTGCTTTACAAGATATGTTGTTATATCATGATTACATCATTTATATCACCAATACATCTTCTTTAGAATGTCTTTCCTTTTACCTCCCTCTAGTTTGTATTTAATCAATTGTATTATCTTTCATATATTCTACCACATTGGCTAGGTTGATATCCTTTGCTAAGTTCTTTTTCCCTTCCCATATTATATCATCCCGCTTGATGTAGTTTTGAGTTTGTCTTCTTACATTTGCATTGTATCAGCCTAGCCAATATCGATTTATGTTAGAAAACCATTTCAAACTATATCGAGAAGGTTGATACTATTGGATTAGTAGTTAGGTTTGATTTTGGGTATTGGATCACTATATATATGAGTCATATTTCACTCATATCATATACACTCTATTCTCTCTTTTTTCGCTTGCACTTCTTCCCTAAGTCACATTTGGAGGAGTTAGTGGTTTAGAATCTTATCTTGTGATGTCATTGAATCTCAATATAAATATTTTAACTAAAGATATGTCATAGTCTTTGGAATCCCCAACTAATTATATTTACGTCTTCTTCTTGCATTTAATGGTTTTTAACTCACAATCTTATGAATCACCATTCGATCCAAGGGGAGATTGATGCTCAATAATTCCAATCCAAGGTAAGTATATTATAACCTTATACTCTTTCCTTTATTACTTAGTTGATTATATGTTTCTTGTTTCTCAGTGAATGAATGTGTGTCTATCCTTTTTCTAGGTTCTTTCTACACCTAATATGGGGGTGTCTATATGATTATTTAGACTTGCCATATTCTATTTTAGGTTTCTTAGACCTTCATTTCATTGACCATGGCACCTTATCAATTACAAACATGCTCTAACCCTTTCCATTTAGTTTAGAGTTTTTTTTACACTTACAACTATTACTTTACTTGTACAACTACAACCATTAATTACCTACATATAAGGCCTAATGAGAGTTATTCCCTTGTTTCATATGCTTAGGCTTTGGAATATTTCATCTTGACCTTTTGTTATAGGCAACCCCTTTTTAGATCCCATTTTTACACTGGTCACTACTCAAACATTAAGTATGCACAAGTTATATCTATTGAGCTTTATGTGAGTCCAAGTTTACTAAGATAGGATATGTGTAGGTTAATCCTAGTCGATGCATATACTATGTTGCATAGAAGACCAAGTGGAAGACCCACCTAAAATTTTAAGATCTCTATCCAATTTTTTCTTGTACATACCCAATACACCTCAAACACTAACCAACAATGCATGTTTGATAAAACAATCTGGAAGTCAAATTTGATCATTATGTTTAGGGTATCATATGAGGTTAGGCCTCATATTTGATATGATAATATAGTTATTTTTTGGGGGGATAAATTCAATATTGTCTATGCGGATAAGAACCAAAATTCCCTCTTTCATCTATAAAGATAGCTTCGTTTTTTGAATCAAAAAATTGAAGGCTTTCTTCATTGTGTTGCAACATTGAGGGCCTCACTCCTAGAATTGGGTGCCAAATTATTCGATGAATATTTATTACTCATAATATTAAGAGCATTTCCACTAGCCTAAAAGATATGTATGACATATCTTAATATATCAGAGACCCAAAAAACTTTTGAAATTTTGGTTAATATATTGCACTAGAAATAATCCATGCACACAATAGAATAAGATGAAGAATATCATGAAACTACATAAAATGAAAATGGGAAGAGGCACATGAAACCTTAAAAACACTCTCTTAAGCATAACACTCAACAAAATTAAAATAGGAACAAATTATATTCTCAAAAGGTCTATGAAATTTTTGGCAAGACAAACCATGAATTGAAATATTGTTGATCAAATGTATTTACACAAGGCTCCTCTAGCAATAGGAATCCTACCCCTAAAAATATACATAGGGTAAAAATAAGAGTAAATCATAGGCTGCACATACATGGAAAAATAAGTCTTCTTCACAATAATAACATGTGAAATTTACTGAAGATAATGGTTCTTCATATGAGTATTATGTGTATGCTACATAGACAAATAAAGACATCCCTCATCAAAATTTAGTCTAGTACATGGATTATAGTACCACAATGCACATGAAAAGATGCAAGGATTGGTTTACTACTTTGAAATATTGGTATTATTAAGGAGATTTATCTCTTGGAGATGATACATCATATCATGTCAAAGGTACCTGAGACATTTTATTACCACTTTATCATCATGGATGTATAATAACTAATGTCCTATATTATAATCCTCACAAAAAATATATTATCTATAAATCAAATTCTCAATCACAATCTCATGGTTGATTTGATCAACAAAATGGAAAAAATATGTGTCTCATTCGAAACAAGTCCTGAAGCTCAAATGTTTTTTAAAGAGCTTCTAGTATAAAAAACATGTTGCAACTTGATGTTTTCCACCAAGCCAATCAAGATTTAGTTGCAAACTATGTTGACTCAATTAATATCTAGCACAAAATGTATATATAGACACTTATGTTTTGGATACTTGACTGAACTCAGTAGACACAACATGGTGAGAGGCATTTTCTCACTCAAGAAGAATATTTATATATGTTCCAATTCTGTATCTAGAAATCAACATTGGGCTTAATTCATCACAATTACATGTGGGGATCCTTGGTAATTATATGTGGTGCACACTAATCTATGTGGGCCCATGCACTTGAGTCTTAAAGGCTTCCAGTAGTTTTTAGCTCTTTGACTACTCACTTAAGATTTGGGTATATTGCTTTTAGACTAAAGATCAAGTTTATCAAGTCTTAAAATAAACCAAAACCTATGTGTAATGTGAATCTAGTTGTAAAATTCATGTTCTTCACTTAGATCGAGGGGGAATACCCCAATAAATTATTGTTTGAATTCTTGAAATCACATGGCATTTTTTGAAATAGGATTAAAATTAATTCTTCACAACATAATAGTGTTGTAGAATAGTATAGCTACACTATCATGGAAATGGTACACAACATGATTGAGGACTAAAACATGCCTCATACATACTATGAATAATTACTTCACTCAGTCGTCTAATTTTTGAATTGATAACCCACCAAAGGTCTCATAGATATCACACCGCAAGAAGCATGGGCTAAGCATAAGCCTTCTATATCACATCTTCTCTTTTTGGGTTGTAAATCATATATGCATGTCCCTAAAAATAATATAAAAAAGATAATAAATCATTGGCATGCATTTTATTAGATACAATGAATATTTTAATCCCTATTGACTCATGGTTCCAAAAATTAAGAAGATACATGTGAAAAGGGATGTTGTATTCGATGACAAGATTGAATCTAATCCACCCTACACATAATCACTTGATATACACATTAAACCTATAAACATGTCTAATATTGATAGTGATGGTGAGAATGAGGAAAATGATGATGTTTAGCCAGGTTCTCTACCACTCACTAATATTGTACAATGTATTCCCAAATGGTATACAATTAAGTTATATGTGATGCAAAATGGGATGGAGTCCTAGACACTTCCACTACAAGACAAAGAACTCATAGCATAACTAGTACAAAGATGAATTATTTCATTATGAACATAGTTATAGAATTATTTGAGCCCTTAATGGTTCGTGAAACCCAAGATTTAAAACCTTGGAAAGATGCCTTGGATGCAAAATATTAGTTATCAATGAAAAATAAAACATGTCATCTTGTTGATCTTCCACCAGGGAAAATCATATCAGTTACAAATGGATCTTTAAGACCAAGTAAAAAGAAGATAGCAAAATTGAAAAGTACAAGGGAAGACTTATTACAAAGGGATACGCATGAAAAGAAAGCATTGACCATGAGGATACATTTACTCCTATAGCCAAGATAAAGACTATCAGAATGGTCTTAGCTATGGATATATAGTTTGAATGGAAAGTCCATTAGATGGATGTGAAAATAACCTTCCTAAATGTTGATCTGAAAGAGGAAGTCCATATTACCCAACCATAGGGTTTTGTCTCACTATATTTTAAGAACAAAAGGTATATAAACTCATCAAGTCTTATTATGGTCTCAAGAGAGGAGAAAATAAGAAGAATGACAAATAGTAGGGAGCAAGATCCATTGAGCCCAAACAAAGATAATTAGGATAAAAAAATGCTATTATATTATATTAGGGAGAGATAAGAGTTGTGAATGAGATTTGGATTATAGAGTGAGGTTGATATGTGGGTTGGGTGTAACAATATGTTTCCTTGTATGTAACAAAGAGTGAATCTAATAAAAGAGTTTATATTGAATACTTGTATATTGCATAGTTATTTAATACTATTTTTATGTGCTTTCTCCCTGAATCATTTGGTTATCCCCATCCTACTTCTCTAGAACATTGATCTCCTATCACATACAACTAACATGACCCCAGTCTGGATCCTCTTTTCCTTCACACCTTGGGTGAACTCATGGGTATTTTTTCCCTACATGACATGCTAGTGTAGGAACTATTCTAAGTGGTGTTGAGTTAGACTCAAACAATGTCTTGGCCCTTGGTGAATATACCCTCATATAATAGATGGGATAAAGGAAAATTTGTGAATAATGTTGGTGTGAAAAGGGTTCTCACCTAAACTATTTTTACCTTTGGGTTCCTTTCACGCTTATTCACTTTAAGCTTACTTAGGACTTAATAGTGTGTACATATGTTTAGTGCATAATTATATGGTTAATTATGTGCACATGTTTAGTTTACACTCTATTCACTCCAATATAAGTGGACCGCACTCCAATATGGGTTGTTTACCACTTTGTCCCTTAGTTTGGTGTGTGCACATAGTGTTGACATACATACTATGGGTTGTCTACCCCACTCTATTTTTTTTTATATATTTGGCACTCTAGTAGTGCATTTGTAATGTGAAACAATGTAATGTAAAATGTATAATGTGGAGCATTTCAATTGAATCAATACATTCCATTGCATTTGTGTTGTAGGTAAGTGCACACATTTGGGAGACAAAAAAGGGCCTACCCATGGACATGATTTTTTTGAAATTTAGAAATGTGAACTTCTACAGATAATTAGAGATGGCTACACTCAAAATTTGAAGATGGTATAAAAACATGAATTGTATAATTTCGAGTCTAGTTTTTAATTTTATTTTTTATTTTGTAAATGGTTAAGTATAAATAGTTATAACATCTAAAATTTGAAGATAACCTCCTATTTTTTTAAGAAAACATAGTAGATATATGGTTGTGTGGCCCACCATTTTTTGAGCATCATTAAATATTATTAGAACCCCCTTAGTGAATATTTAGATAAGATATTCCAGTGTGTTACTAAATTTTTTTAATTCATTTTGTAATTAAGTGGATCTTAAAAACTAACAAAAAAAATGGATAGCTGACCATGTGGCCCACCCTAACTACCTCTATAAAAAATAAAAATTTGATTTTTTTTTAATGTGTGTAGAATTGGGTCTGTTTTGTTACCATAGAATTTGTTTTTCACTTGGATCAATGAAAAAAATTAGATAAACATGAATAAGCATGTATGGGTGCGGCATGTAGTGGCATAAAAAAGGTGTTGTTAGAAATACATATAGTTTCAACCCTTAAAATAGCCCAAAATTTATAAAAATCATATATTTAGAAAGAGGATAATGTGCTCGTCATAATGGTAATAATATTTCAAATTTTGATTTTGAAATCCATAGCGATTTGATGATTAAAGTTAAAATTTGTTGGTTTTTACTTTAACTCTCAGTCTCAGCTGTAGATGCATAATCACAAGCCTTTGGTTTGGAAATACAAGCCATTTATGATCTTAAAGGCTTAGTTTTATATTTAAATTTATATAACGTGTATGTGTTATATAACGTGTATGCATTGTATAAGATGTACGCATTGTATAAGGTGTACATGTTGTATAACACAATATAAAACATGTACACATTACTTTGAAATAACACAAAAAAAAAATCATGTTTATTATAGGGGAAATGTCCCATTAGCCATGCATCCTTATAGGGGAAATGTCAAATTTTGTGTTTCTTATAGGGGAAATTTTTGATTAGATTTGGACAGTGAATTAAGGTGCCATAACATCGCATTAGACTTCAAAAAATTTACTCATTTCAATTTGTCATCTTAACTACTTATAAATAAGGTTTCAAGGTCTAACACATTATACATTTTACAATATAACTAATTTTATCATGAGAGGGCATAAAATGCATTTTTTAAACCTATGATCAAAACTTAACCTTTAGAGTACCAATCACTGTGCATTAGAGTATCAATACTTGACTCTTACTTGTCAAGATGTGATTGGTTACTTTTAATTTTATAGAATAAATGTTGAACAAGTATCATATATTACATGTTTAGATTCTGGTGTAATATTTATATACACTAATATGTTTCATCAATAGAACACATGTTAACAAAAGCCTTATTCGGCAATTAAAACATGCACAACTATTGGGACCTTTCCCCTAGTAGGGTAAGGATATACCTTACCACCTTACTTTCTTAAAATCTTATTTGCCCTTAAATTTTGTGTTTCTTATTGATATTATCCTACTTGCCTAAAATCCTATCTTACCCTTTTGTTGTTTCTTTGATATCTTTGACCAGACCCCTTTATTTATAAATTTTAAACTAATTTGTTTAAGTGGAAAACCCGTTGAATTGGACTATG
Source organism: Torreya grandis (assembly GCA_037957365.1). Classification (NCBI taxonomy): domain Eukaryota; kingdom Viridiplantae; phylum Streptophyta; class Pinopsida; order Cupressales; family Taxaceae; genus Torreya; species Torreya grandis. Next base: position 3,165,096 of record JARHVA010000123.1, on the reverse strand, counting down.
TAGTGTAGATAATCTTGTGTAAGTAGAAATAAGAATTGACACCTTGGTGTAATAGTGCATCTCTTGGATATCCATTTCAAGAATGCTATCTAATAAATCCAAACTATTGGGACCTTTCCCCTAGTAGGGTAAGGATATACCTTACCACCTTACTTTCTTAAAATCTTACTTGCCCTTAAATTTTGTGTTTCTTATTGATATTATCCTACTTGCCTAAAATCCTATCTTACCCTTTTGTTGTTTCTTTGATATCTTTGACCAGACCCCTGTATTTATAAATTTTAAACTAATTTGTTTAAGAGGAAAACCCATTGAATTGGACTATGTAGTGTAGATAATCTTGTGTAAGTAGAAATAAGAATTGACACCTTGGTGTAACAATGCATCTCTTGGATATCCATTTCAAGAATGCTATCTAATAAATCCAAATACCTGTGAATCATGCCTTGGATTGTCCCAAAAACATTCCTAAAATGTGTTGAATAAAGTCCCTTAAGTTTTCTCCAAGGTCACTTAGTGCATGTTAAGTTGTGGAGCTAAAAGCTTCACTGATGCAAATGGAGGAGGTTGCTGAGTGTTGCAGTAACCAACGTCAGTTTGATCAATCAACATTGGTCATCTTTAGTGTACGTAGTAACTGACATTGGTTAGGGGTCAGCCAACATCGGTCAGACAGGAACCGGTGTCGGCAACCTGTGTGTGTGAATTTGCATGCACTTCCAAAACTGGTCTAATTTTAGATGGACAGTTAGTTTGCATGTAAAAGAATAATTTTAGTCTTGAGTCTGCATTTCTAATTATTGTAATTAGGAAGTCTAACTATTGTTTGTATGGGATCTATTTAAGATACCCATGGGGTTGTATTGTAATTAAGGACAAGGAAGAGATCCTTCCAATTGTAAGATCAGTTGATCTGCAGGTTATGCAAGATCAGGGGAGATCTACATGGTAAGGTCAATTGATTTGTAGGTGTGTGTGTGCAAGGTCAAAGGAGATCTATGGGGTAGCAAGATCAAGGAGATCTGCAACACAATAAGGTGCAAGATCAGGGAGATCTACTTGGAGTACTTGGTGGACTGGCAATATTGTTACTGACTGGTGGAGGGAACAACTCGGTTATTGAGTTGTGATTGTAATTAATTGTGTGAGAGAGAGAACTCTTGAGAGAGAATTACTGGTACGCCCAAGAGGTGTGGGAAGAGTGTGATTTTTTCATTGTATTTCCTTCTGGAAGAGTGTTAATATAAGATTGTATTGTCTCTCATATTCTGTGTTGTTTCTAAATTCTAGTTACATTTTAATTCTGATTTAATTCTGTGTTTAGTTGCTTATACAAAGGTAATCAATTGTGCTCTTAATCCTAACAATTGGTATCAGAGTTGTTTGCTCCAGATCCTGACAAGTGGTATCAGAGCCTAGTTTAGAGCAGGTTAGTGTTTATTGATTACAGGTCACTCTTAGGGGTTTCTGATTGAGTGGGAGTATAGCAATGGTAGAAAAAAGTAAGCTAAGAATGGAGATATTCAATGGCAAGAATTATCAATTACTGAATTATGGAAAGAAAGAGCACGTAAAGAAAGATTGTTGGTTGGTAGAAGATCAACATGAAGAAAATAAAGAAGCAAATGATGTAGGTATTGTTGCACGGGATGCTCTTATATGTTCCTTGGATAAAGTAGAATCTTAGGTTTTAAATTTTGTTGCCTCTTTCCATGCAACCCTAAATAGAGTATTTTTCCATGATTATGTCCATGGAGACTTTGAAAAGATTTATTTAGGGGTTGGTGAGCCTTGTCAAATTGTTGGCAAAGGGGAAGTGCGGCTAAAATTGCAGACAGGCAACACATGGGTGTTGAAGGATGTCATGCATGGTCCCATCTTGAAGAGGAGTCTAATTTTTGTAAGAAAGCTAGGTGATGAGGGTTGCACAATAACTCTCACAGTGGAATCTTGGAAAGTTTCCAAGGGTGCACTTGAATTAGCATGTGGTAAGAAAGTAGGTACTCTTTATCTATCTACTTGTATTACTAATTTTCTTTCTAGTTTATCTACTTTAGATGTAGATGCAAAGATGTGGCTCTGTAAGCTTGGTCACATGAGTAAGAAGGGAATGCATGTTCTTAAGAGAAAGTTTGATGTCTTTGACAAACTTAAGAACTGGAAAGCCTTGGTTTTCATGGAGAAGATGATGGACAGAGATCAGCTCAAGGGGCTGAATAATTCTGAGCAGGGTAGTTTGGACAAGGTTATGATCCAAAGTGAGCTTGCGAGTAAAAGTCATCACTCATAAGAAAACACAGTTACCGATGTTAGTCAAGTGAGAACCGATGTCGAACAGGCAGGTACCGACATCAGTCATGTGCAAACCAGAGTCAGTGGTATCAGGCAGGTGGATACCAATGTCAGTCAGAGAATCGACATCAGTGACCAGGTGGACACCGACGTCAGTTAGGGAACCATCATCAGTGATTAGGAGGAATTGACATCGATCGGGTGCAGACCAGGGTTGGCCAGAGGTGACTGAGATTGGTCACTGTCAAAACATATTTTGGGCAGACAACAAGCTATCAAGGAGTCTCAAATGCCCATGTGGAGGAATAAAAGGGTAAGTAAGCCTCAAATTCATTATTCCCCTTCTTTACACTACTTTTTGCTCACTGATGGTCAAGAACCAGGAAGTTTTGAAGAGGCAATGCAGGTAGAATCTAGGAAACAATGGGAGCATGGCATGAATGAGGAAATTGATTCCTTGGGAAAGAACCAAATGGGAGATTTGGTAGCCAACTAGGATGAAAGCACTGAAAGATGAATAGATTCCTAGGTTAAAGAAAAGAGAGAATGGACACGTGAGATAGAAGGCTAGGTTATATGGTCTTGAGCAGGCTGTAGGACAATGGTGTTTAAGCTTTGACAGGTGTATGATAAAGCATGGCTTTAGTCAATGTCAATGTGACCATTGTGTTTACTTTATCAAGTTGGATAATATTAGCTACATTATCTTGTTACTTTATATAGTGTATATGCTTGTTGTAGGGTCACACATGTAGGAGATTACTGAGCTAAAGGTAAAGTTAGTTCAGAGGTTTGCCATGAAGGATTTGGGAGCAAAAAAATTCTTTGGCATGAGTATTTCTAGAGACAGGGAAAGTCACAGGTTAATTTTGTCTCTAGATGATTATGTGAATAAGGTAGTGGAGAGGTCCAATATGCAAGATGTAGAACCGGTTAGCATACCTATGGATGGACAGTTCACAAAACAATGTCCCAAATCACATGATGAGGTTGAGTACATGAGTACTAGACCTGAGATTACCCAAGCATTAAGAGTTGTCAGCAAGTTTGTGGCTAATTTGGGAAAGGAGCACTGGAAAGCAGTTTAGTGGATTCTCAAGTATCTGAGAGGGACTAGCAGTAGGTATACATGCTATGCAAGGTCAAGCACTTCTCTACATGGGTATGTAGATTCAGATATGGCAGGTTACTTGGATGATAGGAGAAGCACGACAAGATTTATGGTGGTTGGTCTTTAAGATTGAACTTGAAGAGGGATACAAGCCAAGAAACAAAATTAGATGATGTACAGGTATAGGTATATGTGCAGCTATTTATCTCCAAGTGGGAGATTGTTAAGTTGTGGAGCTAAAAGCTTTACTGATGTAAATAGAGGAGGTTGATGAGTGTTGCAGTAATAGACATCGATCTGATCAACCAACGGCAGTCATCTTTAGTGTACACAGTAACCGACATCAGTTAGGGGTCAGTCAGCATCGGTCAGATAGGAACCGACGTCGGCAACCTGTGTGTGTGTGCATTTGCATGCACTTCTAGAACTGGTCTAATTTTAGACAGACAGTTAGTTTGCATGTAAAAGACTAATTTTAGTCTTGAGTCTGCATTTCTAATTATTGTAATTATGAATTCTAATTATTGTTTGTATGAGATCTATTTAAGAGACCCATGGGGTTGTATTGTAATTAAGGACAAGGAAGAGATCCTTCCAATTGTAAGATCAGTTGATCTGCAGGTTGTGCAAGATCAGGGGAGATCTACATGGTAAGTAAGGTAAGTTGATTTGCAAGTGTGTGTGTGTGCAAGGTCAAAGGAGATCTGTGGGGTAGCAAGATTAAGGAGATTTGCAACACAACAAGGTGCAAGATCAGGGAGATCTACTTGGAGTACTTTGAGTACTTGGTGGACTGGTAGTATTGTTACTGATTGGTGGAGGGAATAACTCAGTTATTGAGTTGTGGTTGTAATTGATTGTGTGAGAGAGAGAAATCTTGAGGGAGAATTACTGGTATGCCCAAGAGGTGTGGGAAGAGTGTGATTTTTTCATTGTATTTCCTTCTAGAAGAGTGTTAATACAAGATTGTATTATCTCTCATATTCTGTGTTGTTTCTAAATTCTAGTTACATTTTACTTCTGATTTAATTCTGTGTTTAGTTTCTTATACAAAGGTAATCAATTGTGCTCTTAATCCTAACAAGTGGTATCAGAGCTGTTTGCTCCAGATCCTGACAAGTGGTATCAGAGCCTGGTTTGGAGCAGGTTAGTGTTTATTGATTACAGGTCACTCTTAGGGGTTTCTAATTGAGTGGGATTATAGCAATGGTAGAAGAAATTAAGCTAAAAATGGAGGAATTCAATGGCAAGAATTATCAATTACTGAATTATGGAAAGAAAGAGTAGGTAAAAAAATATTGTTGGTTGGTAGAAGATCAGCATGAAGAAAATAAAGAAGCAGATGATGCAGGTATTATTGCACGGGATGCTCTTATATGTTCCTTAGATAAAGTAGAATCTTGGGTTTTAAATTTTGTTGCCTCTTTCCATGCAACCCTAAATAGAGTATTCTTCCATGATTATGTCCATGGAGACTTTGGAAAGATTTATTTAGGGGTTGGTGAGCCTTGTCAAATTGTTGGCAAAGGGGAAGTGTGGCTAAAATTGCAGACGGGCAACACATGGGTGTTGAAGGATGTCATGCATGGTCTCATCTTGAAGAGGAGTCTAATTTCTATAGGAAAGTTGGGTGATGAGGGTTGCACAATAACTCTCATAGTGGAATCTTGGAAAGTTTCTAAGGGTGCACTTGAATTAGCATGTGGTAAGAAAGTAGGTACTCTTTATCTATCTATTTGTATTACTGATTCTCTTTCTAGTTTATCTACTTCAGATGTAGATGCAAAGATGTGGCTCTGTAGGCTTGGTCACATGAGTAAGAAGGGAATGCATGTTCTTAAGAGGAAGTCTGATGTCTTTGACAAACTTAAGAAGTGGAAAGCCTTGGTTTTCATGGAGAAGATGATGGATAGAGATCAGCTCAAGGGGTTGAATAATTCTGAGCAAGGCAGTTTGGACAAGGTTATGATCCAAAGTGAGCTCGTGATTAAAAGTCATCACTCATAGGAAAACATAGTTACCAATGTTAGTCAGGTGAGAACCGATGTCGAACAGGCAGGTACCGACGTCCATCATGTGCAGACTAGAGTCAGTGGTATCAGGCAGATGGATACCAATGTCAGTCAGGGAATCAACATCGGTGACCAGGTGGACACCGATGTTGGTTAGGGAACTGGCGTCGATGATTAGGTGAAATTGACATCGATCGGGTGCAGACTAGGGTTGGCTAGAGGTGACTGAGATCGATCACTGTCAAAACATATTTTGGGCAGATAGCAAGCTATCAAGGAGTCTCAAATGCCCATGTGGAGGAATAAAAGGGTAAGTAAGCCTCAAATTTGTTATTCCCCTTCTTTACACTACTTTTTGCTCATTGATGGTCAATAACCAAGAAGTTTTGAAGAGGCAATGCAGGTAGAATCTAGGAAATAGTGGAAGCATGGCATGAATGAGGAAATTGATTCCTTGGGAAAGAACCAAATGGGAGATTTGGTAGAGTTTCCAGCTGAGATGAAAGCACTAAAAGATGAATAGATTCCTAGGTTAAAGAAAAGAGAGAATGGACACATGAGACAGAAGGCTAGGTTATATGGTCTTGAGCAGGCTGCAGGACAATGGTGTTTAAGGTTTGATAGGTGTATGATAAAGCATGGCTTTAGTCTATGTCAATGTGACCATTGTGTTTACTTTACCAAGTTGGATAATATTAGCTACATTATCTTGTTCTTGTATGTAGTGTATATGCTTGTTGCAGGGTCACACATGTAGGAGATTACTGAGCTAAAGGTAAAGTTAGTTCAGAGATTTGCCATGAAAGATTTGGGAGCAGCAAAATTCTTTGGCATGAGTATTTCTAGAGACAGGGAAAGTCACAGGTTGATTTTGTCTCCAGATGATTATGTGAATAAGGTAGTGGAGAGGTCCAATATGCAAGATGCAGAACCGATTAACACACCTATGGATGGATAGTTCACAAAACAATGTCCCAAATCACATGATGAGGTTGAGTACATGAGTACTAGACCTGAGATTACCCAAGCAGTTGGAGTTGTCAGCAATTTTGTGGCCAATTTGGGAAAGGAGCACTGGAAAGTAGTTTAGTGGATTCTCAGGTATCTGAGAGGGACTAGCAGCAGGTATACATGCTATGCAGGGTCAAGCACTTCTCTACATGGGTATGTAGATTCAGATATGGCAGGTTACTTGGATGACAGGACAAACACCATAGGATTTGTGGTGGTTGGTCTTCAAAACTGAACTTGAAGAGGGATACAAGCCAGGAAACAAAATTAGATGATGTACAGGTACAGGTACAGGTGCAGCTATTTATCTCTAAGTGGGAGATTGTTAAGTTGTGGAGCTAAAAGCTTCACTAATGCAAATGGAGGAGGTTGATGAGTGTTGCAGTAACTGACGTCGATCTGATCAACCAACATCATTCATCTTTAGTGTACATAGTATCCGACATCCGTTAGGGGTCAGTCGGCATCGGTCAGATAGGAACCGACATCGGTAACCTGTGTGTGTGTGCATTTGCATGCACTTCTAGAACTGGTCTAATTTTAGATAGACAGTTAGTTTGCATGTAAAAGACTAATTTTAGTCTTGAGTCTACATTTCTAATTATTATAATTAGGAAGTCTAATTATTGTTTGTATGAGATCTATTTAAGAGACCCATGGGGCTGTATTGTAATTAAGGACAATGAAGAGATCTTTGTAAGATCAGTTGATCTGTAGGTTGTGCAGGATTAAGGGAGATCTACATGGTAAGGTAATTTGATCTGTAGGTGTGTGTGTGTGCAAGGTCAAAGGAGATCTGTGGGGTAGCAATATTAAGGAGATCTGCAACACAACAAGGTGCAAGATCAGGGAGATCTACTTGGAGTACTTGGAGTACTTGGTGGACTGATAGTATTGTTACTAACTGGTGGAGGGAACAACTCAGTTATTGAGTTGTGGTTATAATTGATTGTGTGAGAGAGAGAACTCTTGAGGGATAATTACTGGTACACCTAAGATATGTGGGAAGAGTGTGATTTTTTCATTGTATTTCTTTCTAGAAGAGTGTTAATACAAGATTGTATTGTCTCTCATATTTTGTGTTGTTTCTGAATTCTAGTTATATTTTACTTCTAGTTTAATTTTGTGTTTAGTTGCTTATACAAAGGTAATCAATTGTGCTCTTAATCCTAACAAGTGGTATCAAAGCTGTTTGCTCTAGATCCTGACAGTGCATCTAATTCAATAGGTGCATTTTGAGGTCCCAATTGAAAGTCTAACAAGAGTCTTATATTATTATAATTATTCACTTGATTCCCTTAATGTATTCAAATACATTATTCAAATTTTGCCTAAAATTAAGATCTCTTGTGAAAATATGGTTAATCCTCCATTATATGCACCTCCTTCATCTACCCCTCCATCACACATGGGACAACCATCAACCACTCCATCCATTCCCACGTCATATGAAGAGTGTGTCTTTGACATGGGACTAGTCCTAGCCGCACCATGGATGCAACAATTACAAGCTCAAAAATAAGCTAGACAACACTTGGTGCTTATCAATACTATAGAGTTCTATACCTTAATATGTAATTGGGATGGTAAGATACAAAATTAGAATGATGGGTAAAAGGTATGTACATGTTTTTCTTAAATATTTTGTTTGAGTTAGATATGCATTTTATTTTGTATAAGATGTGGTTTTGAGCTCAATAAACTTGAAATGGTCACATGTATCCATTAGTGATGATGTGGTTTTAAGATGTTGTGCCTATAGTGATGAGTATAGCTTAAAAAATATCTAAATGCATTAGAGACTTTGTTTGAAAACATTAAGGGATGGCGTAAACATGGCATTGACCAAGTATGACATCAGATAAGTTACCCCAGCTCAAACTCTATTGAGCTTATTAAAGATGCATTAACCATGTGATAATGTCCCCTAAATTTGAGACCTACTTCCCCTCAAGGATGATGCTGAGTAGAGAGACCCAATAATTATTCATGTGGATGATGAACTGCTCACCTCATATAGATGGTTGATCAGAATTGAATACCAATGTGCACCCCTTCACCAAAGGTTTCAAGATTATATATTTTTTACATATATCTTCAATCGTCTTGTTCATATTTCATTGTAATGAGCTTAAACCTTATGATGTTGACTACAAGAAAGTAGTACATGTCTCAAAATCCTTGATCTGGCTTGGGATTTGAGGTTGAGGCTCCTCCATTGCTAAATTATTTTCTCTCATGTGTGTAGGACTTAATATGAATGTACTTTAGGATCTAGAGGTAAATCAAGGCAGAGGGATATAAATAAGTTGAATACATATATGTATAAAATTGATAACTTTTGGTGTTTTCTCAATTCAGATGGGACCTAAAAGGGCTCTACATGATAATTTTTGTACAGTAATGGCAAGTTGGAGGCTTGCATCATGTGAATTATTTACTAGACATGAGTTGATTGGATCGATGTCAATATTTAAACATTATTCACTTATATGTGTGTATGATAAAATTGTGAATAGGCCTTAGTTGGATTGGTTGGCTCAGTGATGGAACATGTCTAAGTATCAAATATGTGCATATCTAACAACTCTAACACTTCTATAGGTGTACTAGACCTACACATGTGGAAATATTTGATTGGATTGGGCGTCCTAATGATCTAAAAAATTTGATGCTTCTAGGATAAGTGATAGTTATATCTCCAACACAAATATATATGTGTACAAGATACACATGTGGTGATGTATCTAATTGGATTAAGCCTCATAGGGATATGATAGTACTCTTTAATTCTTCTAGTACCTGAAACCTCTAATAGTGCTAACACTTTCTATCGTGTATGAGGTACATGTGGTGATATGTAATAGGATTTAGCCTCTCAGGTCATTGTCAACTCTGAAACTTCCAAGACTTGATGCAACTATAATAGCTTTAACACTTTTGGGTGTATGAGGTACACATGTGGCAAAAAAAGTTTCAATTATAGGGGTAATTCAATTGAGGAGGCATGGGAGTCCAATTTGAACCCCTTCTTGACATAACTATAAGATCATGATATATGATTTGGGACAAAATTAAGTACGATTTTATCTATCATGAATTGAACCGATTAGTCGATTGGTTCAATTAGGGACGTGATTTGGGAAAAATTGAGCTCCTAAATAAAATTTATTAGCCAATCAATTGTATACTCTATATGTGATCTGGGAAACAATTCAGGGAATAATTCGGGTGATAGTTCTACCCCAATTGATGATGGAAATTCTGGGAGCCGTAACTTTTGCACCGTAGCTCCAATTGACTCCCCGTTTGAACTATTAGAAAGATAAGAATGAGGATAATGTGGTGAGATGGCATGGAAATTTGGTTAATGGTTTTTGACCTTTAAAAACCCAATGGAAGTGCCCCAAATTTCAATTTTAGTAGTGCAGTCTAAAAATAGTAAGTTTCTAAAAATAGTAATTCTTAAAATTTTGTATTGTTTTAAATCATGGAAGTCGAACCAATTAATCTACATTGAGATTGGTAACCTTCCACATCTTCTTCCTACTTTCAAAATGTGTATAAATGTAGATGTAACCTCAAATATAAATTAGACATCTCTTCCCAGAGATAAGCATATAGTTGTATTGTGATCTTGAGTAATAAAACATCTCTTCTCAGAGAATTCATTATTACTATGTTATTTTTGTGTTCTTGAAATATCTGTCAATGAAAATTTCTGAGTTTTGCATTAGTGGTATCAAAGTGGTTTGTCTTGAGAGTGTATGATCTCGAGGATGAGGTTAGGCTATAAGAAGCTTGGGTGGAAAACAATAGAGCTCCCAAACTATCCACCTATTCACTCTAAACAAATTCAAATGGCAAATAAAATAGAGACATCTGATCATTTCAATAAAATGGTGAATGAAGCTCTCCAATGGAAATAAATGTAGATGTTGCAATAATTTTTCCAAATTCTCCAATAACTCTCGATGGAAAATTCTAGCTCTTCATCTACACTTCCTGGCTACTCATTCATGGAATGTCCTTTTAGTGCCTTGACACCCTTCAAGGGTTAGGTTAATTTTGATATTCCTACATTTGAAGGCAAAATCAATGTTGATGTAGTAGAAAATTAGTTGGATAAATTGTCTTCCTATTTCTCCATAAATAAATTCACTGATGGAGAAAAAATCACTTTAGCTCTTTTGAAAACATCATTGCCCATGAAAAATTGGTGGGAAGTGTAAAAAAAGAGGTTCAGTACAAATAAAATTGGCCTTGAGGTGGAACATATCTGGGATGATTTCATGGAAGTGGTAAAGGAAGAATACTATCCCATTGGAGCATATGATGATCTGTACATATAGTGGCAACAACTTCACCAAAATAAGGACCAATTTGTTCAAGATTACACATAAATTTTTTATTCTTTGTCTACAAGATTGGGAATCCAAGAAAGTGAGAAACATAAAACTCTCAAATATCGTGGTGGACTACAATGGTGCATACGGGGGGGAATGGAACTCTTAAATTTGGAAACCCTCAGTGAGGCATACAAGTTCACAGTAAAGATTGAGCAAAAGCATGAAAGAAAGAATACTAAGAGTCAGCCTTCAAAATGGAAAAGTGATAAGGAAGGTCAAACACGAGGCAAAAATTGGAATCAAAAGGAGTTTCAAGATAAGAAACCCCAGAAGGGGAAGACTAGAAAATGGTGTGATTACCACAAAACTGGAACTCACTCCAAAAAAGAATGTCGAGCCATCAAGTCACTGCTTTCTGAGTCACAATACTTGACATCTACTAATCTGTCTCATACACAACCTACAGTCAAAGAAGACAAAGAAGATATTGTAGATGTTGAACCCGATACCATCATTATTTCATCACAGACCTATGAGGAAAGGCCAGATGACAAGGAAAGATTTTTTCACTCCAAATTATGGGTAAAAGGTAAGCCTCTAAATTTCATTCTTGATAGTGGGAGTCAAAAGAATTTAATCTCTGCTAAAGCTGTGAAAAGTCTAAATCTATCCATGAAGCTTCACCCAAATCCATACAGTATTAGATGGTTGAGCCTAGAGAGAGACCTCCGTGTCACCCATCAGTGTCTTCTTTCATATGCAATAAAACCTTTCAAAAATGAAGTCTTGTGTGTGTGGTCAATCTAGATGTTTGTGATGTACTCTTTGGTCAGTCATTCATGTAAGATCGATATGGCATCTATGAGTCACGATCTAGAAGGATCACCCTCACTCTTGGAATGCAACACTATAGGGTACCAGAGGTACCACCATCCACATCTATCTCACTAATTAGTGCCAAGTAATGTAAGAGATTGGTGGAGAAGACAAAGCAATTCATTCTCATGGTGGTCAAGCCATAGAAATCCAAGAAGGCTGATGTTGCAGTCTTGACTACACAATCAACACAACAATAGAAGTAGATGGGACAAATCATAGGATAATATGATGACTTATTCAAGTCACCCACAAGAGTTCCACTACATTACTAGATAAAACATTCTATCAATTTGATCCCAGGGACACCTTTGCCTAACAGTCATGTGTATCACAGATCAATTTTGGAGAATGATGAGATAAAAATATAGATTCAATAATTGATCTAAAAGGGTCACATCAAGCTAAGCTCTTCACTCGGTGGTAGCCCAATTGTCTTGGCACCAAAGAAAGATGGAACATGGAGGCTTTTCATTGACTATCAAACCTTGAATAAAATCACTGTGAAGAATCGCTACCCCTCCCTAGAATTGATGACCTACTGGACTAACTTTGCGGTGTGAAGTTCTTCACCAAAATTAATCTCAAATCTAGCTATCACCAAATTCCCATCGATCCCACCAATGTCTGAAAGATTGCATTCAAATCTAAGGAGGGGCTCCTTGAATTGTTAGTTATGCCTTTTGGCTTAACTAATGCACCTACAACCTTTAAGAGGATGATGGATGACATCCTGTGACCCTTCACTAACTCATTCATGGTTGTATACCTATATGACATACTCATCTATAATAGAACATGAGAGGAACATCTACAACATGTTCGTAAGGTGCTTTAAACTCTTTGGGAGCACAAGTTGTATGAAAATCTTGACAACTGCACATTTGAGATGAAAACAATTTAGTACCTCAAGTATGTTATGAATGAGGAAGGGGTCCATGTTGATCTAGAGAAGATTCAGGTTATTCAAGAATGGCCTACACCAAGGACCCTCATAGAACTTTGTAGCTTCTTGGGTCTTGAAAATTTCTATCACAGGTTTATTCTTGGATTTTCACATGTTGCCTGGTCACTAACCCAAGTGACTAAAAGAGGAGCTAAAACTAAATTTTAGTGGGGTGAAATACAAAAAAGGGCATTTGATAATTTGAAGAACAGACTTTACTTAGCCCCTATTCTTGCCTTGCCATATTTGCATCAACCTTTTGAGTTGATAACAAATGCATCTGAATATGCCATGGGAGTTGTCATCATGAAACATGGCCATCCTATTGCATATCACAGTGAAATTTTCATTGATACAATCAAGAAATACTCGACATATGATAATGATATCTATGCCATTGTGCAAGCCTATAAATAATAGAAACACTACATCTTGGGGAAAGAGACGATCATCCACACTAACCATAGACCATTGAAATTCATCTAGACACAGAGCAAACTATGAAATGAGAGGCACCAAAAGTGGGACACATATATGTAGCAATTTCATCTGATAATCAAACACAAAAAGGGGAGCTCAAATATGACCATATATTATCTTAGCCACCCACCAATTACTACACTCACAATAGTTCTTGACCTGTGCGAACATGAGATTGCCACTTGGGGTGCTCTGTATGAAGTAAATCCTACCTTTTCTAAGACATATCAAGTGCTTCAAAAAAGTAAACATGTTTTTGATTTCTATTTGAAAGATAATGTCCTCTATCATATGGGGCACATCTGTGTTCTAGCTACAGAGCAACATAAGATGATATTGGAAGCACATTTCAGTAGGACAGTTGGACACTTTGGTGTAGAAAAGACATTGGTAGTTCTTCAAAAACACTTCTACTTGCCCCATATGTGAAAGGATGTGGAAAGGTATCTCAAATATTTCACCCCATGTGTGATAGTCAAGCCAACAAATAATAATCAATCATTGTACATGCCATTTCCAGAACCAACCAGGCCTTCAGAATCTGTCTCAATGAATTTTCTCTCAGGTTTGCCCACTTCAAAACATGGCAAGGATTGTATTTTAGTTTTAGTTGATCATTTTTCAAAAATGGCTATCATGATTGCTTGTAAGAAAAATATATCTATTAAATAAACTATTCAACTATATTTTAGTCATGTATGGCTCCATTTTGGTCTCCCCAAGTCCACTGTCTCAGATCGAGATAGTAGGTTCTTGAGCATCTTCTGGTTCACTCTATGGAAGATGATGGATACCAAGATGATGAAGTCCATAGCCTTCCATCCACAAACTGATGGTCAGATAGAGGTGGTGAACTACTTGATTGTTCACATGAGTTAGATGTATCACTCTAAACATCTATGCACATGGGATGAGGGGCTTCTTTTCATACAACATGGATATAATCAGGTACTATATAGCTCGACCAAGCATAGTCCATTCTAATTATGCTTTGGGTTCCAACCCATGGCACTAATTTATATAGACATTCCATTCTCCATCATAGAATACACAACTCATGGAATATCTGAGGCAACAAAAGCAACAAATTTCATTGAACAAATGCAACACATCCAACAACATGTTTGTGATATCTTGGAGAAGATGAATAAGAAGTATAAGCAATGCCATGACAAACATAAGATTGCACACCATTTTGCTATGGGTGACAAGGTTTGGTTGTAGCTTCAGAAGGAATGACTTATAGGTATACCTATAAAAATTTAGCCCCTGTGATATGGTCCCTACACCATCACCAAAAAATTTGGAGAAAATGCTTTTGAGTTGAACCTACCAGCCTACCTTGGTCTACATCCAATATTCAACGTGGAGCTCCTCAAACCATATCATCCACCTCTATTGGAAACTTTAGTCATAGTATAATAACTAGACATTGATGAGATTGATCCACAAATTTTTGCTCCAGTGGAGGAGGATCAGATTGTGGACACCTGGATGAAGACAACAAGAGGATGCTCTATTCCACTTTATCAGGTGGTCAAAAGGGGCTAGCTTAGCCACCAAGGTGAGTGTGCTCACAAAGAATCAAATTAAGACACAACTAACACACTTGATGAGGAATATTGATACAATGGGGAACATTTCTTCTCAAGGAGGGAGGAATGATCTGGGCAACAATTTGGGTGACAGTTCTACCCCAATTATGATGAAACTTCTGGGGCCATAACTTTTACACCGTAGCTCTAATTGACTCCCCGTATGAACCGTTGGAAAGCTAAGAATGAGGATAATGCGGTGAGATGGCATTAAACTCCACTCAATAGTTTTTGAGCCCCCAAAAACCTAATGAAAGTTCCCCAAATTTTAATTTTAGTAGTATAGTCTAAAAATAGTAAGTTTCTAAAAATAGTAATTCCTCAAATTTTGTATTGTTTTAAATCATAGAAGTCAAACCAATTAATATCCCCCAATATTGGTGACCTTCCACATCCTCCTAATACTTTAAAATTATGTATAAATGAAGATGTAACCTGAAATAGAAATCAGTCATCTCTTCTCAGAGATAAGCATATAGTTGTATTGCGATCTTGAATAATAAAACATCTCTTCTTAGAGAATTCATTATTACTGTGTTATTTTTGTGTTCTTGAAATATCTATCAATCAAAAATTCTAAGTTTTGGATCAAGATGCAACATGTATGGCTTAACTAACCCTAATTTAATCAAAAATTCAAATACGAATGCAAATGTGACCAATTTCAACCCACTGAACCTAAATTGGAGTCTACAATGTGATTGAAAGGGCTAAATTAGGACACGTTTTGTGACATGTTGATCATAACCCCTAATTTTATCGCTTGAATATGCACAGTTCCCCTAAACACTACTTTCATGAGATATACACATGTACAAACCTATCACACTAAACCCCTAACCCTAAATCCTAATTTTATAATAAACACAACCTCTAAGTTTCTTGATTTCATCACAAATGCATAAATTCATGAATGTGATTAGTGCCAATTTGTGAACCTATTATTTACCTAGTTTTGTAAGGACCTATGATGGGATTTTAGTGAAAATTATGTGATTTCATCTTACATATAGAGCCTTATTGCATCATTCATTAGTCTTCTTGCTTCATAATTTTATCAAGAGTCTTATTACATCACTTATTGGATATTTATGCATCATATTGGGGATTTATGTATTGTATTGAGACTTATTTCATCATATTGAGCCTTATTTCATCATATGATAGTCTTATTGCATCATTTTGGAGATTTATTACATCATATGATAGTCATATTACATCATATTGAGCCTTATTGCATGATATGATAGTGTTGTTGAAACATATGATAGTCTTATTGCATCATATTATAGTATTATAGTGGAAAAAATGCATTGAATATGAATCTTTTTGCTTGTTTTTATAGTATATGCCTATACTTCAAGGAATGTGTATGTGTTATATTCATGTGTATGCATTCCTATAATGTGTACATATTCCTATAACACATGCATTCCTTAAATTAAAAACAAAAACTCACTTTTTAACGTCTATTTTTATCCCTAATCGAGATTGATGTCCCCACAGACATTCCCTGTGTACTCTATGTACTTTCTTAGTTGCAATTTTTTTGGACCCCACATTTGAAGTACTTTCTTTGGTTGCTTTTGTCAAAATGAGCTAGGTTCGCATTCATGGAAGATGAATAAGTTGAAGAACAAAACACTAGAGCAATTAAAAGATTTGAGATAAAAAAACAAGGTATGAATGCAAGCATGTTGTTCTAAACAAGGTAAAAACACTAACCCTAATGAGCCAAATACCTTAGACAATGAGGCAATTGACAATAATCAATTGAATAATGATGAAATTTACAATAATGAATTGAATTATGATAAAATTCATAATAATGAGTTGAATTATGCTGAAATTGACACTAAAAAATTAGATAATGTTAGAAATTCACATTCAAAGTTTAATGTTTTTGATTTTGTTGACGAAGAGCATATGCATGATACTTTACCCACAAACAATGAATAAAATTCAATGGACTCAAATAATGATGAAATTAACAATGAAGAAAATTTCATGGAAACATATAATGAAAAAACAAACAATGAAGAAAATTTCATGGAAACATATAATAATTTTGAAACACCCTCTGAACGGATTCCACCAACAACAACACCTCCAAGAATTGTGCTTAAAAAAGATTACTTAATTGAAGTTGATTAAAATATTTTGAAACCAATTCATAACAAAATGTCTGACCACCATTCAAGAAGATTGACTCAAAGAAATTGGGATAGTTTATATCATAGATTGGAGTATGATAGTCAAAGATGTCAATTATTTGTTTCGTTGATGAAATTGGTTAAGATGAGACCTACAATGTACACATTAAAACTAAAAACATATAACATGGATAATGAAAATGATGGAATTATTAAAAATATACATGATGCATATCATATTGTATGCCCAAAATTATGTAACAAAGATTGTAAAGTTTCCTGATGTATAATGACAACTTGTGCAGTAAGTGCTAAAATAAGAAAAAAATGATTGATTTCAAAAACAAGTCAAACACTTGATATAAATATAAAAACATTAATGAAAGCAATTACAAGATGTGAAATACTTAATGAACCCAATACAAAAAAGCTCTGGGCATTCTCTGGTAGACTTCCATGAAAGGACAAGGCTATAGTTGATACTTTGAAAGACTTACTTGCACAATTTTGAAAAGATAATACAAGAGTTTCACCCAATGCAAGATATGTATTGAAAAGAAGAGTTGGTTCTCATAATCATGAAATGCATCTGAAACATTTCTTAGATATGATTCAAACACAATTGTACTCCAAGTTTTTGAAAAAATATCTCCAAATTGTTATTAGTTAAAGACTTTTTGAGATGGCCAAATATTTTTATGTAAAAATAAATCACACACGTACCACTTGTTGTAGGCAACATGTTGAATTTTCAATGCATTATGATGTTTTTCACCATATTCATTGTACTTTGTATCCTAAAATTTTATAGGAGTGTGGCATAGAAGTTCCATCAAAATCAATCAAAAAATTTATTTCAAATATTTTTTATGAAATATCATATGGATATTTCTTTTATAATAAAGCATTTTTGGATGGAAATTGTAGCATTTGCGGTGGATTGCCAAAATTAAAAAAATGTATCCATGAGGAATGTACAAGTGCAATTTGATGGAAATTAGTTGGTTTGAGCAAATATAAATCTATGACTTATCAAGTGAAAGATGAAAAATAATATAAAATGTGTGAGCTTGTTACGAAAGAGATTCTTATTTCAGAATTTATAGTTGAATTCATGGAGAAAATTATTTATGAGTATGCAAGGCACACACATAGGGATAAATGATTAGATGAACATTTCAAGCTAAACAAGGAAACATTCCCACTTGATTATATTGTTTAAGTGGTCGACTTTGTTGAAAATTACACATTCAACCCACAAATAGAAGTTCAATCGTAGTATTACAACTCAACATAAATTGTCATATTCGTGCATATCATTCATGTATGCACCTGATAGTATAGAGGAAGATCAAAAAATATTAAGGGATTACCATTTCTATATTAGTGACGATTGATCACATTGTATAGAGTATGTGCAATGTTGTTTTGACAAGTTCTATGGATAGTTGACTTAGAAGAATATTATTTTCAAACAACATTACATTTGATCAGACAATTACACATCATAATTCAAGAATGCATAGATGTTTTATTGGTTGAGTAAGATGCACGTTATCACTGGTGTAGTACAAAATTAGAGTTTCACTGACACTAGCCATGAAAAAGGGGAGCATGATGGTGTTGGAGAATGTGTAAAAAGAGCCATTGCAAGGGAGGATTTAAAATATGATAATGTTGTTAATTTGATTAACGCAAAAAATGTGGTTGAATGGTGTAATGAGAACATATGCCATGGTGCTCAAGCAAATTCTACTATTTTTAGACATTTTTGGTTAATGGAAGAAAAAAACTTGGCAAACTATGAGGATTGTATGACTCTAATAGGTTCAAGTGATCTCCACTCATTTCGTAGCTCAAATGTAGGTTTTTGGACTATTCATATGAGACACTTGGCATACTTTTGTTCTACATGCATGGACTTTATTTGGAATGAGTGTGAGTCACAAGAGTGGGTGGATGACTTGAGTTCCAAACCTCTAATTCCAATCAACACATATTAGGTTCCACTAGCATTGCAACTTATAGACATGACATCATCACATGAATTTGACCATATATTCGATCTAGTATAGCTAGATAGAAGATTAATATTTATGTACATTTTATTCTCATAATGTCATTAAAATTTGTTTTTATGATGCAGACCATGTTTTTGTAGTTATTATAGATCAAGACAATGAAGAAGGAACATATTACTACTTATGTTGGTGTGTAAATGGAAAGAAAAAATTGACTTCCCCAATTGTAGATGGAGAAAACATTGATTATCCCACTAGGTCTGTGGTAGTCACTGGAACTTGGCTTTAATGGTATCCTATAAAAAATTCAAATGTATGGTTGTTTGAAGACTTTGAAACTCATAAGAAGATTCTACACTATTCAAATTTGGTTCTTGTAACAAATATTCAATTGCAAAAATATCATGGGAGGCCAAGAAACAAGAATCTATGAAAATTTGCAAGTCAAACCATGAAGCTATTCTTGATACTATCAAGATTAGAGCAGATCCAAGTGGTTCATTGGATTGAAATGCATAGGTATGTTGACTTGTAAAATGTAGATGTAATCAATTTTATCAAATATTTTTGATTTTGTAGGTAGTATGTGCATAAATTTCATCTTTAATTACTTACAATTTTTTGTAGCTTAGTGGTGCCAAATAAACTTCCACCTTCACATGGTTGGCACCGTTAGTAAATAATTTTATATTCTTGAAGCTAAGAGAAGCTTACTAAAAATATTTGACATTTTCATGCTCATGAACAATTGCTCATGATAAGTTTATTTCTCCTTGTAGCCTTCCAAATACATTTGGTGTCAGTGTTTTCATGCTCTCGAATAGTAGTGAGAATGCACTTACAGGTGGAATTGGGTGTCACTATCATTGGATAACATGTAATTTGCCTATATAGACATGCTCAAAGTGGTGAATTTTCACCTACCAGTCTCGGAGGCAAAGTTACTAGTTGGAGGTCAACAATTGTCTCTCACTGCCAATATATCATTCAAGATATTATTATATAACCTGTTGTTTCTCACTGCACCTACCTATTGTTTGAGGTATAGGATATTATTATAGGACTTTTGGTGAGGATTTGAGCCTTTGAAACATTGTATCATTCAAGATATAGAATTTAAAGTGCTCAAAGGGTCTGTACATGGCCTAGAAACCTTAAAACTAGGGTTTAGGAGAATTTGAGAGATGTAACCATCAGAATGGGTCCAAATTTTGTAATATTGAATAATTATATGTGTTATAACTGATGAAAGTGGTTTGGGAATGATAATGTATAGATAGGTATGGTTTTGAGGAATGTAAGGTTAGAATAGACCTAATTAGGCCTAGTTTGGGGGCTTCTATCAAAGCAAGTGATAACCAGGAGAAGAGTAAAGTGTTTTAACTTTGTGTGGAGTTGAAGGGTGATAGAAGGTGCCCTAAAAAGTTCTTACATCTTCAAGAAAGGACACAAGTTAATTAAACAAAGGTAAAAATAGTGAAAGTAGGGATACAAAACCTAGATAGAGTATTTTAACTTTGAGGTGTAGAAGGAATGGAACATAGTGTTTGGTCACTTGAGAAGGGTTTAGACAAGTGCATCATGATCACTTAAGACCATCAATGTAATGAATTTGATTCTTAGCATCTTAAACCAAGAAATGGTCCTAGAGACCTAATGGGATACATAGTGTGAAGGATAGTGAACACCCAAGGAGAAGTATTCAAAGTTTAATTAGGTTTGGAAACTTGAAAGAGGTTTGGATAGGAATTTTTTGACCATTTAAGACCATTCAAGAATTATTATTTTACTCTTGAAACCTAAAGTGAGATTTGGTCCTTGGAACCCAAGGGGTTGTGCCTAGTCAAAACTAGTGAAGAGACTACAAGAAAGTTTGTAAATAAAATAATGTAAGGAGGTAGATAATGATTGAAAATTATAATGGAGTATAACACCATAGTGAAAAGTGTCTCTATATATTCAATAAACAGGGACATGCGTCAAGTGACTAGTAAGCCCAAGAATCAAAGAGCAATTTTGAATTAGTAAGGGAATCTTGAAGATCAAATTATCATAAAGTAAATTGAAACCAGTTGGAATGATGAGTTTTATAATTATACTCAGTTATATGCATCAAAAACCAAGGAAAAATAGGATGATGACTCATTTGTGAAATTTGACCTAGCAGACATGTGTCACTAGCTTTTGCAAGAATGGGCCTACATGCCAAAATATACCATATTTAATCATGAAATTTGGTGGAGAGGATATTTATGACCTAATATAACCATTAAATATATTTTTTAATATTTTTGACAATATAAACTATTCACTATTTTATTACATTCAACCTTATGTCAAATCACGGTTAACATTGGAGCCTGCCTTGGAGAAATTGGTAACTTTGGAGCATCTACAGGTTGAGTCAAAGCATGAAATTCAGTATAAATGGTCTCCATGACCTAAAAAAATACAATTCCATCATAAATATCCTATAAAAATTTTAAGTGCATGTTGTTTTGACATAGTCCTCTTACAATCAAGAAGGCAACCATTGGAGATTTCTAGAAGTTTTGTCAGTTATGGATGCAAAGAAGCATTTTAGGCCTTGGAGAGGTATTAAAACCATATAATTTGATGTTGTAAATCTATATTGTCCTATATAAGTGATAAAATTCATGGGTTTCATGAATTTTTTTGAATAAAGATAAGTTTTGGCATGAAGGAAGGATGCAGGCAACTCAAGGTAAATTGTGGTTAAAAGGGTCTACATGACAAAGTACATATCAAAATGACTTAAAAATTGGTAGGATTTGTATTAATGACATACTATACCCATACATAATATTTTTAAGATAATATGACAAGTGGAAGTGCTCTCTTTTTTGTCACAGTCCACTCCATGTCTCATAAAGGTCATTATTCATGCAGGTGTACTTTTTGGAGTTTTAAGATGTGTTTGAGGGTTCCAAGCTTAGATAAGTATTTTATAAGTATTTTAATATGGTTTTAAACCTCTTAAATATATATTTAAATGGTCTTCACACTCTAAACTTCATGCAATCTCCATAGGTAGTCTCAAAGGCATAAAGACAAAGTTGATTTTTTGATCAGTGAAAAGGTGTTATGAGATGTTTTAGATGTCATGAGGATGTTTTAAAGAAAATAAGATTAGTGGAAAGGTAAAATTGGTCCTTTGAAGAGTATGTACAGGGCATGGGAAACTCTAGATTAGCAAGCTTCAGGGATTTTCAAGAGATTTAACCATGAGAATTTAATAAAACTTTGTAACATTGCTCCCCTATACATGTACAAGGTGAATTAAAAGGTTTTAACTTGAGATTGTATTACTGTGTATGGATTCTATGACCAAGGGTTTGTAATAGGGCTAATTAGGCCTAAATGAGGGTAGGCTAATGAAGGAAGTGATAGTTAGAGGTGGAGTTGTGTTATAAAATTTGACATAGACATGGAAAAGAATAGTGTACCTATAAATGCCCTTATAATCTCTTGAGCAATCAAAACTTTTTTGTACAAGGCAAAATATAGTTAAAAATACTAAATTTTATTGTTGAGTACTTGAAATGGGTTATACTAGGTATGTTATGATCATCTAAGACCATATGTGATAACAAGTTGAGCTCTTGAAACATAGACCAAGATTTGGTCCTTGAGACCCAAAGAAAACAAAGGTCAATGCCATCAAGGAGGTGCTAATAAGAGTACAAGGAATAAGTACTAGGTATAAGAAGTTAAATTAAGCCCAAAGAGTCAAAATAGGAGCTAGCTTGTGAAAGAAGATTCAAATTAAACCATAGTAAGCGAATGTGATCAGTTGAGTTTAAAACCAGCGAATGATGTTTTTGTAGACTTATCTTCCATACCTTTGCATCAACATACAAACATAATTCAAATGCAATCACTGATATTCTTTATTTTTTATATGGGTCTGATTTGCAACATTATCCTAAAAAATTATTCTCAATCTCATAACATTTGTAATTTTTAAAAATGCGTCAAAACTAATCATTCATAATACTCTGAACACAAGTGATTCAAACAATATTTACTTCATTGGTTTTCTTAAATATTTATGTAAAAAATAAGAATGCCATGTACGAATGCCATATATGAATGCCATATATAGGCATGCAATGTCAATAATGCATGCATTGCCATATAGGCATACAAAAAATTACATTGTGTAAAAAAATAGTATCTAATGTTGGGTGAATACATCATAAATGCATGTATAGTGCCAAAAATGCATGCATTGCCATATAGGCATATAAAAAATACACCATCTACAACATCCTAATCATCAAATAGTCTCCCTCTCTTTGCCTTCTTCGAAGAAGACTCTCCTTGGAATGCCCTGCTTGTAGATGGAGATATCCCGAATGCCTTGGATTGCTCTAAGGTTCGACTATGGGTACTATGCTCATAGCTTGCTTGCAGCTGAACCGGTTCAAATACAAAAAATATTTTAAAATTAACAACTATACATGAAACCAAGTTAAGAAACTCATGTTTTAAACTAAAATAAAAAAAATATTTAAACATGCACTTACTACAATATCATGGTCCTCCTCAATTTGTCGTTGACGCTCGACTATATTAGTGCCAAGTTTAGCTGGACGAACAAGGGCATCAAATGATGAAAAAATATGAAGAGTTATCGCAGTAGTTGTAAGAATCAGACTATCAAATGTCATATGACAACCCTTCATACATTATACATTCGTGCATATAAGTTATATTTGACAAAGTGTATAGTAAAATTATTAAAATAAAATTACTAAATTACAAGTGAATATGCATACATCGATAAATCCCTGTGCATATGACATTACAACAACAATTCTTGAGTCTGTCTCAACTCGCAATGATGGAGGAGTGTCCACCCTAATCAACAGTTGAACAAACAACCTAATAATTAATAAATTAGGCAATTCATTGATTAAACAAATTGCTAACAAACTTAGTCTTGCATAAGATATGAAAAAATCTAATGAGGCCATGGGAAGCATGAATGTGACAAGTGGATATGTGCAACATGTGACTTGTAACACTACATTGAAGGCAAAAAATGTCAGTTTTATGAGGGAGAATGACAAGACAACAAGGGAGGATTTTTGAATGAATTTTGTGAAATTGAGTAATTGAATGCAAGTTAGGTGTTGAAACATCCTTGACATTTACCTATACACACTGGTTTGGATGCTTGTGTAGCTTTGTTGAGGTGTATTTTGGATTTTGACTTGATTACTTGGTCATTAGGCTTAATTGTCTTAAGGCAATGACTTGATATAGTTGAGGATAGTCCTATGAGTATTGGTATGATCAAAAAAGACTTGGAAACAGTCATTGTGATAAGACGAGTACGATGTATAGTTGTTTGTTAAGAAGTTTGTAAACTAAGTTTTAATCAAGTTAAGACACCTAGAGTGATAGATTGTTTTTATGGGGGACATCTATACTTGAACCTTTTAAGAGTGTCTAGAACCTTATAAAATAGGTCTCGTCAAAATCTAAAGAAACATATATAAAATAGAAATGAATATTGTAGAGATAAGAGTGAGTGGAAAATCTTCTTTACAAGTGCATGATTTTCATTGCCCTATAAGTGACATTAGGTCGACATCTATCCTTAGATTTCCCTCAATTTTTGCAAGGGAGGGTATATATGTATACAATGCAATTAGGTTGAGATCAACAAAGGGTGTTATAGTCTTGTCGACACTCAATATGCGTTTTAGGGGGGCTTTCTTGATGAAAGGTGTTATAGTATTATAGAGTTGGCATGTCACTCGAGTGATGAAAGTGCATGGATAAAGATAGGACCTCTCCCCCAACTAGATATAGTAGGTCTTTGGGCCCCCTAAGTAGGTGGTGGTAACAAACTACTCAACCCCATCTATCTATATGGGGTTGAGGTCCCATATTTGTATATGGTCGCAAGGCCTATGCCATATACATATAGGCTATAGTTTATATTCAATGTTCTCCCAACAAACCAATGGAATTGACTAGGTACAATGGGATCAAAAGGCTATGCCATCTAAATTTATAAATCCATAGATAGAGATGAAATTATTATGCTCTAATGGAATCAAGATGGGAATTGAATTTCTAGATATGACCATTTTGGATATCGATAATAGAGATTGAATCGTTATATGTGATTAGGATAACAAGGAATCAAGTGCCTCACTATAAGTCCAGTATTTAAGAGAAATGAGTGGTGTGCATATTGATGAAAACATACTATGCTCAATTAGGAAATTGATAGAAATATATTGTACAAAACAACTTTTATCAAATGAATTATATACACACACACACACATCCAATCCTACTGAATGGGATTGAACTGCTATGGGAACTACATATAATGCGATATCAAGCAAATGTTCAACTCAGTATTTTGGTTATTTAAAACATAGTTGAGATGTAGGATGTGTTTCTAACAAGTTACGTCAATCCATGTTAATACATCAAACAATAAAAAGTCCAACAAAATTATATTAGGTATTTTATATTTTCTTATGCAAAATCTACCAATGATGCAATTAAGGTGTATGAATGTACATCTAGAGTATATAAGATTCACTTGAAATTTTACCTTTGTAAATGTATATGGTGTCATACTGACATGGATAGATGTAGTAGGGGTTGGCCCACTACCTATTTGTGATGTCAAAGGCAATGTTTCCTCCTGGAACACAAAAAACATACATATATATTATTCAATTTAAACATGTAAATTAATTTTTACCTTTTTAATTTACAAATATAACTTAAAAATTTAACATTAAATTTATATAAAAGATACATGCATGTGTGTAGAGACTCCCAAAGTATCCAAAACAAATGTGTGTGCCAACAACTCATCAGTCAAGACTATATCCTCCAAGCCCCCTAAAGCATCACTGTCATCATCTAGAGGTCCAATGCATATAGCACCACAACATCTACATAGGTGGGGTCAGGTACGACCACTAGCTAGAGTATCTCAATCATCTGTCTCTGAAAGTCTACTCGTATGATGAATGAGTGTATCAATAAGTGCACTCAGCACATACAAAGTGTCTATCTACATAATTTTCTTTATCACAGAGGGAATCTCTAGATGAAGTGGCTTTTAGGTAAGGGTCCTTGCAGGTCAATTAGGTGGATGATGTGCACCTGGTCAATCTTGCATGGAGCCTTTCCCTCAGCCTTGAAACTCACCATAGTCAAAGTAGTTTAGAAGTTGATTGAGGATAAATTCACAATAGAGTTTCTTCAAAAGTACAAAGGGGCCTCATGGTTATTACAAAGGGGATAGTCAAACACCATCCACCATCGCTCCCAAAAATTGGATTTAATCAAATTATTGGCATCGATGGTTTGGGAAACGTTTGGTCGTTATGGGAAATGAGGCATTAGTGGTCAGGTCGATGAATAAAGCATAAATTTGATCTTTTGTTATATCTTTCTTCTTTACCTTTGATGATGATATTTTGTTATCATAATAAACCCTACAACTATCTCTATATGACCTTCATCTATCAATATGACTTGTTATTGAGTCAACTTAACCTAATACTAACTTTAAGGTATTGGCCAAATATGTGTGATGGGTGTTCATGGAATTGGGTTCCCTCATTCTCTTAATTATCTTCTCAATTTCAATTTTGTTCTCCACTATGTGAACAATTATACCCTCCTGACTCCCTGGGGGATCTAGTGAAACTATAAGAGGGTTAGGAGGGTTAGGCGGAGGGTTGCGAGGGTTAGCAGGGTTATGTGGAGGGTTAGGCAGAGGATTAGGTGGAGGGTTAGGCAAAGCATGCCGACTTGTTGGAAAAAAATTGAAAATCAAACTATGCAATTTACATTCACAAAAAATTCAAAAAAATTGATTTAATCTACAAAACCTACCTCTTCTTCATAGTAGCATCATCGATCTCGTGAATGCAATCCAAAAGGAAGATCTACAAGCTAAAATGCAAGTTGGAAGGCAAGAGGAAGATTTGCAAGCTAAAATGCAACCACAAAGCACCAAAATGTGAATGGGAAGCAGGAAAAAATGAGAGGAGTCGAGGGTTTTTTTTGTTTTTTTAGTTTTAGAAACACATACGCATTATGTTTTAATATAGGAACACGTATGCATTGCTATAACATGTATGTGTTCCTATATTTAAACATAATGTGTATGTGTTATTGTTATAATGTGTACGCATTATGGCTCAAGTATTCTGAACCATAATGCATACGTGTTATAATAATAACACATGCGTGTTATGTTATAATGCATATGCATAGTGGGTTATGTCCATGGTATTGTCCCCCAACTCTGTGCACATACCCTTGCATAATTTTTGCATTCCTTGATAGAATATAGTTTATTCTTCAAGTTCATTCTCTAGCATAAGAGTTCTTCCATTAGGCTTTATAATCATGTTAGGTTATCTTAACCAAATTTTACATGGTATCAGAGAGGATTAAGAGCCTTTGGGTAGCCTCTTAGGATATCTATAATTACAGAGTTGGTATTCTCTTGCCTTAATAAATGTGCTCTTCTCTTGCATCCTCTTTGGATGGTCCTAAGAATCAGAAAGGTGTGCAAGAAAATTTAATTTTGGAGGGGGTGTTTACTATTTATGTGTTTTTATTGTAGGTACATTTTGGAGATTTTATGAGCACATTAGAGCTCACCACCACATCCAAATTTTCAAACAAACACATAATTGTCTCTAGATTTATCCCATTAGGACATCTGAATGTAAGTTTTTTTATGCAAATTTGTTTTCCTAAAAACAAGTGACTATTCTTTTTATTATTGTGGTAAAACAATACATAATCACTCAAAATATTTTATAGGTTTTGTGCATTTCATTGTATGATTCATAGAACATTTTGAAATTCTTGATTTTATTATGAATTGCAAAAGTTATCGTAGTTTTACCAATTGTAATATTCTCAGAATTTTTTTATCAAAAAAATGTTAGGGTGTGGAGCTAAAAGCTTCACCTTATTGCAAATAGGAGGTTTCTGAGCGTATGCAGTCGCTGGCATCAGCAGGCCACAACCGACGTCGGTCAGGGGAAGCGCAGAAGCAATCGGCATCAGCAGGAGATCGGCCGGCGTCGGTCACCTCCAGGAAGGCAGGGATCGACGTCGGTCGCCTGTGGTAGTCAAAACTACTGTTGATGAACAGTCAGTTAAGTGAGCGCGGAGTTTGCATAATAAAGACTAGTTCGAGTCTTTGAGCCGCTTGTCTAATTAGTGTATGCATGAGATCTATATAATAGACTCATGGGTTGTATTGTTAAGTGTTGAACTTGTAGAAGAGCTATGTAGAGCTTGGAGAGTTCTTCCCATGGTGGAATCAAGTAAGATTCTCCATGTATGTCAGATCAGGTTTGATATGCAGGGTGTTGCAGTATCATGGTGGAGATCTACATGTGATAAATAAGATCAAGTTGGCCTGCAGGGATGTGTGTAAGGGAGGGTCAAACAGAGATCGGCGGGGGAGCAAGATCCAAGGTGACAGCAATACATCAGGAGCAAGATCATGGTGAAATCTACTTGGAGTATCGGTTCGTACTCGATTGTACAGATGTACAATGAGGTGAACAACAGCTTGTGTTAGCTGTGTGTTGTGACCTAGTGAGAGAAGATTACTCTTGAGAGAAGATTATTGTAAGCCCACGAAGTGGAAGAAAGAGTGCCACCTCTTTGTTGTAATTTTCTTCTACAATGAGTTGAATATAATTGTATATTGCCTCTCACATTCTGTGTGTTTTCTCATTGGTAGTTATTTGTTCTTCTGGTTATTTCCACATGTTTAAGTTGTTTATACATTGGTAATCATGTGTGCTCTTAAATCTGACAAGTTGTGTCAGAGCTTTGGGGAACTTCGATCCTATCAAATGGTATCAGAGCGAGGTTGGACGTTCTTAGAGTGAGTTTGACTAACAGATGGCCCAGATTTGTTAAGTGTTGTTGATTACAGGTTACTTACAGGGGTTGCTGTTTGAGTGAGAGTATAGCAATGGCAGAAGAAGATAAGCTGAAAATGAAGAAAGTCAGGCACAAGATTATCACCACAAGGAGTGTGGTGGGTTGTCTTCAAGTGGGAGCTTGAAGAAGAATACAAGCCAGGATGCAGATTAGACAGAGTACTGGTTTAGGTACAGGTGCAGCTGTTTATCTCCAAGTGGGAGATTGTTAGGGTGTGGAGCTAAAAGCTACACCTTAAGGCAAACAGGTAGGTTTTTAGAGCTTGACAGTCGCTGGCATTGACAGGCACAACTGACATCGGTCAGGTGACAGTGCAAGGAAAACCGGCATAGGTAGGGATCGGCCGGCGTCGGTCACCTCTAGGAAGGCAAGGACCGACGTCGGTCGCCTGTGGCGGTCAAAACTACTATTGACGAACAGTCAGTTAAGTGAACCTTGAGTTTGCATGATGAAGACCAGTTAGAGTCTTGAGCCGTAAGTCTAATCAGTGTATGCATGAGATCTATATAATAGACTCATGGGTTGTATTGTTAAGTGTTGAACTTGTAGAAGAGCTATGTAGAGCTTGGGGAGTTCTTCCCATGGTGGAATCAAGTAGGATTCTCCATGTATGTAAAATCAGGTTTGATATGCAGGGTGTTGCAGTATCATGGTGGAGATCTACATGTGATAAGTAAGATCAGGTTGGTCTGCAGAGATGTGTGTATGCGAGGGTCAAACAGAGATCGGCGGGGGAGCAAGATCCAAGGTGACAGTAATACATCAGGGGCAGAATCATGGTGAGATCTACTTGGAGTACCGGCTCGTACTCAATTGTACAGATGTACAATGAGGTGAACAACAGCTTGTGTTAGTTGTTAGTTGTGACCTATGAGAGAAGATTACTCAGGGGGGAAGATTACTTGGAGCCTTTGAGGAGGAAGCCTCACAGAGGTGGAAGAAGAGTGTGATCTTTTTATTGTAATTTCTTTTGTAATGAGTTGAATACAATTGTGTGTTGCCTCTCAGATTTTGTGTGTTTTTTCATTGATAGTTATTTGTTTTTCTGGTTATTTTTGCATGTTTAAGTTGCTTATACATTGGTAATCATGTGTGCTCTTAATTCTGACAAGTTGTGTCAGAGCTTTAAGAAACTTCGATTAGGGTGTGAAGCTAAAAGCTACACCTTAAGACAAACAGGTAGATTTTCGGAGCTTGACAGTCGCCAACGTCGACAGGCCACAACCGACGTCGGTCAGGTGATAGTGCAATGAAAACTGGCATCGGCAGGGATTGACCGGCGTCGATCACCTCCAGAAAGGCAGGGACCGACGTCGGTCGCCTGTGACAGTCAGAACTGCGGTTGATGAACAGTCAGTTAAGTGAACACAGAGTTTGCATGATGAAAACCAGTTAGAGTCTTGAGCCGCAAGTCTAATCAGTGTATGCATGAGATCTATATAATAGACTCATGGGCTGTATTGTTAAGTGTTGAACTTGTAGAAGAGCTATGTAGAGCTTGGAGAGTTCTTTCCATGGTGAAATCAAGTAGGATTCCTCATGTATGTAAGATCAAGATTGATATGCAGGGTGTTGCAGTATCATGGTGGAGATCTACATGTGATAAGTAAGATCAGGTTGGTCTGCATGGATATGTGTAGGCGAGGGTCAAACAGAGATTGGTGGGGGAGCAAGATCCAAGGTGACAGCAATACATCAAGAGCAAGATCATGGTGAGATCTACTTGGAGTACTAATTTGTACTCGATTGTATAGATGTATAATGAGGTGAACAACAACTTGTGTTAGTTGTTAGTTATGACCTATGAGAGAAAATTACTCAGGAGGGAAGATTACTTGGAGCCCTTGAGGAGGAAGCCTCACAGAGGTGGAAGAAGAGTGTGATCTCTTTATTGTAATTTTTTTTGTAATGAGTTGAATACAATTGTGTGTTGCCTCTCATATTCTGTGTGTTTTCTCATTGATAGTTATTTATTCTTCTGGTTATTTTCACATGTTTAAGTTGTTTATACATTGGTAATCATGTGTGCTCTTAATTCTGACAAGTTGTGTCAGAGCTTTAGATAACTTCGGTCCTATCAAATGGTATCTGAGCTACGGTTTGCAGGAAGCAGGTTATTATTGATTACAGGTACTCATAGGGGTTGTTGTTTGAGTGGGAGTATAGCAATGGCAGAAGAAGGTACGCTGAGAATAAAGAAAGTCAGGCACATGATTAACACTACAAGGAGTGTGGTTGGTTGTCTTCAAGTGGAAGCTTGAAGAGGAATACAAGCCAGGATGCAGATTAGACAGAGTACTGATTTAAGTACAAGTGCAGCGATTTATCTCCAAGTGGGAGATTGTTAAGATGTGGAGCTAAAAGCTTCACCTTATTGCAAACAAGAGGTTTCTAAGCGTATGCAATTGCCGACATCGGCAGAACACAACCGACGTCGGTCAAGGGAAGCGCATAAGCAACTGGCATCGGCAAGAGATCAGCCGGTGTCGGTCACCTCCAAGAAGGTAGGGACCGACGTCGGTCGCCTGTGGCAGTCAGAATTGCTGTTGACGAACAGTCAGTTAAGTGAACGCAGAGTTTGCATGATAAAGCCCAGTTTGAGTCTTCGAGCCGCTTGTCTAATTAGTGTATGCATGAGATCTATATAATAGACTCATTGGCTGTATTGTTAAGTGTTGAACTTGTAGAAGAGCTATGTAGAGCTTGGAGAGTTCTTCTCATGGTAGAATCAAGTAGGATTCTCCATGTATGTAAGATTAGGTTTGATATGCAGGGTGTTACAATATCATGATGGAGATCTACATGTGATAAGTAAGATCAGGTTGGTCTGCAGGGATGTGTGTATGCGAGGGTCAAACAGAGATTGGTGGGGGAGCAAGATCCAAGGTGACAGCAATACATCAAGAGCAAGATCATAGTGAGATCTACTTGGAGTACCAATTTGTACTCGATTGTATAGATGTACAATGAGGTGAACAACAGCTTGTGTTAGTTGTT
Organism: Torreya grandis; assembly: GCA_037957365.1. Lineage (NCBI taxonomy): Eukaryota > Viridiplantae > Streptophyta > Pinopsida > Cupressales > Taxaceae > Torreya > Torreya grandis. The sequence goes on along the minus strand of JARHVA010000123.1, from coordinate 3,133,263 downwards.
AGTTATGACCTATGAGAGAAAATTACTCAGGAGGGAAGATTACTTGGAGCCCTTGAGGAGGAAGCCTCACAGAGGTGGAAGAAGAGTGTGATCTCTTTATTGTAATTTCCTTTGTAATGAGTTGAATACAATTGTGTGTTGCCTCTCATATTATGTGTGTTTTCTCATTGATAGTTATTTATTCTTCTGGTTATTTCTGCATGTTTAAGTTGTTTATACATTGGTAATCATGTGTGCTCTTAATTCTGACAAGTTGTGTCAGAGCTTTAGAGAACTTCGGTCCTATCAAATGGTATCAGAGCTACGATTTGCAGGAAGCAGGTTATTATTGATTACAGCTACTCACAGGGTTGTTGTTTGAGTGGGAGTATAGCAATGGCAGAAAAAAGTACGCTGAGAATGAAGAAAGTCAGGGACATGATTAACACTACAAGGAGTGTGGTTGGTTGTCTTCAAGTGGGAGCTTGAAGAGGAATACAAGCCAGGATGCAGATTAGACAGAGTACTGATTTAGATACAAGTGCAGCGATTTATCTCCAAGTGGGAGATTGTTAAGATGTGGAGCTAAAAGCTTCACCTTATTGCAAACAAGAGGTTTCTAAGCGTATGCAGTCACCGATATCGGCAGGACACAATTGACGTCGGTCAAGGGAAGCGCATAAGCAACCGGCATCGGCAAGAGATCAGCCGGTGTCGGTCACCTCCAGAAGGTAGGGACCGACGTCGGTCGCCTGTGGCAGTCAGAACTGTTGTTGACGAACAGTGAGTTAAGTGAACGCGGAGTTTGCATGATAAAGACCAGTTTGAATCTTCGAGCCACTTGTCTAATTAGTGTATGCATGAGATCTATATAATAGACTCATGCGCTGTATTGTTAAGTGTTGAACTTTTAGAAGAGCTATGTAGAGCTTGGAGAGTTCTTCCCATGGTAGAATCAAGTAAGATTCCCCATGTATGTAAGATCAGGTTTGATATGCAGGGTGTTACAGTATCATGATGGAGATCTACATGTGATAAGTAAGATCATGTTGGTCTGCAGGGATGTGTGTATGCAAGGGTCAAACAGAGATCGACAGAGGAGCAAGATCCAAGGTGACAACAATACATCAAGAGCAGGATCATAGTGAGATCTACTTGGAGTACCAGTTCGTACTCGATTGTACAAATGTACAATGAGGTGAACAACAGCTTGTGTTAGCTGTGTTGTGACCTAGTGAGAGAAGATTACTCTTGAGGGAAGATTACTGTGAGCCCACAAAGTGGAAGAAAGAGTGCCACCTCTTTGTTGTAATTTCCTTCTACAATGAGTTGAATATAATTGTATATTGCCTCTCACATTCTCTGTGTTTTCTCATTGATAGTTATTTGTTCTTCTGGTTATTTCCACATGTTTAAGTTGCTTATACATTGGTAATCATGTGTGCTCTTAAATCTGACAAGTTGTGTCAGAGCTTTGGGAAACTTCGGTCCTATCAAATGATATCAGAGCAAGGTTGGACGTTCTCAGAGTGAGTTTGACTAACAGATGGCCCAGATCTGTTAAGTGTTGTTGATTACAGGTTACTCACAGGGGTTGATGTTTGAGTGGGATTATAGCAATGGCAGAAGAAAGTAAGCTGAGAATGAAGAAAATCAGGCACAGGATTAACACCACAAAGAGTGTGGTGGGTTGTCTTCAAGTGGGAGCTTGAAGAGGAATACAAGCCAGGATGCAAATTAGACAGAGTACTGGTTTAAATATAGGTGCAGCTATTTATCTCCAAGTGAGAGATTGTTAGGGTGTGGAGCTAAAAGCTACACTTTAAAGCAAATAGGTAGGTTTTCGAAGCTTGACAATCATCGGTGTCGACAGGCCACAACCGACGTCGGTCAGGTGACAGTGCAAGGGAAACCGGCATCAACAGGGATCGACCGGCGTCGGTCACCTCCAGGAAGGTAGGGACCGACGTCGGTCGCCTGTGGCAGTCAGAACTGCTGTTGACGAACAGTCAGTTAAGTGAACACGAAATTTACATGATGAAGACCAGTTAGAGTCTTGACCTGCAAGTCTAATCAGTGTATGCATGAGATCTATATAATAGACTCATGGGCTGTATTGTTAAGTGTTGAACTTGTAGAAGAGCTATGTAGAGCTTGGAGAGTTCTTTCCATGGTGGAATCAAGTAGGATTCCCCATGTATGTAAGATCAAGTTTGATATGCAAGGTGTTGTAATATCATGGTGGAGATCTACATGTGATAAGTAAGATCAAATTGGTCTACAAGAATGTGTGTATGCGAGGGTCAAACAGAGATCGGTGGGGGAGCAAGATCCAAGGTGACAGCAATACATCAGGAGCAAGATCATGGTGAGATCTACTTGGAGTACTGGTTCGTACTCGATTGTACAGATGTACAATGAGGTGAACAACAGCTTGTGTTAGTTGTTAGTTGTGACCTATGAGAGAAGATTATTCAGGAGGGAAGATTACTTGGAGCCCTTGAGGAGGAAGCCTCACAGAAGTGGAAGAAGAGTGTGATCTCTTTATTGTAATTTCCTTTGTAATGAGTTGAATACAATTGTGTGTTGCCTCTCAGATTCTGTGTGTTTTTTCATTGATAGTTATTTATTTTTCTGGTTATTTTCGCATGTTTAAATTGCTTATACATTGGTAATCATGTGTGCTCTTAATTCTGACACGTTGTGTCAGAGCTTTGGGGAACTTTGGTCCTATCAAATGGTATCAGAGCTACGGTTTGCAGGAAGCAGGTTATTATTGATTACAGCTACTCACAGGGGTTGTTGTTTGAGTGGGAGTATAGCAATGACAGAAGAAGGTAAGCTGAGAATGAAGAAAGTTAGGCACAAGAATAACACTACAAGGAGTGTGGTGGGTTGTCTTCAAGTGGGAGCTTGAAGAGGAATACAATCTAGAATGCAGATTAGAAAGAGTACTGGTTTAGGTACAAGTGCAGCTATTTATCTCCAAGTGGGAGATTGTTAGGGTGTGGAGCTAAAAGCTTCACCTTATTACAAACAAGAGGTTTCTGAGCGTATGCAGTCACCACGTCGGCAGGCCACAACCGACGTCGGTCAGGGGAAGCGCAGAAGCAACCGGCATCGACATGGGATCTTCCGGCGTCGATCACCTCAAGGAAGGCAGGGACTGACGTCGGTCGCCTGTGACGGTCAGAACTGTTGTTGACGAACAGTCAGTTAAGTGAACGTGGAGTTTGCATGATAAAGACCAGTTCGAGTCTTTGAGCCGCTTGTCTAATTAGTGTATGCATGAGATCTATATAATAGACTCATGGGTTGTATTGTTAAGTGTTGAACTTGTAGAAGAGCTATGTAGAGCTTGGAGAGTTCTTCTCATGGTGGAATCAAGTATGATTCCCCATGTATGTAAGATCAGGTTTGATATGCAGGGTGTTGAAGTATCATGGTGAAAATCCACATGTGATAAGTAAGATTAGGTTAGTCTGCAGAGATGTGTGTATGCGAGGGGCAAACAGAGATCGATGGGGGAGCAAGATCCAAGGTGACAACAATACATTAGGAGTAGGATCATGGTGAGATCTACTTGGAGTACCGGTTCGTACTTGATTGTACAGATGTATAATGAGGTGAATAACAGCTTGTGTTAGCTGTGTGTTGTGACCTAGTGAGAGAAGATTACTCTTGAGGAAAGATTATTGTAAGCCCACGAAGTGGAAGAAAGAGTGCCACCTCTTTGTTGTAATTTCTTTCTACAATGAGTTGAATATAATTGTATATTGCCTCTCACATTCTGTGTGTTTTCTCATTGGTAGTTATTTGTTCTTCTGGTTATTTCCACATGTTTAAGTTGCTTATACATTGGTAATCATGTGTGCTCTTAAATCTGACAAGTTGTGTCAGAGCTTTGGGAAACTTCGGTCCTATCAAATGGTATCAGAGCGAAGTTGAACATTCTCAGAGCGAGTTTGACTAACAAATGGCCCAAATCTATTAAGTATTGTTGATTATAGGTTACTCACAGGGGTTGCTGTTTGAGTGGGAGTATAGCAATGGGAAAAGAAGGTAAGCTGAGAATGAAGAAAGTCAGGCACATGTTAACACCACAAGGAGTGTGGTGGGTTGTCTTCAAGTGGGAGCTTGAAGAGGAATACAAGCCAAGATGCAGATTAGACAGAGTACTGGTTTAGGTACAGATGCAGCTGTTTATCTCCAAGTGAGAGATTGTTAGGGTGTGGAGCTAAAAGCTACCCCTTAAGGCAAATATGTAGGTTTTCAGAGCTTGACAGTCGTCGACGTCGACAGGCCACAACTGACGTCGGTTAAGTGACAGTGCAAGGAAAACTGGCATCGATAGGGATCGGCCGGCGTTGGTCACCTCCAGGAAGGCAGGGACCGACGTCGGTCGCATGTGGCAGTCAGAACTGCTATTGACGAACAGTCAGTTAAGTGAACGCAGAGTTTGCATGATGAAGACCAGTTAGAGTCTTGCGCTGCAAGTCTAATCAGTGTATGCATGAGATCTATATAATAGACTCATGGGCTATATTGTTAAGTGTTGAACTTGTAGAAGAGCTATGTAGAGCTTGGAGAGTTCTTCCCATAGTGGAATCAAGTAGGATTCTCCATGTATGTAAGATTAAGTTTGATATGCAAGATTTTGCAGTATCATGGTGGAGATCTACATGTGATAAGTAAGATCAGGTTGGTCTGCAAGGATGTGTGTATGCGAGGGTCAAACATAGATCGGCGGGGGTGCAAGATCCAAGGTGACAGCAATACATCAGGAGCATGATCATGGTGAGATCTACTTGGAGTACCAGTTCGTACTCGATTGTACAGATGTACAATGAGGTGAATAACTTGTGTTAGTTGTTAGTTGTGACCTATGAGAGAAGATTATTCAGGAGGGAAGATTACTTGGAGCCCTTGAAGAGGAAGCCTCACAGAGGTGAAAGAAGAGTGTGATCTCTTTATTTTAATTTCCTTTGTAATGAGTTGAATACAATTGTGTGTTGCCTCTCATATTCTGTGTGTTTTCTCATTGATAGTTATTTGTTCTTCTAATTATTTTCGCATGTTTAAGTTGCTTATACATTGGTAATCATGTGTGCTCTTAATTCTGACAAGTTGTGTCAGAGCTTTGGGGATCTTCGGTTAGGGTGTGGAGCTAAAAGCTACACCTTAAGGCAAATAGGTAGGTTTTCAGAGCTTGACAGTCGCCAATGTCGACAGGGCACAACTGACGTCGGTCAGGTGACAGTGCAAGGAAAATCGGCATCGACAGGGATTGGCCGGCGTCGGTCACCTCTAAGAAGGCAGGGACCGACGTCGGTCGCCTGTGGCGGTCAGAACTGTTGTTGACGAAAAGTCAGTTAAGTGAATGCAGAGTTTGCATGATGAAGACTAGTTAGAGTCTTGAGCTGCAAGTCTAATCAATGTATACATGAGATCTATATAATAGACTCATGGGTTGTATTGTTAAGTGTTGAACTTGTAGAAGAGCTATGTAGAGCTTGGAGAGTTCTTTCCATGGTGGAATCAAGTAAGATTTTCCATGTATGTAAGATCAGGTTTGATATGTAGGGTGTTGCAGTATCATGGTGGAGATCTACATGTGATAAGTAAGATCAGGTTAGTCTGCATGGATGTGTGTATGCGAGGGTCAAACAGAGATCGACGGAAGAGAAAGATCTAAGGTGACAACAATACATCAAGAGCAGGATCATGGTGAGATCTACTTGGAGTACCGATTCATACTCGATTGTACAGATGTACAATGAGGTGAACAACAGCTTGTGTTAGTTGTTAGTTGTGACCTATGAGAGAAGATTACTCAGGAGGGAAGATTACTTGGAGCCCTTGAGAAGGAAGCCTCACAGAGGTGAAAGAAGAGTGTGATCTCTTTATTGTAATTTCTTTTGTAATGAGTTGAATACAATTGTGTGTTGCCTCTCAGATTCTGTGTGTTTTCTCATTGATAGTTATTTGTTCTTCTGGTTATTTCCACATGTTTAAGTTGCTTATACATTGGTAATCATGTGTGCTCTTAATTCTGACAAGTTGTGTCAGAGCTTTGAAAAACTTCGGTCCTATCAAATGGTATCAGAGCTATGATTTGCAGGAAGCAGGCTATTGTTGATTACAGGTACTCACAGGGGTTGCTGTTTGAGTGAGAGTATAGCAATGGCAAAAGAAGGTAAGCTGAGAATGAAAAAATTCAGGCACAGGATTAACACTACAAGGAGTGTGGTGGGTTGTCTTCAAGTGGGAGCTTGAAGAGAAATACAAGCCAGGATGCAGATTAGACAGAGTATTGATTTAGGTACATGTGCAGCTATTTATCTCCAAGTGGGAGATTGTTAGGGTGTGGAGCTAAAAGCTTCACTTTATTGCAAACATGAGGTTTCTGAGCGTATGCAGTCACCGGCGTCGGCAGGCCACAACCGATGTTGGTCAGGGGAAGCACGAAAGCAACCGACATCGGTAGGAGATCGGTCGGCGTCGGTCACATCCAGGAAGGCAGGGACCGACGTCGGTCCCCTGTGGCGGTCAAAACTGCTGTTGACGAACAGTCAGTTAAGTGAACGCGGAGTTTGCATGATAAAAACCAGTTCGAGTCTTTGAGCCGCTTGTCTAATTAGTGTATGCATGAGATCTATATAATAGACTCATGGACTGTATTGTTAAGTGTTGAACTTGTAGAAGAGCTATGTAGAGCTTGGAGAGTTCTTCCCATGGTGGAATCAAGTAGGATTCCTCATGTATGTAAGATCAATTTTGATATGCAGAGTGTTGTAGTTCATGGTGGAGATCTACATGTGATAAGTAAGATCAGATTGGTCTGTAGGGATGTGTGTATGCGAGGGTCAAACAGCGATCAGCGAGGGAGCAAGATCCAAGGTGACAGCAATACATCAGGAGCAGGATCATGGTGAGATCTACTTGGAGTACCGGTTCGTACTCGATTGTACAAATGTACAATGAGGTGAACAACAGTTTGTGTTAGTTGTGTGTTGTGACCTAGTGAGAGAAGATTACTCTTGAGGGAAGATTACTGTAAGCCTACGAAGTGAAAGAAAGAGTGCCACCTCTTTGTTGTAATTTCCTTCTACAATGAGTTGAATATAATTGTATATTGCCTCTCACATTCTATGTGTTTTCTCATTGGTAGTTATTTGTTCTTCTGGTTATTTTCACATGTTTAAGTTGCTTATACATTGGTAATCATGTGTGCTCTTAAATCTGACAAGTTGTGTCAGAGCTTTGGGGAACTTCGGTCCTATCAAAAAATACATCGTTCTTCTTCATATAGCTATCTAACTATAAACAACTCTACCTCAAGGATCAAATGTGGAGGTTTTGATTTTAATTTTTTATGTCAATGATCTAGTCATCACTGGAAGCTCAGTGAAAATGATTGATGCAACAAAGACTAATCTTAAACGATCATTTTATATGATAGATCTTGAGCTAATACACTACTATCTTGGTTTACAAGTATGAAAAAATGGGCATCACATCTTTATGTCTCAAATGAAATATGCCAATACCATGTCTCAAAGATTCCAAATGATAGACTGTAAACCTATTGCAACACCTATGGAGACGAGTTCAGTTGTCTCTTTGAGATCCATCACCACTAGTAAATGCTACTCTCTATCGATCATTGATTGGGAGTCTCATTTACTTGACATACACTAGGCTAGATATTAGCCATGATTTAGCTATCTTTCATAGTTCATACAAGAGTTTAAGATGAGTCACTAAAACGAAGCAAAACATAAATTGAGATATATTTGATAAATAATGTAGTATGGCCTAGAGAAAAAGAAGAATTATCAATTCTTCTAGATAGGTTACATGGATGCAGACCATGCAAGTTCTATTAATGACCAAAATTACACATCTAGATTTGTGTTCTTTCTGGGATCTGGGGCTATCTCATGGGGGATCAAGAAGCAAAACTTTGTTTCTCGATCTTCCACTGAAGTAGAATATCATGTCACAATAAGAGTTGTATACAAAGCGATATGGCTACATCACATACTTGCAAAAATAGGATTACCACAAACTTGCCCTACAATTTTGTAGGGCAACAATCAGAGTGTTCTTAATTTTTTTTGACAATCCATTGTTTCATGAGCACACAAAGCATATTGAAATTCAAATCCATTTCATACATAAGCATGTCCAACAATAAAATATATATCTCCAGCAATGGGCCACTCAAGATCAATGTGCAAATATCTTTACCAAGTCAATTGCACATGATAAGTTTGAAGCATTCAAAAATTCTCTCTTATACTCTTAAGATTATGATAAATCAAAACGGAAAATTTTAAAATAAATATATTACATTATGTAATTTATATATTTAGGTCAATTTATCATAATTAATAAATATAAGTGAGGTTGTTTTATAGCAAATCATGTAAGGATTTAGTTTGTTGGAATAATGACTATTAGACAAACTCTTGTGGCATATAATAGAAATAGGGATTTGGGTAGATTATTTGTTAAGATTTCTCTTTTATTTTATAGGAACTAATATATGTATATTATTCAATATAGATTATTGGATTTACCATCATTATATTTAATCCAATAAAATCATATTTTTTGAAGCTCTATTCAGAATTTCATGATCATATAGGTTTTTTTTTATAGGTTTTTTATATTTTCTTTAGATCAGCTAATATATTCTCACAACATTATTTGTATTAAGACATTGTTGTAGGTTGTCATAAAATGCTTTCAAGTTTGGCAATCTCAATATCATGGAGGTTGACATAACAATTGAAGGCCAAGATAAAAATTACAAAATAAATATAAAAAATCCTTAAATAAAATTAAACTACATTGAAAAAAAATATATATCTCTACTCTCATTCCCCATTTACTTTGATTTACAATTTTTTTTTTTTAAAAAACACTGCCACCACCATCTCCCTTGACGCCCTCGCTCCCTCCATTTCTATATTTAAATCAAATTAAACATAAATAAAAAAATGGCGTACTTAAAAGCAACTGTGTGTCAAAGCGGTTGACGTCATTTTGGTGAAAGTAAGTATTTAAGGTAAAAGAGCTTTGAGAAAAACAATTCTCAGAGGAGAAAAAGGTGGTGTTGTCAATATATATGAGTGTTAGGGGGTTTGCCCTAAACACCTTTCGGGACAAACCCTTACGCTCAAAAGGTTTATGGGGAAACTCCTTTTTGTTGACATGGGTGTTTAGGTTGAAAATATTTAGGGGGAAAGAGTGTTTCAGGCGAAACCCCTTGAAATGTCTTATACAAACAATGAAAATTCTCAAATTTAGGTGCCAAGTAGAACACAATTTTGTACTTCCATCCCCCCAAAAAAAAATGTCACTAAACAAAATATGGTAAATACAATTTAGACTAATAATCAACAAATAAATAAATTAATTAAAATTGTATAATTTAATGAGTAATAAATGTGTGGGACAATTTTTAAGTGTTTGCATAAAGTAATTAAGCCATTTAGTCTTTAATGTCATAGCCCTTTAATGATTTAAATGATCACATGAGAGAACAATAGCATAAATCTGCAGTTTTCCAATCTTCAATATTGGGACTGTACTTACTAGGAGGATCCTTGACTCGTGTAAATCTTCATATTGGCTGTGGAAGGGTTTCTTCATGTAGATTGTTAGATATATGACAACAAAGTTAAATTTTGGATCCTTTTGCAGTGAGGTTTATAGCCCACTCCTCGACAGTGGGCATGTGGGAGGGCATTGTTGCAGAGTTATAGCTCACTCTGAAATGAAAAAAACAGCACTTAGTGCATAGACAGTAAAATTTTTCCACTTACAGATCACTTCAACCATTTCTTAGAAACTCTACACTATCTTTGAAAAACAAGTAAAAAACACAATGCTCAAGGTCGATAATGAAAAAAATGACTCTCCCTTCTAAATGCGAAATATGATTGCCTGTAGAGTACCTGCAACATGTGAATGCAATTCCGCAATACTGCATTGCTGCAATATGCAAGTTTCATATCTTTCAATGCACTCATTTCTTCAATACCTGCTATTCTCTGCAGCTTCTCACATCTGCAAATTTGAAGAAACTCCGGGCAGCTCATTCCGGCAGGACTTGGCAACTCCTCAAGTTCAGGACAATCCACAATGTATAGGTATTTCAGACCAAGGTTACCTAACACCCTTTTCCAGGTTCTACAACTCTTTAACGTCAGACCATCTAGCTTCCCACATCCATCAATTGTAATCATCTCCAGAGAACTTAGACCTTCAAGCCTCAAGTACCTAAACTCAGGACAGTCACAAATTTTTAATATTGCTCGCTCTTCAAGACCCTTCATTCCTGATACTGTTTTCAATTTTTTAAAACCATTCAACTCAGGACATTTCAGCTTGATATCAATTGTAATCCTCTCCAGGCAGTTCAGACCCACGAGACACAACTCTACCTCCGGACACTGAGTAATGTTCAATTCAAAAAGCTTGGTAAGATCAGATATACCTGACACACTTTTCATTTCTCCACAATCTATCAGTATTAGACTATTCAGTGTTGCTGGAAAAGTTACATTCTGCAACTTCCCACAGCTGACAATGGAAATCTTCTCAAGGCAAGTTAGGCTTGCAAAACATGGAAGCTCTTCAAGCTCCGGAATATCATCTATGATTAATTCTGCCAGATCAAAGTCACCTGACACTGTTTTCAAATTCCGGCACCTATACAAACTAAGACAATTGAGCTTCCCACTTCCATCAATTGTAATCATTTCCAGACGACTTAGACAATGAAGAATTGGTAAGTCCTTAAGCTCAGGACAGTCACAAATTTTTAATATTGCAAGCTCGTCAAGACCCTGCAGCATTCCTGACACTTTTTTCAGATTTTTACAACCATTCAATTCAAGACATTTCAGTTTCCCACATCTATCAACTGTAATCCTCTCCAGGCAGTTCAGACCCACTACACACAACTCAAAAAGCTCCCCACACTGAGAAATGTTCAAATCTACAAGCTTTCTAAGATCAATTAAACCTGACACACTTTTCAAATGATTGCAGTTTTCAATTATAATTTTTTTCTGGCTGCTCAGCTGTGCAAGACTTAACTCCTGAAGTTCTGGACATTCACTAATTTTCAATTCTACCAGCGTCATAAGATCGGATATTACTGGCACACTTTTCAAATTTTGGCATGTCCCTAAGTCAATACGCTTCAGCTTCCCACATCCATTAATGATAATCCTCTCCAGGCAACTTGGACCAAAAAGAGCTGGCATCCCTTCAAGCTCCGGACAGTCACAAATGTTTAATATTACAAGCTTTCCCAGATCTAACATTCCTGATACTCTCTTCAAATTTTTACAATATTGAATTGTAACCCTTTCCAGGCATTTCAGACCAAAGCTTAACTCCTGAAGCTCACAACATTCACTCATGTTCAATTCTACAAGTTTGGCAAGATCAGATATTCCTGACACACTTTTCAGACTGCTACAATTGTGAATTGAAAATTTTCCCAGACAGCTGAGATGGAAAAAACTGATTTTTTGAAGCCCTGGACATCCATTAAGCTCGAATTCTACAAGCTTCTTAAGATCAGATATTCTTGACACTCTTTTCAATTGTTTACAATTTTCCATTGTAATTCTTTCTAAAGAATTCAGATGGGCAAACCTCAACTCCTGAAGCCTTCTACATTCACTAATGTTCGATTCTATGAGCTTCCCAAGATCGGAGATTTCTGCAACCCTTTTCAAACAATTTTTAATTTTAATTTTTTCCACGCAGCTTTCACGGCCTAAACAGAACTCTTTGAACTCAGGGCATTGACTAATGTTAAATAATAAATACTAATATATTTGTAAGATCAGGGGTTGCTGATAATCGTTTGAATTTTTTACAATTGGTAACCTCAAGACAATTCAGTGTCTTTAAGCTAGTCAAATCCACTTCAAAAAGGTTACCCATGTCATCCAGTTTGAGAGATTCAAGGCTGGGACAGTTGTTTCCACAAATTAGTAACTTAGTTACCAGGTTTTTGCCCCTATACTCTAGATTTTCACGGCGACTCACTGGGGCCTCAATAATACTAGACTCTCCGCCGTAATTCAAAGGCATTTCCCCTTCTGATTTGAACTCTTGGACTGATAAGGACTTCCTTGTCGCCCACTCTATGCTACTATTGTAAGTACTAAGATTCATTCGGAGGGATCCTGACAAAGAACAACCTTCTATTGGTAAGTGTTCAGTATCTAAGACTACCTTTTCCAAGTCATTTGATATCCCTAATAAATCTGGAAACTCTACCACAAAGGTCTGATAAATATGAAACTCTTTCAACTGGGAGGGTGCCTGAAATTCAAGATAAATTTGTTTCAAAATTTCAATGCTAAAAACATATTTAGGAAACTACTATTACATGATTCTTTATATTACACCATTAATGGAGAACTTAATTTTTGACGAAGAAGAACAAAATACCTGTGCATTGCTCTGCCACAATCTTTTGAGATGTCCACCACTGATTCTTAAACACCGCAAATTTTGAAGTGGAATCCATGAAGGAATGCTTTGGTGTACACTGGAATTCAGGTACTCAAGCTGAAGCCATAGCAAGGAAGTTGACCGCTCATCTCTATTATCTGATTTCCCTATAAAATATGTAATTCGACAATCCATGGAGTTGTCAACAATGGAATGTAAACATTTGCCTTTGGATTGGGATAGAATCATTTGGAATTCCTGTATTGACATAAACAGCTCTGATTTGTATTGTAATAAGATATTAAGATTTAGTATACCACAATAGAAACGAGAAATCAGGAGGAGCAAGCATACCAAAGTATTAAGATCTTGATGATGCCACAGGCGACGAGGAGGACCTAGTTCATTTGCCATTTCTCTTCCCAAGTCCCTTAGATGGTCATGCATTCTCAATTCAATCCTCTCCTGCGAATCTAGTCCATCCAAAATCAAACTGTAGATTCTTATTTCTTCAACAAGACACTTGGTTTTTAGTGTTTCCAACGCATGTTGAGCATTCCACCCCGATGCCTCCCATACCCTTACTGCTATACTCTTCAATTTGTCGACAAAAAAACAGGCAATGTCGATTGAAATCTGCTTTTCCTCACTGTCTAGTCCATCAAAACTTATTTTAAGAACATCCCTGATGTCCCCTGGAAGAATGCTACGAATTTTACATAATTCTAAATACCAATAACTGTAAGGCCTACCATAAACATGCCGGCCGAGGACTTGAAAAGACAGAGGCAAGCCTTGACATTTGCCTACGAAGGCATCAACCAAAGCTTCATATCCAGTAGCAGGATGGGATTGGCCGCCTGAATGCCAACAAAAGAGCTCTTTTCCATCATCTCTATTCATTTCTTTTAAATTATAACGCACCGTAATTCCTGTACTTATAAGCACACCTACATCACGCGTAGTAATAATTACCAAACTAGTACCAGAGTTACTGAGCAAATCCGTGACCAATAGAGCATCTAACTGTTTTACATGATCAATATCGTCTAAAACAATCAGGAAGCTCAAAAAGCTGCCCCTTCCTAGATGATCTCTGAGATAGCTTCTTCCTTCCTCTGCACTGACAAAATTGGGAGGGTCTTCGTTGAATAGATCTTTTAAGAGTTTCTTTTGTAAAGAAGGTAATTCCCTTTTCGCCGAGGCTTCTCGTACATCAAATAGAAAACATGCTCGACTGTATTGTGAACTCTTTTGGTTAAACAACTCTTTGGACAGGGTTGTCTTCCCCACCCCAGCCATACCAAAAATGCCCACAATCTTAGCCATCTCTGTGCGTCCTTCGTTCGTCCCGCACTGGATTTCAAAATCTTGTACAAGCTCATGAAGGCACCGCCTTTCAAAATCTTTCACAAGCTTCTGAAGTCCCACTGGATACTCGGCAACAACTAAGGGTTTTGTCCTGGCTACTTCTTTTTGCACCGCTAGCACTATTTTTTTATATTCCCTGAAAACAAACGGGAATGTGATGAGAAACACACTTTGCAAAGTAAAATCAACCAGTTTTGAGGGTAAACTAACACACCAAAAGCATGCTAGTAGAATTACTAGACTAGATAGATCGAAAACACACACAGAACAAATCTTACTGATCTGAATTGTTAAACTCGAACCCGGTGACTAATGAAGCAGATAGAAGAGCTGATTTCCATTTCTCAAGCTTGTGCAGGTACCTGCCTTTCTCTTCATACTCAGTGAATGCACGAGCATACTGTCCATTTGCTATGTAGCGAAGCTCCGATGGCTTCACACCGTAAAAGATAGGAATGATCTTACCTTTACTCTCTAACATGAGATCGAGCTCGGCCAAACACCACGTGGACTTTGCATATCTTTCTGAAAATATGGCAATCTGAACGGCTGCAGAGCGGATGGCGGTCTCAATTGTAGAAGGAAGCCAATCTCCATATTCTTTCCCTTCAGAATCAAGAAACGCCCGTATTCCCAATTCCTGAAGAGAATTGTAAAGCTAACGAGCCAGGGTTTGTTTGACATCAGGGCCTCTGTGGTTGATGAACACATCAAACAATCTTGAAGATTCAGAAACCTTCCTTCTTTTGCCCGGAGGTTCAATCCCTGAGAAAGCATGTTGTTCCTCATTTTGTTGGCGAGATGAGGAAGAAGATGCCATTGGTTTCAACTCAAACAATAAACGCCGTAGAATCGATGAATTTATGTGAAAAAGGAAGTGCAAATTCACGAAGTGAATTGAATTTGATCACAGCAAACATATAAATAGACGAGATCTGTCTTATAGTCATCTAGATGCTGCAGGTAGGTTCCTTCCTGAAAACAATGAGTAAGATTAATGCTTGAATGAAAGGACATGGCAGGCTGCCGACCAGGGGTAGACGAGTTCCGAGTTGCTGCCAAGTGCCTGCCACCAACGAGGACACACATGTTTTCGGACAAAATGGCCTGTCCGACATGTTTGTTTTTTAATAATTGGAACATTTTACGATGATTTATTAATAAAAATAATAATAAATAGAAAGTTACATAGTAAAGTGGTCATTTGAAAAATACGGTACTAGTTTTTATATTATCTTTGTTAATTAGATAAAGTTGAGTAAATGTAAGATGGTACTAGTTTTTATATTATTTTTGTTAATTAGATAAAGTTGAGTAAATGTAAGATGAAGAATGTGTTTTTTGAGTAAATGTAAGATGAAGAACGTATTTTCAGAGTAGATGTAAGATGAAGAATGTGTTCTCAGAGTAAATGTAAGATGAAGAACGTGTTCTCAGAGTAATTTGGTAGAGTAAAATGTAACAAGGAAACTTAAAAAAAGAAAACCCTCAAAACATCTCTATTAGTTGGGCAACATTGAGTACGTGAAAAGGTAGATCATAGACCTACATTAGTAAAACCACCACCATTACCATCACCACCAAAAAAGTAGGCCAATCCACTTATGTTTTTGTCACCAAAGGGGCAAATCCTAAGAGTAGGCCACCACTGAATAAAAAATGCAGGGCATCAAGCCCCCACAATACTCTGAGAATGCCACCTAAACACCAAGCAAACGCTAGGCAAGATGTACAACGGGAAGGCACCACAAACACCACACCACAACCTAAACCTAACCCATATAAAACCTCTAAAAAAACATCAGATACTCCACGGGATTCTCTAGAAGAGCCGTGCCCCCCGATCCTCCCTTCTAACACATAATGCTCCCATAATCGTACTCCTTAGAGTCGCACTGTTGCAAAGCAAACCCTAGGGTTAGGGTTTCGATGGAGGGAGGGAGTGAGTGTGTCTCCTTTGTCTCCCACTACATCTAATTACATGTTTATTTTTTTGTTTTTGTTTTTAAAATTGATTTTTTTTTTTTTTTTTTAAGGTGAATCTTTATAGATCAATGTTTAACTCAACGATTTGGAGTTTTTACAATTTTATAAAACGAGCTTTCAAAATATTTACCAACAATTTTTATTAGATATTATTTTTTTGTTAAATTTTATATTAATATCTTTTAATAATTATTCAAATAATATTTATGAATTATATATATATATATATATATATATATATATATATATATATATATATATATATATATATATATATATATAGATAAAATTCAATAAAAAATAATTTATTTAATATTTTTTACATTTTTTAATTTATGTTGATAGTCTTCTCCTTTAAGTAATAAAATAAATATTGACCATAAATTTGGGTAGGGTATAATGACCATTTGTTAAGGCCCCTAATTTTAGGGGTGTATAATGTCACGTAAAATATTATGATACATTAAAAACATGTTAAGGTAGCTTAAGACATTCTATATAAATAATTTTTACAAATTTTAATTTGAGATCGTTGTATGTAATTAAGTTATCTTATAAGGTATCGTATTTGTCCATAATTCTGACATAGTCCAAAATTTGGAAGTGAATAAATTAATTATTGAAAATGAAATTACTATTACAAAAATATTTTGGTATCTTAACATGGAGAGAAAAATATATATTAACAACATTTATGCCACTTAAATACCATATATTACAATGCCTTAAATGCTATACGTAGTAACAACTGTGAAACAACACTCACTAATATATGCTAATATAATGTTCTACTGTGTATTTTAAGGCACTAGTAATTATTTATTTTATGGGGCTTTCTCATTTCTTTGCTCTAGCAAACTTTTGTAGTAGATAGTTTTTTCCTTACCACAACCATTGCTCATTTCTCATTTATGCCTGGAAAATTCACCATAAATGTTTCTCTATGATTGCTAAAGATATCAAAAAATGAAACGATGGCAAGTTCTATTTGTTTTCCCATGCACATACCCATCTTTATAATTTTTACTTCTCCCAACCACAAATGCACTGATTGGGTTTGATTTGTTTGTTAAAAAACACTACGATATAGTTATACCTTTTTTATATTGAGAACCATTAAATGGCTAGAACCTACCAAGCTTTGGTAGTATTTTCTATAATGAAATAAAACATTTAGTGAATGCACTGTGGTCTTTGATTTGACCATGATATCTCTGAGAATGCTCCATGTGGCAACTTAGGATTGGTTCATAATTACGGAGTCTAGTATGGCCTTGGGCTTTATGTTTCACTTTGTAATATGTGGATATGTGATTTCATAAAATCTTACTTAGTCTTTCCACATGTCTATGGACCTCACCAAAATTATAGAAATTTCATGACCCTATCGTATCTTGTGATTTTGTCAATCCCGTAGGATTGACATGTGTTAGGTCTCATGGCTACAAGAGTTGAGTTTGAGAAAACACTCTATGAACTTTGACTCATTTCATACATTGGGACTATAAACGAATATGTGATTGCCGCATGTCACATTCTGATCACATCAAGACCTTTTTAAAGGTGGATATCATGATATTATAAACTAGATTTTAAAATATAATGGGTCTACACAATTCTTAAAGTCACTTTTGACTCCATGATATGTAGCCTATCATTACCTACCATGTATTCTCTTATTTTGATTTCCATTTTGTTTTTAAATTTATATTAATCAAAGCCATGTGATCTCTTAGGCACATACTATGTGGAACCATGGAAAGACTGCCTTGAATTTTATGAATCACCAATTTGTGGCCTCATGAACAGTGATTCATAATCGAAGGCAATCCCAAGGCCACTTCATGACTATGAGCAAATCAAGTGTGGCCATGTGTCACTTCCTGGTCTCAACTAAATGAAAAATTATAGACATAAAAATAAAATAAATCTAAATGTATAAAATCATGATTTTGTAAATTTCAAAGTGAAACACAAATCCCTAGGGCATATTGGACTCTGTGATCATAAATCAACCCTAAATTCCACATGGAGCATTCCCAGATTGATCATGGTGAATCAAAGATCATGTGGCCTACAACACAAAAGCAATCTAAGATTGGATTTGATAAATCCAATCCATTCACCATTATACAAGGAACATAAAATGAATAGTCTCGATGTTATTTTAATCTATTCATATATGATGCCACAACAAACTATGTCTAGACTCATGCATTAATTGTTCTTATCTAAAACTAACATTTTTATTTATTTAATAAATTAGAATCTATACCCTAGTGGATCCATGGACCTCACCTAAACTATATAAATTTCTTGATCTTGTTATTCCCCATGACTCTATGACTCCCCTTGGACTAATGCATGTTAGGTCTCATGGTCGCAAGAGTTGATTTTGTGAATGCATTCTGTGAACATTGAATCAATTCATACACCATGATTGTGAACAAATACATGATTATTGTGTGTTGCATTATAATCACATTAAGACCCTTTTAAAGGCAAACCCCCAGATATTATAATCTGGATTTGAATATATATATATATAAAAGCAAAGCCACCTGGTTTCTTATGTAGAGAATATGCAGACCTATGGAAAGATTAAGCCAGATTTTATGAAATCACAAATTAATAGCCTCATGAAAAGTGATTTAGAATCAAAGGTGATCTAGAGGCCACTTCATGATAGTGAACAAATCAAGTGCAATGACATGTCATGGCATGGTCTCAAGAAAATGAAAAATAAGTGACCACATAGCAATTTGAGGGAACAAAAAAAAGGTCAGTAAGACATGTGATAAGGGTCATGACTTGACATAGACTTTCTATGCCTCACTTCAAAGGGTCACAATCAAAGTTAAAGGACATGACAAATGTAGATATTATGTACTAGCACGATTAAATGATTCAACATATCCACGTTGAGCCTAAATTGAAAAGTGATCCCATGAATCACAAGGCATGTGATATTTCCACATGAATGGTGATGATTCCCCATTAACATTGCACTAAATTTGACGACTGTCAAGTAATCACTTTGTCAAAAATTCACAAATTTTCATGGCATTAAGAAATTATAAAGTGGACTTAATATTTTTAACAGTTCCACAAACTTGAATGTAAAAAAAAATCAACCATTATCTAAATTCTGTGAGTTTGAGAAAATTTGCATTTGCCACATGATGAGATGTGAGTGGTCATGATAAAGGAAAGGGTACATGGATCCAAATGTGTGAATGAAGTAACCCCATGACCAATGAGTTATTTCTACTTGTCACATATTCATTGATCATAACCTGACAAAGCCATGGCCACTAAAACTTGAAAAGAGAATGGGATCAAAAATAAGTAAGGATGCCACATAGGATAAAAACATGACCATAATATAAATAAATTAACCATTCAACGCTTGTCATGTGTCATTTTGAGAGGACACAGAAGAGTCAAAGGGGAGGATCTAGTTGATTTTCAACATATATAAAAGTTGATTGAAAAATTCAATGCATTTTCAATGAACACAATCAACAAAAGTGAACTCTGTGAATTTTATACCCCATGATCATTCGACATGGGCAATAAGGGTAGTCCACTTCATAGAAACTAAGTTTTATGATTATCACCACATCAAAAATTCACAAAAAAATCATAGTATTGTAGAGGTGAACAAGTATAATAACATATAGATATTTTGAATGCAAATTCAAATAAAATTAAGTTCATAGTGGCCTTATGAGTTCATATGAAAATTAAAATTACTATGTAAAGATCATTGTGCAAAAATATAAAGACATGGGGCATTTGAAGAGGAAAAAATCATGTAGTAGGGAAAATAATAAATGGTAAACAACATATTCAATTCATAATGGTCTCAAATTACTCCATGGCCTTATGGAAAATGCAATGTCCCCATGTGTCTCAATATAAATTGACATGGTAAAGCAAAGGGCACAAGAATCCAACTCCACATCACCATGTGACCACTAAGTTATTACCACTTGAATAATATTCATTGAGCACAACTTGACAAATACATGGCCACTAAAACTTGTGAATATAATGGGATTAAAACTAAGTAATGATTCCATGTAGGACACCGACACATTCATAATATATATAAAGTGATGACTCAACACCTACCATGTGTCATTTCAAAATGCCATAGAAAAGGTGAATGGGAGGACTACTAGATTTTAACATATATAAAAGGTGATTTAATAAATCAATGGGTCTATAATGAACACAATGATCAAAAGTGAACTCCATGAATTTGATACCTTGTGATCATGCCACGTTGACGACAAGGATACTACATTTGAAAATGATTAAATTTGATGCTCATCACCACATCACAAATTTACAAAAAATCACAACATTATATAGATGAGTAGGGAATATCAAAAAGAATTATTTTAAATATGAATTTTAATAAAATTAAGTTCAAAGTGGCCTATATAGTTCAAATGCATAATAAAATTAGTACGCAAAGATAACTAGGAAATAATATAGTTTGCAAGCAGCTATCATTTCACATTGGGAACTAAAGTAAACATAGGCATAAAATTTTGAAGAGAAACAGATCATGCAGTAGTGGAAATAATAAATATTAAATAAAAAATTCAATTCTATGGCCCATTTTAAAATTGAAGGACTCAATGTGTCTCAATAAATAGTATCCACGGTTATTATATGGCATGTTGTGTTAATCTAGTAGTAGCCAATGCATTAGCCTTTAGTTGGAAATGGTTCCATTCATGGTCACACATGCATATCTTGGCATATGTTTGGATACCTAGGGGATTTCTTGACTATTTTCTAATTAACACAATGAACACACACACACACACACACACACACACACACACACACACACACACACACACACACACACACACACACACACACACACACACACACACACACACACACACACACACACACACACACACACACACACACACACACACACATGCACACACACACAAAAATGTAGGATATTACATTAGCATGTCTAACTATTCATTCATCCAATAAGAATACCACTGTTGAATACAAGAATATCATATAACTACCATAAAGATGATCACAGTGATGATAATAAATTCTATTCATAACTCAACTTTAGATGGCCACAAATGTTACAAGGTGCTCATAAGCACTTACTCATACTACTCAATTAACTGACTATCTCTCTCCTAGTACTCTAACAATGATCTGACATATCTTTCTATCTGTTTGATTTCTAAGTAATTTAGAAACACTTCATGCTCTCTTTGTTGTGTCATTTCTCTCTTTAAGTCCTGACTTTATATAGGCACCTAATCAAATTTGCATGTCACTTAATAGCTCAACAATAGTTAATTTTTTCCATTTCCCTAGCAGTTAATGTAATTATATACTCTAGGTGGGCTATTACTTTATCTCCCACCACTTCTCACCTACTTGTTAGAACCAAGCTATCAGTCATAACTCTACCATTATCATTTTTATTTTTGATGTGGATTTTGAGTACACTTAGTCTAGCATATCTTGGATATGCCATTTTGTTGTTTGTGCACATGGACATGTTTTTTCATCTAATGCTAGCCTCATTAGCAATATCCATTGGGTGCACATTCCTGAAAAGGTTAGGTCTATGCATACCACCCTCTGATTCATTCAACTATCGACATGTAGATTGAGATATTTGAGAATGAGGGATCTTTAATCTAGACAAAGATGTAGAAAGTCCCAAAGGTAGATTCTACCTGATAAGGATTGGAGCTCTTTAACAATAAGAGCATGGTTTTAACCTAGCATGTGGTGGAATATTCTATCAAAAATCCAATCCAAATTTGGGGTTAGCTACCCCCAAGGATTGACTAGGAGTGCCTCCTCCATTGGCATCATTGATTGGATCAAGTTGGTGACCTAAGCATGTGGCAAAGAAACACCTATATCTGGGAGTATCTTCAAACTCAATGACATTGAAAATCATTTCATCATAATCTTGGGGCTCTTCTTTATATGAGTTAGTAGAGTACTTAAAATTAAAAAAGTGTAAGGATCAAGATTGAGAGCATATCTTTCTTCTTTTACATATCTTTTTCTTATTGTCATGGCCATGGAAGGGTTCCTTAAAGGATTCCAAATTATGATTTAGTTTGGCAAGAGATGAGTCTTTAGAAGCTTTCTCCTTGGATTCTTTATGTTTTCAGGCCATGCAATCCTTGGTGGAATAGGAAATATTTGGAAGCATCTTGATTTTTCTCTTTTATCTTTCTTCTTGAAAACATTGACTTTATAAGAATATTTTTTATCTTTCTTCGCTGAGAGAGAATTAGAGGCACATCATCAATAGCACTCTAGTTGTGATCAGGACAAGAGGAGGATCACTAGATGGTGGAAGGTCAAATGTCAAAGTGGATTTCATAGGCTTTGAGTTTAAGACATTCATTTTAAATCTTTTTCATGGTAGGTAGGTTTGCTTTTGAGAACCTCGAGGTGAATCTCGTGTCTCAAAGCACAAACATATCAAAGAGTTGGGAAATGTTAAAACTTGTTTTACATGAGTGCAAAACCATGCACTGACACCAAACAAAGTCAAAATTAGATTCACCTTTACCTTAGTTCATATTGGTGAGAGATTGGATGCCAAGGTTAATGGTCTAGCAACATCAAATAAGGGGAGGAAATCCTCAATAAGATCTTGAAATATACACAAGGATTTAAGAGGGATATTTTAGAATTAAATAAGGCCCTTGCTATGCAAGGTGTGGGGAAAAAAATTGAGTATTAATCCATCATCATGTTCCCAATCTATGCATTCCATCATGAACATGTTTACATGCTAAAAAAGGCTCTCATTAGGAGTGTCATTATACTTCTAGAGTTTGGGCAATGGATTAGGAAGGGATATGGCCCTAATAAGAGTGACTAGTGTATTCCTATGAAAATATTTATAGGGTTGGTTGACGATGAGGTGATGTGTATTATTTCCATTCCCATGGAGTACGTTATAATGATGCCCTTGGTAGTGGTGGTCATCATACTCATTATTGAGAAATAGTTGCCTTTGCAAAGGCTTTTTATAGGGAGGGCACCTAAAATAGTTATCTATAGTCATGGTGAGGGGGTTCATCCATGTGAACTCTATGGTGAGATTAGTCATGTCAAATCCTAATTTTCTTGTGCCAGGTTTGAAGGAATTTTTTTTATGATTAAGCATTAAAAAACATAATTAATAATGATTGGTTTCTATGCAATCATGGATTGATTTGATTTATATGATTTCGGTTTAGTCAAATGATGTTATAATGTTACTATGCTTATGTGATAAAACTAAAATAGATAGACATTATACAATTATGTGGAATAATTGTTATTTATCATGTTTTACTACTTCATATAATGTGATTTTGATATCATGTCTTGGATAAATACTGTATGTTCACTTGTTTGTGATGCAGGAACAATCCCATCATTGCAAGGGAGAGAATCATCAGAGAGGGGTACATAGATATAGACTATGGGTGGTAAAGAGAGAATCTCATAGAACAAGGTGTAATCATAACAAATAAAAACACATGCCTTCCCTATTTTGGCATGAGTACTGACATCTAGTTTCATGATTCTTTGGTTTAATTAGCACTGCTTGGTCTTTGGATTAAATTGTAATTTAAGTTCATTAATAAGGACTTCTAAGAGTCATAATAGTATACACAACAATGTGTGTACCCAATATTAGTGTATGCTTAAAATACACTAAATTTGTCAAATGTGCTGTGGTTAGATGTAAATTGTAATCAAAGAGAGGTTTTTAGCATTTTTTTAAAAACATTTAATTTTTACATATCTTGATGTAATTGAAAATATGTATTTGCATAATAATTATTTTTAATCACATCATAAATTTGATAATCAATCCTACCTATTATGAATTTTCTTGATGAAGGTTATCTATTCAACATCATACTTCAAATTCTAAAATAATTCATTGTTGAAGGAAACATTAAAGAAAACATATATAATCATTATAATATTGTATAGTCCTTGACGGTCTACCTAATAATGTTATATTTCATTTAATATGGTCTTCTAAAATAAATTGAGTGTATTTTTGCAAATCATAAATACAATCATACAAGCAACAAATTTAGACCTTTTCCATGTGAAGACAAGAATGAATTTTTATTCATACTTTTGACATGCTCAGTTGGGATTTGAATGCAAGTGATCACCATATTATTAATCACTACCATAAATATTTTTCCACATCAAATATAAGGAATTAACAAAGACATTGTAGTATCTTAGTTCATTTTGTGAAAGTGTTGGTGTATCGATTTTAATAGTTGGTT
Organism: Torreya grandis; assembly: GCA_037957365.1. Lineage (NCBI taxonomy): Eukaryota > Viridiplantae > Streptophyta > Pinopsida > Cupressales > Taxaceae > Torreya > Torreya grandis. The sequence goes on along the minus strand of JARHVA010000123.1, from coordinate 3,109,099 downwards.
TTACCATTTAGATTTATTGTGTAAGCAGTTATCTCAATTTGTCTTTCAGTAGTTGTTATATCAATTTTCTAATATTGATATACCTTTAGTTGATAATGGTTATGTTAATTTCTTGCATCGATAGTTATATCAATACACCTAATATCGATTCACTAGATTTAGAAGGTTGTTAAAACTTTGAAATCATAGTTTAGAACATTGTATTAAGTTATACATGGAACACGATCTGTTATATTTGGGGTATTTAAACTATGTGGTTTTAAATGTAAACCTAAGTGAGATGTTAAAATGTTTTAAACCCTAAGAAATGTAAATCCTAGTAAAATGTTTGATTTTATGTATCTAATGCAAAACATTAGTATATAGGTGAAGGCTTAGATGACTAAAATATAGGAAGAAGCTAAGATCTGAAGATGGAGGACCTAGATGTTAAGTTATTAAAACATAAATGAAAATATGGATCTTTTTCTAGATGAAAACATAAATGGCAGAACCATATGTAAGGCCTAGGAAATGTGACCTTTATTATGGGAAAACTAAGATATGCTTCTCATCACTTAATTAAACATGGAGTTAAGAAGACCATTTGATTAATTTATCATTTTAAAAAATAACGTAACTATGCAATAAGAAATATAGTCCTTTGAATTTGAAATATTCAATGGGAAGGGATGAAGTTAATTTAAGGTTTCTTCTTTTGATGTTTTCTATATGGATAGTATCATTGTTTGATTAGTTTGTAATATGAGGTCACAAAAACTATTATATGGTTTCAATTAACAAAGCATACCTTTATACCAAAATTAGAATGCATTTATGGGCCAATGATTATTTTACTATGCATATATATTAGTTCATATTAGGAATGTCATATTGAATTCTATACTATAGTGGGGAGTTGCATGCCAAATTGTTCTATTTATTGGGATTCTCTTTTCTCTATCAATTCTCTACATCTAGTACCTTCATGGAAGGGTAAGGCCATTCTCAGGTGATGAGAAGAATGCAAGTGATCTGAAAGACTCTATAGTTAGATAAAAATCCCTCCAATGATTTTCTCCATCTTCGGGTATCTATATGGTCATTCAATGACGTTGATGGTCTATAGATCTTTAGTGGATTTTATTATAAATAATTTTTCATATATGATTATATTTGACAAGTGATTATATTATTTTATGGAAAAATGAAATCATGTTTTAGTTATTATGTTGTAAACAATTATAAGTTGTTATTTAGTTAAATTATGAATTATATATTACCTTTGAAATAAACTATCAAACTACCAAAATATGAATATTAACTTATCTTACTTAGGCATGGTTGCATTTGTAGTCACAATGAAATAAATATGTATTTTGAGCCACTTATGGGGAAGATTTCATAAACATATAGATATGAACGCACCCTGTATTATGAAGTGATAATTAGTGGTACCACTCATAATGAAAATACATTTCATGATGTATACCTTGAGTGTAATTTGATTACCAGGTGTAAACATGTAATTAAATTTATAGTGATGGAAACTAAAAGCATAATTGATGTCAAAATCAAAGGAATTGATATCAACTTCATAAATGATTATTGATTTTGAATGTAATAGTAATATGAGACTATTTTGTAAATATAATTATGAAGTAGCTTTGAAATGAATTAACTAAAATTTATTTATCATTTATGTTGGATTATGAAAAACTTGTTTACGTAATTGCTTACTAAGGAAGATAATCAATAAGAAACCTTTAGAGATGATAGCATGAATAAATTTAAAAAACAAATTATGGTATGTTTTTATGGTACTTAAATTGAGGATTATTACTAACCCCATGCATGGCTTAAACTATACATTTGGATTTAGTTATATTTCTCCATGTTGTACAAGAGAAATACATGGAGAAGGCATATTTAGAGGTCTACTTTGGGGATGCCTTAGAGAAAGTATTCTTGGTGAAGGCCTTCTTGGAGGGGGCTCTCTTGCCGGAGTTACATATATATACTCATCAAGAGACTGACAATCCATGTAGTGTATGCCCATAAATTTATCATAATAAAAATCATCATTATAATTAAAAAACATAAATAATTGGGTAGGATATCTATATCAAAGTATTCCCTTTGGTTGTGAGTTGTTGAATGCTCAATATGGGGAAAATACCTCCTTTGGTCTTTAGGTAGAGGAGGTGGTTCCTTTCATATAGTAGGAGAGTGACCCCTATGGTATGTTTCATGGTTATTAGTATGGGAAGTAAGTTAGTAACACTTCAATTTTATCTGGTAGAAAAATTAGACTTATCACTAATGGGAGATTACCTCCACTCTCTCCTTAGGTTTGGTCAATTGCTTGAAAAAATATTGGTTGAAGGGACTTGTGTCTCTATAAAAAAATAATATCCCCATTTTTATTATCTCATTATCAATGTATTAAGTTAGAGATGGAGGATATAATGTTATTTCCATTTTGGGAGGCCTAGATGATTCACAATAAGGTGATTTGGGATGGATTGGGAGATTAATGTCCCCACTACAAAATAAATCATCATGATCCACATGGGGGGATAATGGGAGATATAGTCCTTAGCCTTAGATTAGTTCTTATATTTTAATTTCACCTTTTGATTAGGTATCTTATGTTCAATGGATTGTTGGGATTGTTCTTGTGTCATCTTAGGAAGCTCACCATTACAACAATGAGAATAAAAAAATGATGCAATAGGAACCTATTACAGATCAAATTTTCACCCTTTAGAAGGTATTTCAAGACTTATAAATTTGATTTAACATGGAAACGACTCAAGTTTTTGGGTAAATTATTGGAGAGATAAATCTCTAGGTTAAAGGGATAGCTCCCTTTGATGAATCACTTAGGCTCAAACACTACTCTAACACTTGCTAGGAAAAGGGAGAGAAACCAACTCTAATAGACGTGATGCACCAAATGTATCTAATCACTACCAACCAACTATAATTTTAATTAAATCAAGAGGCTAACCTACACATGACACTAATCCAAATCTTCTTCTTTACACAAATGTTTCTCATGAAGGTTTGTACAGCAAGCTTGAGCTAGGAGGACTAGTCAAGAGGTCATGACATGAAACTAATGAAAAATAACTCACTAAACCCATAAAAACTCCATTTTAACACTTAAATAGACCTAAAAAAAGTATTCCAAACTGAACATGAATTCTAAACAAGGACAATCATGCCAACGAAGTAAGCCTATCACTTAGCAAGATCAACTAAACAAGCATGCATATTGAAAATAGTCCAAGGAGAAGGTAAAAATAGGTTATTATTCATTGATAAAAGGTTTAAAAATGAGTAGGGATTTTCCATACCTAGGTATAAGATATAAAATTATCCAATTAAGGCTATATATATATATATATATATATATATATATATATATATATAGAGAGAGAGAGAGAGAGAGAGAGAGAGAGAGAGAGAGAGAGAGAGAGAGAGAGAGAGAGAGAGAGAGAGAGAGAGAGAGAGACTGAGAGAGAGAGAGAGAGAGAGAGAGAGAGAGAGAGAGAGAGAGAGAGAGAGAGAGAGAAGTGTCCAAAAAGAGTGAAAAGAATAAATAAGTTTTAACCTATCCAATCATGTACTCAAAGACAAGTTTTATTATTTTTAAGATTCTCTTCTTCTCCAAGTGGCATGGAAGTTTCAAACTTTGCTTGACATCTTGACTAGCTCTCAAAAATTGCCCTTTGCTTTGGCTTGTTGAATGACAAGTGGAATTATTGATGGTAATATCATGTTGAGTCACATATTTTATCTTCTCTTGAGACCTCTCAACTGATCTCTTTAGGTTATTTTTGACACATCACTTCATTCTCTTGTTAGGTTGTTTATAAGTCTCTTCATCTCACTAGGCCGATCTTGCTTACAAGTGTAAAAACTTGATTTCATCTTCTCCATCTCATTATATCTCCATGGCTGAAATAATAAAATAATATTAGACCTTTATAAATTCATTTGGGAGTCTCAAACTAACCCCAAGAACTTGTTTTACACCAAAAGGCCCAGTTTGGCCTCATTGCTTGTAGCCATAACATCATGTAAACCTCCTTATGTAGAGAAGTGTAAAGATGTTAATGAGAAAATAAAGGCATATTTTATGACCCATTGTGTCTTTAAAACTACATGCCAAGTTTTAGGTCTTTTGAGTGAGTGGAAGTATCCTTTTCATCTATTTATCTCTCCTAACTAGATCTCAATTAGGCCTCCTTACCTAGAGACTAACTTTTGACTCCCCAAGATTCCCACACATTCCAAACATAAAATAAACATGTTATTAAATTTTTGGTCTAATTTAATATCATACATATCAAATTTGGGCTCCTAACACCCTGTATGAACCTCCTAAGTAGACTAAAACAACTTTATTTAGCCTATTCCATACAATTTTATATCTATAAGTACTAACCAGTGGCATGGGGTGATTTTAAGGAGAGTTTTGGACATGATTCAGGTCATTTGGAATTTCATACAATCTGTATGGAGTCATTACAACCATCTTCTCTCTCATTAGGTCAGAACTGGTCTCTTTGGTAGCCTGTGAGTGTCTTAGGGTCTTAACGATTATTCATATGGATCAGGCCTTAGATGAAAAATAAAATACCATGGATAATTATTTCATAGGGTTTCCATATTATTCATAAAATATTGATCCACTATGCAACCCTTCATGAGAGATATGAGCATCTCAAACTACATCTAGAGATGGTAGATTGTGCTTGGTGAGGTCTAGAAGAGAGATTAGATCTAAAAGTAAAAACCTAATGCATAATTTGAATTTTTAAATGTTTATTAGGTATGTGACACCATTATAAAATTATTAAATTTTTCATATTCACTATCTTCCTTCATTAGGTCTCCTGCACCTTCTTTGGTTCATGCCTAGTTTTCTTAAGTTTAACACTACAAGAAACCCTCATGACTATGTTTGACACCTTATTTACCATACTAAGGTCTTGAGACTTCTTTAAATTTCATTAATATCCTATATTTACTTATATTATTCATACTTTCATATTTATTTCATATATTCTTACCTCCATAGACCCTTTCATCTCAAAATGTTCACACATAGGTCTATGTATTTGGTCTAGGCTTGTTAGGCCTAAACAGAGGTTTCTACCACTCATCCTTATTGATTTTGAAGATATAAATGAAATATTACTGTCATAATAAATTTATATTCATGATTTAATTTATTTCATAGACCTCAAATGCTTCTCAAATCAAGCAAACCTATAGGTGTCCATTGAGGTGTTTTGATTGCAAATTTGGAGTTTTGGTTCGAACACAATTCATTGAATACTCAAATGTCAATAATATTTATTGGAGGCTTATAACATTTCCTTGACCCTCTATAACTTCTCAAAACCTCACATCTTCTCAAACATACACTCTCCTCTTTGCATTTGTCTACAACCTATAAATGTTCATTTAGGTATTTGAATGTACTTTGTGTTTTAGGAATTTCATCACAACATTTGAACATTCAATGTACTTTGATACAATTTTAAAGACTTGAACACATTTTATTGTATCTTCTCAACTTCCCAAAATTTTTTTAATTCCACAAGAACAACCTCTTATTTGATTGTCTAGGCATGGTTGTAGGTGGCCATTTAGTGGGGTTTACACTTTAGACTTGTTCTCTACAAAATAAGATCATGGAATTTTGAGAAAAATGAAACCTTATTGGAAGTTTATCCCCATTGTATTTCAAATTTAATTATCCTTTCATATGCCTTTTTAATTTCTTGTCTTCAAACTCAGACCTATGTGTGAGTGCCTAGGCCTAAAGACAAATTATCAACTCCTTTTATGCTTTGATCACCATATGATAGCATTATGGGATTTATATATAGTTGAAAATATATTTAGGTTCTCTAAGTCTCTCATATACATTTCAGACACTTTCATGCTAACTAAAGGCTTCTCATTACTCAAATTTGCCAATGCTGACTATAGGTTTGCATTCAAGGTATCATGTGCATTAAACTTGAAGTTACATCTCTTCTTAATTAGTAATTCATTACAAAACAAACATATAATCATCTCATTACCTCCATTCATAGGTTTTCAATCTCAATATTTGGTGTGCAACTCAACATAATTTCTCATAAGGTTATCAAAAGAATAATCCAAGGTAGATCAAAAGAATATGGTCCAAGAGAGGATGATCCAATATAAAATTGTAAAATACTTTAGCATAAGTTATCCCCAAGTAAGGGGTCTTGTAGACAATGGTTTGAAATTGTCAAAAATAAAACCTCTTTAGGTGTATATTGTTTATGGACTTTATAAGTTCTTCACCATTTGGTTTAGCTAGTCGATATGCCCCTAATCCATAGTTCACCGTGATAACATATGGTCCCAACCAATTAGGTTGGAACTTACCTTTTTTATTGCATTCAAAATTTGTGTTCTTTTGGTTCTCTTTCAAGACCAAATCACCAATCTCAAACTCCCAAGAGAGAATGATCTTGTTGTAGCTTCTCTACAATATGTTCTGATAGGCTTGTAAGTTTTCTATGGGAGCCAAACACTAACCATCAAGAAGTTCTAGTTCTTGTAACCTTGAGATTCTATATATCTCATCATCTTTAATATGCTCTAAAGATACCTACAATGAAGGCAACTTGATCTCAATTAGGATAATATATTATTTTCCATAAACAAGGGAGTATAGAGTGGTTCATATGGGGGTTTGATGACTGGTTCTATAGGGCTAAAGGGAAGGAAAGATTTGCAATTGCCAATTACAACTAATGTCATCAACAATCTTCTTTAAATAGTTACAATGGTCTTGTTTAACACCTTAGCTTATTTATTGCCTTGTGGTTTATATGGTGTGGATTTATTGTGCTTGATTTTGAATTTTGCACAAAGATATTTAACATCTCTATTTGCAAAGGATATACCATTATCAGATATAAAGCATGTTGGGATGCCATATCGATAGATGATATGTTAATGAATAAATTTGGCAATCTACTTCCCAGTGATGTAAGTGAGAGGAATGGCCTCAATCCACTTGGTAAAGTAATCAAAAGTGGTTAAAATGTGTTTATGGCCATTTGAAGATGTTAGGTTTATTTTTTGGATGAAATCAAGGCCCTAAGTTGAGAATGGCCATGGTGTTATGATCGACTGTAGTGGTAAGGAAGGTGCGTGTATCAAATTTCCATGTTTCTAACAAGAAACACACTTCCTTACATAATTACAAGCATTTGTCTCCATTTTGTGCCAATAATAGCCTATTCTAAGGAGATTTTTTTTCTAATACTACATCATTGGTATGGGCCCCACACTTTCCTTCATGAACCTCCTTCAGCGCTAGCTTGGATTCTCTCGAATATAAATAATGAAGTAACATTCCATCCTAGCATTTACAATAAAGAATGTTTCCAAGGATGGTATAATGGGATGGACAATGATGGAATAGTTTTTGTTGGTTATTGGATAGGTTTGGTAGAAAAACATGATTGTGGAAGTAATTATAAAAGGCTTGATAACAAGGAGTTTAGGTGGAGGATTGGGACCAGTAATGGCATATATCCTTTCTGAATTTGAAATAATATGTGCAAGCTATAGAATATTCTCAATCAAAAATTGATACTCTATAGCTTTACCATCAATCTGTATCATTGACCCAATTGTTGCCATTGCATCAATAGATTTGTTGTTGGCCCTTGGTACTTGTTCAAATTGTCGATATTGAAAATGAAACTTGAGATTATCCATGATTTTCTTAGCTTGTAATCTCTAGTTTGATATTAATCAATGGTCTAATTGATGATCAATTGGGAATCATTGTAAACCATTAAGTGTTAAATGTCCCACTGAATGGAAAGACACAGTGCTGCAATAAGTGATTTAAACTTGGCCATATTATTGGTACAATGAAAATTAATGTGAAATGATTTGGGAATCAAATCCCCTTGTGATGTAATCAACAATATGTTGGCTCTAGGTCCACAAGAAGTGAAAGAACCATCAAAATATAATTTCCACTATTTAGGTTCATGCTACACTTCTTTCACTATCATGATAGAATCATCTAAAAAGTTAAATCTGAGTAGTTGAGTGTTTATAATAGGGTCTTTTACAAGTTGATCAATAATAACCTACTCCTTTATAAAACTTTGATTTTGATACTCAACATCAAATTCACTTAAGAGCATGACCCATTTATCCATATGTTCTATGAGAGATTCTTTGGATAATAAAAACTTGAGAGGATCCACCTTGGCAATGATAATAGTTTTATTTTTTAGTATATAATGTCATAGCTTTTGGGAAGAAAACACCATAACTAAACATGCCTTCTCAATAGACGTATAATTGTGTTCATAATCCACCAATGTGTGGCTTAAATAATAGACTACATGTTATTTACCTTGATCATCATGTTGGGTAAAAAGTGCCCCCAATACATGCTCAGTTGTTGATATGTAAAGAAGTAGTGGTTGTCAAGGTGTTGGCAATCCCAAAACTGGTGAGTTGGCCAAATATGTTTTGAGATTTGAAAATGCTAACTAATATTTTTTATCCCATTGAAATGTGACCTTTTTCTTCAAAATATGGGTAAATGGGTGGCACTTATTTTCCAGTTGATAAATGAGCCTACGGATTGGCTAGATCTTTCTTTGTAGGCTTCAGAGCTATTTAAGATTTAAAGTAGAGGCATTTCAATAATATCCATAACCTTAACAAGGTTGACTTTGATCCAAATTTATGATACAATAAAACCTAAAAATTTCCTTGAAGTGACTCCAAAGATGCACTTCTTAGGATTTAGGTGGACTTTATATTCATGAAGCCTCTTAAAGATTCTTTGTAGAACATCAAGGTGTCCAACACGTGGTCTTGATTTTTTTAGTATTTCATCAACATAGTCCTCAATAATATCATGCATTATGCCATGGAAGATGATAGTCATGACACATTGATATGTTGATCCAATCTTTTTGAAGCCAAATGACATGACTTGGTAACATAATTTTTCCCATGGAGTGGTGAATGTAAACTTGTGTTGATCTTCTTGGGATATCTTGATCTGATTGTATTCAAAAAATACATCCATGAGGGATATTATATCATACCTAGTAGTAGAATCAATGATCATGTCCATGTTGGGTAAAAGAAAATCATCTTTTGGGCATGCTTTGTTGATGTCTTTAAAATTTGTATAAAGACGTATAACCTATGGCTTCTTGCTGACTATAAATATGTTAGATATCCATTTGAATAGTCTAGCGGTCTAATGAATCTTGCTCCCAATAATTTCTCTAATTTGGCTTTTACTAAGAAGGTGATACATGGATGCATCTTTCTTAATTTCTATTTAACTAGTTTGGAATCTCGAAGAACAACAAGGTGATGCACTACCAAGTGTGGGTCTAAGCCTGGTATGTATGAATATGCCCATGCAAAAATATCTCTAAAATCCATCAAAATGGATATAATATGTTCACATTTTGCTTCAGTAAGGGAAGCTCAAGGATAAACAATTTTGGGATCATTGTATGTTCCCAAGTTCACTTCAACTATGTTTTCTACAAGAAGTGTGGATCCATCTTCAAGAATAGTAGGAAAGGTGTGATTGTGATCATCTTCTTCTGCTAAATTTTCTTGATTTTCCTCCTATATCTATGGATAATGTGACAAATCTAAATCTGCCATCTCAGGTAATGGCCAAGTAAAAAAACCTCAAAAAACTCAAGATCAAGATGCTTAAATAGTTGTTATTTTTATGAAGATATGCTTGTACTAGATATGGATATGGGACTTGATGGAACTTCTACATCCTATGAGGATGAGCAAACTTTCTCACCCAAGAGTGCCTAAAATAGGTTTTCACTCAAAGGCTTGTCTTTTTCTTTACTTTTTCCTTGATCAACGAGCCCTCAAAGTGGTTTTAAACCAAATATATTGATGTTTAATCTTTATTATGACCAATAAAGTTTGATTGCTCTCCAAAGTAGGTAGAAGAATCCAATGAAAACAAATCCTTGTTTGTGATCGCCAATGGGCAACCCATCTCTTAGGCCCATATATTATGTAATTTATTCTTCATTTTGAAACTCATTAAGGCATATGATCAATTTTTTCTAGTCCCAATCAATGAGTTTGGGATCACAAAGTCATATGGAATAATGAGGTCTTGCTTCAGTAAGGGAAGCTCAAATAGTGGAATGGGTTCTTGATTTAGGATGGGAATCTCTAATGGGACAAATAGGTGTAATGGTCATGATAGCATTTTGGTCAAATAAATTTGAGTCAATGAGCTTGTGAAAAAGGCTCTAATGGGATGCTACATCACTACCAAGAATCTCATTGCTAGTCAATTCATAAGAATCACTATCAAAAGTCATGAGGTCACCCTTAGGTGGTATAAATTTGAGACCATGATTTAAATTGGGTACTCCAACTGATAATGTTTCCAGGATTCCTTGGGCTCAAGGTCCAAGGCCACTTCTTGTATAATCAAGATAATCCATGATCTGATTAGGGATAGGATACTTTGGATTCTAAAATTTATTAGTAAGTCCTTCAAAATATAACCAATCTCCTTCTATAAAAGCCTCTCGATCCTTCTTTGGTGTAGTGGGTACAAATACCATAAGTGGTTTTTGTTATTATTTCTTCAGTTTCTAGATCAAGGTGGGTCTATTTGGGCTCTTGGATGGTTTGGTTTTACCAAATGTTTTGATACTTTTATAATGTTTCAACATGGAAAGCATCCTTTAGACAGTATGTGGAAATTCCCACATCTTTAATAACAACTTATTTTGCAAGAGTTGCAAGAAATGGATCAATCAAAGTGTATGCAAGGTCACTCAAGTTGATATAATTGGATAGAGGTGGATGTGAAAATATCTCCTTATTCTTCTTTGCAATGAATTTAGAACTAGGATAATATTTATAATTGTAATATTCAGTGTCAAGATGTTTGCAGTAATGATAAGGTTGTTGATCGGTATGAACAGTAACCTCAATCCCATCATGGGGAAACTTAAAGCATTGGTGCTAGGTAGATGGAATGGCCTATAGTTCATACGTCTAAGGATGAAAAATAAGTAGATTATAAGGTAGTTTAATGTCCATAATATGACATAATGTGTGATGAAAAATAGACCCAATAATGATCGATAATCATATAGTACTAAAAGACTCCCTCTCGATGTTATCATAAAACTTTATTGTGATCATCTCTAGTTGGATGTCCTTCGTAGTGTAGCCTAATATATGTACCATTTTGAGGGACACCATGTTCCAACTCTAAGCCATTGTCTATAAAAATCCAATTGATCTTATGGTTTTCAATAATTTCCTTAATTTATAATGGGTTATTATGGCTCAGACCTAGGATGGACATGTCTTTTTGATCAAACGTGAGTTGATGAAATGAAGACAAATCTCCAACTAGTATATGGAACTATTTAGGATTTATATCTTTGGTAATAATTGATTCTTGTAATAGGCTATTTAGAATAGTTCTATGGACTTAAGATGTATGAAAGAGATCTAAAATGGAAATCTGTGTAGGGTTTTTTCTTAGTTGGTCTAATAGACTATAAGGTTTCTCAACATTGGGACAAGATGGCTTGGCCTTGGCTGGCATAGTATTAGGATTTAGAATCAAAGGGATAATTTTCACATTTGGTTTTGTGGAAGAAGAGGGAAAAGGGACCTAGAGAGTAACTCGTAAACATCTAGTTGTGACTATGAAACTAGAGGTGGTAAAGAGCCAGTATAATCAAAAAATCAAGGTGAAGGGCCTTAGAGGGTGACTCACAAGCATCTAGTTTCATTGCTACAATTTCAAGTCAATGAGGAGCCATTGTAATTAGAAGAAGGGTGTTGTCTATAAATATTAACCTGTGCAAATAGAGTCATAATAGAATTACACAAACTAGACACAATATTACTAGAGGGAGAGGGTATTGGCCCTATAATAATGGGTCTCATACTATGAGGAGCACAAGATGGTTCATGGTATTTGATGGTAATAATGGAAATATGGGTTTCATAAATGCATCCCATGATGTTTTTATAGTCGTAAGGCATATTATTTTAACCCAAGATGTTAGCATAGGTATTATGATCCTGATTATGATCATGTTGATTATGATTTAAACCATAATTTGGGTTCTAATTTTTCCTCTAATTCTATCCTTGGTTCTACTAGTTTTTCCTTGGTGGTGGTCGATTGTGTTGATGAAATGGATCTTGGTAAATTCCCATATCTTGATTAGTGCCTTGTAGGGCCAATTTAATCTCAACTTCACCACTCTCAATTAGATGTTTAGTAAGGTGCTGAAATTGTATGCATTGATATGTACCATGTCTAAAAACACGATGGAGTCACACCATTCATTCTCCTTGTACCAATATGGTTTTCACTGATCTTGAGGAAATGGCCTTGGTATTGGCCATACAATCAGGTTAGCTACTATGATCTTTTAAAACATTATCTTAATAGGTTCTCCCAATTGTTTAAGACTCTATATTGATTGTGGAATGTCTTTCATGGAGGTTGTCTTTGTAAATTGGGTGGTGGATTAGTTGGAGCTAATTACATTTGGGGCTAGTAGGGCATACATCATTTGTATGTGTCCTTTTTCAGTCACACTATTTTAACCATGTTATTATTATTTTTGAAACCCTTAGGTTTCTCTTGCACAATTGATTGACTAGAAGATGGGGTCTGATTTGACATTTGACCCTACATAAAAATCTTGACAAGGCCTTTTGCAATAAACACCTTCTGAATCTGTACAACCTTATCTATGATCTCTTCAAAAGTGTTTGTGCAAGTAAGGCATAGATTGTGTGCCACCTCAAGGTATGGGTTATGTGCAAATATATCCACCAACTATTTATCTAGTAAGTTATGTTGAAAATAACTAGCTAATACTCTCTATCTTTGTAGGTATGCTACAAATCTTTCTCCATCATGTTGCTTAGATTTTCACAAATCAACAACAATCAATTCATGTTTGATGTTATATGATAAATGGTTGATAATTCATTCCAATTTGAAATTGATATCTTAGGTAACTTGAGTAGCCAATCTAAATCTTGTCTTGATAAAATTCATGAAAATAATCGAAGTAAGAACACGCTACTATAAGTTACCTCTTGACATAATATGAAAAATGCTTGAATGTGTTCACATGGGTCACCCTTTCTTTTGTACTTGTCAAATTTTGGTGCCTCAAAATGAGGTGGAAAGGGGACTTGGAGAATAGATAAATGAAATGGATATGGACACATCTCATTGAATTTGTACTTTTTGATCATGTTTCCAGTCTCAAAACATGACACAATCTCTTTCATGGAGTTCCACTCTTTCATGTTTGGTGCACTTATGGGTGGAACATAATTCTATTGGGGTGGTATGTGCCCCTGTTATTGCATGGATTTGGTAGTGATATACACCCTATAATACTCAACTTGGTTTTGGTTTTCTCCTTGAGTCAAGTAGGTAAGCGGTCAATTCTTAGGAATCTATTACATCAAATTAACCATGTTTTGTTGATTTTGTGGAGTTCTTTGTCAATTTTCCATTGTACATGTTGGTTGAGATGAAATAGCTAAATTTTTTTATATAATTTATTTAATATGTACCGAATGTTTGAGTCTTTGACTTTGTAAAGGAACAAGAGGTTCTTGGTGATTGAAAAATGTGTGTTCCATGTCTAGTGGAGCATGTTACAAAACCTCTTGGGATTTGGGTTGTTCTATTGAGACATATTGATCTATCAAGGTTGTGTTCTCAACTAGATTTTGCATTATTTCAACCACATTTCCTTATTCCTTTGAAGTGTCATTGTGGATTGATGCAGCTACTAAAGAGTCTGTAAAGTTTGTGATAAGTTGGTTTGCATATCACTGACTTATCTTATTAATCTTATTAACAAGATTTTGATCATTGGTTTTGACTCGATAAGTATTTCCTTGCCTTTTCTAGAATAAGGGATGTTTGTTTCCATAATGTATGTGAAAAAATTTTCTTGATGTCATTCTCCTTCTCTAACTAAGGTATGTAATTATTCCATGGGAAAATCTAAGGGTAGTCTAGTACCAAATTCTATCAACCTTAGAAGGGATTCATCTTTGTCCTCTTGGGGTTGATATTCTACATAATCTTCCTCAGATCTTACTATCATTGGTATGTCCTCAAAAACTATTGAATTATCTTGACTATCATAATAATTCTCTTCCTCATATCTAGGGCCATAAGAGACCCCACTACGAGTGTACCTTTGAGTCATGCATAAAAAGGTTGCTCTATACATTTGACTAGAGTTAAAATGTTTTTCGAATGTTTAAACAAGATATGTGCTTTGATCTTTTCTAAACAAGTACCTAGGTACTAAAGAGACTATAATAGGGAGGGTGGCATAGTACCACACACAATTAGAATAATGATGTTCATGAATTTACTCAACCTTGGGTAAAGTTGAAATCATATGGATTGGAAGAGGGTATGATAAGTCAACAATATAAAGTGTAAACTAGTACACCAAACTTAGACTTAGAGATACATCAATATCATAAAAACTAGTTCAACTTTTATGAGTTTATACTATAAAACTAGAAGAAATCCCTTTAGATAAGGAAGGATACAATATGGACCAATAAACTCAAGATGTGGAAACATGCAAGAATTCCCAAGTATAAAACTAGAACCAAATAGGTAGCATGGCATTGCCACATGGTAATAAGAATGGTAGTATAAAATGTTATTCTAAAACTTAGAGTGAAATCAATACACAAAAGATGACCTAATTTCACCAATGATGAAAATGATAATAAGTCTATAAATGGCCTTCAATCCAAATTGGAAATTGAACCCAAGTTCCCTCAAGTCAAGTGTATATGGCAAAACTAATTAACACATCAAGGTTATGAAATTAGAAAGGTACAATTTCAAATTTGAACTATCAATGAAGGACTTAAAGATAATTTGGGAATTATTTTAGACTCAAATGGGAAGCATAACTGCACTAATTAGATGATATGATACAATGCTTTAAGATGAAAAATTTAAACAGGGCAAAGATTGATTTTCAGTTGGATAGTGTAATGCCTCCTTATTCAATAAATTGTTGGACAATGGCTTTGGTTATGACGTATTTTTACAAGAAAAGCTTTGACTCTAATAAAGGACCAAGTAATCTAAGACCAAAAAGACAAATGCAACTAAGTAATCGTCCTAAGACCTAAACTGACAAGGTTTTCTTTGTATTATTGAAATACGTCTATATATATACACTTGAAAGGAAATAAATTGTTCATCCAAAACAAAAGTTAATTAATTAGTAGGGTATTTTACACCACCCCTTCTTCTAAGTGACAATATGGAATTTTGGGTGCACCCTACATCAACAATACTCTGTGGTAAGTGGGGTTTTCTAAAACTTACAACTTATGATTGTCTATATGGTCTCAAGTATGGCTAACATAAGGGATGTAACACATTAATTGGATCCATGTCAATTAGCTTGTTGTGAAAAGGTCTAGTCCTTTTCACAACCACTACATCTGTCAATTGCTTAGTGTAGTGTGATGTCTTGAATGATCATACATTCCAAGCTGACTTGCCACTAATGGAGATGGTTTAATTGCTCAAACAACCATCCCAATGGGGTTATCCCAATTTGTATAGCCATATGGAGAGGGGTTGAAGATAATGCCAAGATATGAAGCCTCAGGTTAAAGCTTCCCTAAAGAACTCATGGGAGGTATTGGCATCCCCCTCATAAGCCAAATTGCATGAAAATAAAATATAAGTTTAAAGGTTTTAGGGTTGTTTTTAGATTACCCAAACCATATGAGTTTTGGGGAGATCCTAGATAGCTCACTTTTTACACCTTGGACAAAGGAAAAATTGAAATGAAAAGGTGATTTTTATCACCCGAGTTCCCTATAGGGGACGGGGGGAGAGCATACATGTGCAATTATTTTTGCTTAAATAATCTAATCAATCAAGAGATTATGTGCATAAAATAAAAACAATTTTTGAAAAAAATTACAAATTTGAAGTGCATTTGGTTTTAAGCACTAAAAATGAAGTGTTTAGTGGTGTTATTAGCCCTTTGGATTTAGTTTGCAAAAACTTTGAAAATCATCCACTTAAATAATCAAATAAACCATCTAATTCCTTTTAAAAACCAAAGGGAAGGTTCCTAATTTCTTTTAAAACACCAAAAATAAATGTGAAAAGACTTAATTATGCTCAAATAAACACTTTTCCTTGTAGGTCTTATAAGAAAAATTAGATAGTATTATTTATATTTGAAGCATATTTGCAAATGAGACAAGCAACTTTGGATTTGTTGCTCTTGGGTTTGTGTTTTTTCAAAAAACACAGAGACTAACATCGATCAATGTTGGTTGATGCAAGATCAATGCCAATTGTATACCAACTATTTCCAGTCAAATTTGAATGATAATGGTCACTTGTGAACTTGAAGGCATGGAAAAGATTTTGGCAAAAAGCCTGTTAGCACAATTTTAAGGTAAATATCCAAAATACAAACTTTTAGATCAAGATTATGTTCAAACCAGAGACTTAAAAAACTCAAATTGTTAGCTACAACTTTGAATAAAAGCTCAAAATGCAAAATTTTAAACATATTTTCCCTTGTTATCCAATCGACTGTGGTTAGCCTTGATCGATGATGATCACTCAGAACTGAGGCCGATCATTGTGTGACCTATGTGGGCACAAAAATTTTTAGAAACATGGGAAACTGAGCATAAAAATTGTTTTTAAAAGAATTTTTAATGACTATAATGGAAATTTAAAATTTCCACAATGTTTTCCTTGATTAAACAGACTTTATGGTCTGACCAAGCATGCAAAAATGTAGTGTTGGATTGCAAAGAGGATTAGTTTAAACATTAGTCATGAAAAACATAAATTAATGTATAAGAATTAACAATCTAATCCAACTTATTATAAAGGGTTTGTAAATGACAATAAGAAGTAATTGAAAGAAAGGACATATGCATATTATCTTCCCAAGTGATTCCACCATCCAAAAGCGGCTCCAAGCATGTTTTTCCTCTTGATTTGGTGTTTTTGTCTTTGTAAACAATGGATGCCAAGCTCCTCTATTGTCTCAATATCACCATGCACAATCTAGGCTCAAGATTATAAATCAAATCTATGACTATCAAGTGAAGCTAACCTATTGCAAATAAAACACAATAATCAACACAAAGAGAGCTTGTGGAGATAATCTTGCATTATAAGTTTACACAATTTAAGCTTTAAAATTTATATATTTTTCAAATAGTTTAGGATCAACCATGACCATCCATCTCAAGATTGAGATGTGTGGCCATGAATTAATCTAACATTGCATAATAAATCTATAAATATCCTCATAAATATTTGGGAAGAAGAGGCATTTATTAGGCATGGGTGCCAATAAACCTAATATTTGTTGCATTTATAGCTTATAGATGCCACCCCATTGATCATGTCATTACGTGATGCAAATATTCATAATCAATTTCTAATAAATAAATATTCAATTTTCTCCATGAAATTCTTACTTAATCTCATAATTTGGTTTAATTTGCCTATATAAGATTAATCAATTTTAGTTTAATTCTTTGGAAATTAGTGCACAATTAATCAAAATGGTCAGATAGTCATATTATTGGATTGTAATTTGACTTGGGAAGAATTGGAAGGTGATTTTAGATGCATATAGACCATGATCATATTTAGGATGTTTTCAACACAAAATAACAAAGGCACATGACATGTGCTTACAAATTAAAAGAAAAGAGTGATCTACAACACCAAAATGCAAAAACATCATTTTGACTCGAAATGATTTAAGAAAATTTAGGAATCAAATAAAGTGCATTGACCCATTTAGGGATACATTGGCCTAAATCAACACTTGTATATGACAAGATAAAACCATTTAGTGCATTTAAGTGATTTTTGTCTAAATTGTGCATTTGAGTGAAATTTAAGTAAGATTGAAAATTTCAACATAAATGGTTTTAGGAATTATATGTATACAACTAGTACAGTCACAAGTGATTAGACTTATTCAAAAGAAGGAAAAGATCAAGAATATGATTTAAATCATGATCCTTGATTATATTTAAGCACTTAAACTACTTAAACCAATATATTAGATACTTGGAGTCACCATGGTGTTGAATAAATTTCCCATGAATGGAAATATACACTAAAGAACACACCAAAATTCTCAAATGGATGATGTAAGGATCATCAAACATGTCTCACTAGGCATGCAAAAAATTATTGTCACTTTGAATATGCACCCATTGAATTGGAAAATTGTTTAATAAGATAATGGGATCGTCCCCCAAGGTATGCAAGTCTTGTGCTCCTTGGGATGAACCTCAAAATAAGGCCGACTTCCTTTTAATCTAAATGCATATAATTTAGGATCAACATATAGGCCTAAAATATCTAAAATGAAATCTACTATTAATCCTAAATATATAATCTATTGAGGTGAAATGGGGAGAGTGGGTTGCTAAAATGTAAAAGGTGATGCACCAAGACTATAAAGAGCACCTCTACAGGCGTTAAAGAACACATTACAATTACAAAAAATGAGAAAACATTACATAATATCTATAATGAACAATAAACTTGTATAAGTGATTCATATAAAGGTGTAGAACATAATACAATAATAAGAAGGATGATAAATGATCCACAAATAGTGCCAATATAGACTTGAATGAACACACCATACAAATTCTAAGAGAGAAGCAAGTTATGCATAGAGGTGCAAAGGTATGGACAACAATGAGAGGGGTGAGAATTACGCATAAGCAAAGATCAATAAACTAAAGAAATACACATAAAATGCAAGAATCATGAAGAAAGGCAAACTCAATTCTCATTAATTACAAGGTTCAAGTGGTAAAAGGCTCATGGAGGGAAAATTTTGGCAGCATTACTATGCATAGAAATGTTGACCATTTTATAATATAAGACTTGAGATTTTATAGGCAATAGGAATCCCATGCATCATTGATTTAGTTTCACCCACTATCAGGTCAGTTAAAAAATTTGATAATGATTTGGGAAAGTAGTTGATACTCTAATTGAAATGGATGGGTACCTATGTTTGATCATGATAGTCATGAATAGGGTGGCTCAACCACTCTAATTTACTTGGAATTACCATGGGCCATATCTATGTATCTATCTAATATGCCTCTTTAAGGCTGTAATCATCTTTAGCATCCTCTTACTCCTCATGTGCATATTGTCATAATGACTCGGCCAAATTTTATCATTTTCTCTACCCACTTTGTGAGTTGTAGTCAAGACATTATATAAATATCATCTTTAATAGCTTTAACAATCATACAAGCCATCAAAATTAATATGGTGTATTGATGGCATGGCATTATTTCATTCATTGTCTCCTTATTTAATTATCTATGGCTTATACACTTGGGGCTTACCACCTCCATGTGGTAGGCCATCATTGGTGCTTAGGTTCCCTGGGGTCTAATAAGAGGTCAGATCCTAGGGGCTCCTCATTGGCTGGATACCTACTATGTCGGTCTATGACTATCAGTCTTGGAGGATCCCAGGCTAATAGATATCCTTGTGTCTTCCTCTCATTAGGCTCGAATCTCTTTTGACATGATTAGATATTGAGATTGTACATGTCCATGTGATTACTTATGGTGGGCCCTAGGGACCCAAACTTACATCTAATATTTATAACATGTGAGCACATGTTAGGTTCAAATTAGATCCATGGGATAACACCACTAACACCCCAAGAGTCTAAAAAGGTCTAACACATGATAGACTAGGAAGCTGCTATTGGTGCTTGGGATAATGCTTGCCACATGACACTCTCTAGTTAGTTCATATTCTTACAAAATTTGATAATTTGATGCCCTAAGAGATTGAATATGGGGACTCATAGGTCCAAATGGTGCTCATTGATTGGTTCCTAGCTTCTAACAATTTTGAGAACTCTGACATCTCGAGAGCTTGACTCTGAGACTTACCAAAAAAACTAAGTATAAACCCTTTTATATACATTGATACTCCCCAATAAATTATCAAGTGTCATTATTTGATTAGATCAAGTTTGGGAAACCTCTGACAACCCTAAAAAGGTTTGGGGGAAAGGTTTGGAAGGCCAAAAATATTTTAAGTATCAAACTTCCCTTTGGTCCTCCTTTAACACTTAGTTGATCTGATTAATTTTACTCTAGCCATAAACCCCAAGATTGAAAGATGGGTCCCTACCACATGGTTTCTCCTCACATTTATGCTATTGGTTAAGGCTTCAAGTGAAATATTAATTATTCTTTTTGTGGTGAAGCAAGATTTTACCACATGGTATCATCTTGTTCACTTGATACTCTGACACACTATTGGGATTTCACAAACCACCTTGGGGCTATAGAGTAGTAGTATTTCATTGCATGACATCATCTCACTAACCTAGAGGCTTTAAACTTTTATAGATGGTTTTATAATGTAGGATCATTAGGATTGTGAAACATAGACTCACCTTGCTAACCCACTTTAATGCTACTTTACTGACATATATATCCATCGAGAAACTTTGAAGAAATTTGAATAAGTGTTGAAAATAATTTTGAAAGGATTTGAGACTACCAAAAGATTGACCTGTGGCACCGAGTGAAGATGGAAAACCTTCACAACTTTTGCTTGCTGAGCCTTCATGCAAAAAGTGTGATATAATTCTCAATCTTTAGAACTTTTGAAACACACTTCTAGGATGAATTTGAACCCTTTAAAAGGGCTGAAAAAGGTTCAATTTTTATCAGTGCTTACCATCCTCTTTTAAGGAAATGTATATATGGTGGGAAAGTGGTTTTAACACAATTAATAAGGGTTTTAAAAAATAGGTAGCTATAAGGTGAACTAAAAATGCACATGCTTAAATAAAGGGAATGTAACTTAGATGGTAGAGTGCTCACTTAACATGTGATAGGTACAAATATTGATACCTTACATCTCCATTTATTCTTTTAATATTAAACTTTTTATTTTATTTTTTTAAATTTTTAATTGATACCCTGTATCACCATATCATTGTGTCTAACTTCTTATCTTATGGTCTAACCCTATCATTATGATGACCTAAATCATCTTTACACTAAAAAAATATTAAAATATGATTTATATCCTTAATTATCAATTACATGCATTCAAAAAATATATATCATGTTGGACACTAGAGTCAATGCTAGTGCCCAGCTTCTTTCTCTAGTGTTTGTACCTAAAAAATCATCCAAATTAAATATATTTTGAAACATATGGGTTATATTATTTATATTATCTAATCCT
The DNA here is from genome assembly GCA_037957365.1 of Torreya grandis. Classification (NCBI taxonomy): domain Eukaryota; kingdom Viridiplantae; phylum Streptophyta; class Pinopsida; order Cupressales; family Taxaceae; genus Torreya; species Torreya grandis. Next base: position 3,087,708 of record JARHVA010000123.1, on the reverse strand, counting down.
TTTGTGAGATATTTAAAAAAATTTGTGGTATAAATATAAATCAAAGCCCCATCTAGAAAAAACCAAGCAAGCACATATTCAAGATCATTTAATCAATCACACAACTGAGTTATACTTACACATTATTCCCTATTTATATATCAATCAAAGGAACAACCATATTATAGGTTTGAATCATTCAAAGAATAACCTGTGAGTAGTGTTTGTCAAGTTTCAAGATAGATCATTGCATGTCCTTGCATATAACATATTGTACCCTTATTCACACACAACCCCACGCTTAGGGGAAAACTAGATATTTATAAATCCCTCTTTGTAGTATTGTCTATATAGGTAATTCTCATTGATTGGTCCTTTAGTTTATATTAACTTCATGATCCCACTAACCCATTTTTGACGAGGTGACATGACCTAGGGTGAAGAACTAGAATTTGAGCTATATATTCATTTAGAACTTATGCACATGATCTAGATATATCAACATAAAGGTAACATAAAAACCTATTAGGCATAGGTGGTCACTTATAAATACAATGAATACTCTGTACTATACATAAGTTTTAATTCTAGTGTCCACAAGTTGACGGTAGCATCTAGGCCTCTAGAAATAATATTTACAAAATTTGAAGATGGGATCTTGAGCATCAATTTGCATGTTTCTACACTTGTACATCTCTAATCTACCTATTTATTTGAAAATAAGATAAGTATTATCTCTTCTCTGTATTTGAATTATCAAAATTATCAATTAGAATTGTAATTTAAATATTTTATAACTTTCTATATTCAATATGTTGTGTTATCTGAACAATTTAATTGGCCTACTTTAAAATAAAATTATTCATCCATTAGATTAGGATATTTTAACTTAACCCTTATAAATCCAAAACATATAAATAGGGTTAAATAGATTGAAGGTGAATAAATACTTAAAAGGATTTAAATATAATGAAGGTTAATAAATACTCAAAGAGGTTAAGTAAATTAGAGGAATATTATAAATGGAAAGGAAGTACGCATCAAGACACAAAGGGAGTTAACTCTAGTTTTAGGAAAAATAGAGAGTTTAGAATTTGAGTCTCCAAGAATGGAGTAGAGAGAGAATGTGTCATGTAGATGAGGAATTATATAAGATGTTTGTTGGAAGTAAAACCATTAAGAGTGGGAGGGGGGGTGTGGGGTTGAATTAGTGTCTTAAAACAATCCTTTCTTTCCACTTAACATGAATAACCTTTAAAACTAATATAGTGATAAATCAATACATAGAGAAGCAATCATATAAACATGACGCAAGATATTAACACATGTACACAAGAGATATGTGGGAAAAACTCATGGGGCATAAAACCCACTGAAACACCACCTGGACTACTATCCTATAAGAAATTAATCAAACTTATAGTGAGGCACAAACCCCACAAGGAGCACTAACCCCTCAATAGTCAAGCACCAACTCAACTAGTCTTTTAGCAAGCTCCAACTTATAAGGAAGATCCAACACCCTAGGTAAGTCAGCACCAAATTAGATAAATTGAATATATAATCACCCTTGGACACCTATTTCTCACTCAAATGATGATGATCACATTCATTTGCTCTCCACACTCTTCTATCTCTCTCAAATAACCTCTTTAGATTTCCTCGCTCAACATGCCTCTTCTTGATAGATTTAGGTCATATGACCTTGTTCATCATACTCAAAACTTCTGATGAATATTCATGATTGATACTATAATACCCTATTATGGTCTCCTTGACATCCTTATTCTCTTCAAGATGATCTTTTTCATGTTTGCACTCTAATTCCTCTTTTTTTATGCAAATAGGCCTATTATGCCTTATACTTATACTTGACTCTTACTCTCACCCACCTTGGGCCAAACATCTCTCCATACTTAGATAACCCTTGGAATATTTCAATACACACATTTCACACAATAATAGGATCACCATTATGTCAGCGAAACTCACTTAGATCACCTTCTCTTCTTAGGCCTATTTAGAGACATAATGCTTTAGGTCTATCTTAAACAACACGTTACAACTTGAACTGCTATGGCCCATATGGCCCTCACCAAAGATATCCAAAATTTTAAACACTTAATTTTAAACCTCAAATAAACTCCTCCATACTCAATGAATAAAAAATCATTTGTTTACCTCATGAAATCCCCATTAGGCCTTAAAGACCTATTAGGCCTAATTACCCCAAAAACATTGTTTACAAAGATACATCTCAAAAAACCTATATAAACACTTTAAAGTAAAAATAATCATACTTATGTAGAATTTATGACCTTAGGGTAATTATAAAATCAATTATACATCATCACTTAGGTTCCAAACACTCATAAACAGTTTTACAAAAGTCTCACTCTGTTCTGCTAGAAAGCTCCAAAACATAGTCAAGAATATTGACCATTAACAATTGTAAAGGAAATTTAAAAAACTAAAAATTAATTAATAATATCCCATGGAACTTATAATACATCACCACATTATTTTTACACTTAAAAATTGATCAAAATGACATAGTAGCATCAAACTCACCTACATATAGAAAACTGCCTATAACTCTAAAAACACAATCATAAAGAATGTTGTATTTATAAATTTTAAGGGAACTTACATGAATTATAATTAAAATTAATATTTACTATGTGATATAAATAAAATCATAAAATATATATATCATTGGTTCTAGGGTCAATCATTGATCATAATGACCAATTTGTTAAGCCTCTCTTTCACAATCCTTACACAGCCAAATAAGCCAATTTGGATTTCATATTACAACCTCTTAAAGTGAATCTAAAACTTATAAAAATAATTTATAGATAATTTATGTCCTAAAAAACATCATCATATTCATGGGATACTTTATCTAAGTGCAGAGAGTATCTAACTCATCACTCTCACTTGCTCACACAAAAGTGCCATTATGTCTTACAAACTAGTCATGGTGAACATGCATTCCAAAACCTATGTATACAAAATAAAGAAGTAATGATGAATTATTATTATCCTTATACATATTTATAACATATAAAACCACAAATATATATAGGTATAATGGAAAATATGAGATATATAGACTAATATTTGAACCTTACTCCTTCACTGTCACATCTTCTCCAGACATGTCATCTTGTGAACAACATTTGCACTTATTATAGATGATTAATAACCACTAAAAATGTATGTTTAAGTGATAAAATTCCTCTAAAAATACTCCATGATAAATTTCACACAAATTGGGCCTGTTAAGGCTTCCCTAAACACCTTCTCACTCTGACTGGTTTTTCTCACTGGTTTCACTATTATCCTAGTTTAGCGATAGGTCAACATGAGTGACCAAAATAGTTGATACAGAGGATAAAAATTTCCAAGATACCTACATGGACATAAATCATGATTCTATATATTCTCCATTCATCCATTTTCATACTTGGTCTAATGCAAATTTTATCTTCTATATCACTTTCTTTAGAAACAAGCATTTTCCTATAGGTTTCACTCATTGTCCTAAAAAACCACTACCACATAGAGATTCTTGAGGGATTTAAATAAAAACTAAAAAAAATTAAATAGGAATACAACACCATTATTAACACAATTGAATAATTTCTTTAACATCAGGTCATTATAAGGGTTTTAGACTAGTTTCTATTCTTGACATTTGTTCATATAGCTCTATCCCTAAAATCTACTCCTAATTATTGGAAATAATTTATAATACCCTTTTCCATATCTCCATAATAGATAAAATTCCCATAAAATAGTCACACATGCCAACAATCATGATAAAGTCCTTCTCATGTTTTCATCTCTTCATTCTACACACACAAGAGACCTTCAAACTCACTTTCATGCTTTATCCTTCAACTCAAGACCTAAAACTACACCAACATGCTTTAAAACCCATTTAAAACCTCAAATCATGCTAATATTATCTCTCAAGCCTCCAAATTTGGTCATGAAACCTCATTCTGCCACCTATGGTCTTAAGGCAAGGTCTATGAGAAGAGCACCAATGAAGAGCATACCCCTTTGGCTCACTTTGAGAGTCATTTGATTGACTCAAAACCTATTTCACATGATCTAATAATTAATTAAATATCTTTAATTCCATACACATCCATATCATCACCATCATATCTCTTCAATCCATATTCATGTATAAGAACCAGTAGACCTACTAGGAACCATACAACTTTGAGACCTTCAAGACACCTACTTTACCTCATTACTGACCTCTAGATATCTAAGATAGGATATATAATATATCTCATCATTCCCTTTTGAAAAATACTTATAAAACCATATAGGTCTCTTGCCAAGACTTAACTAGCCATGTTATCACCAAGACAATACTAGGCTTTTCAATACACCTTGTCTATTGACACTTGCTTCTTATGAACTTGGTTAAATAATGACATTATCACAAAAATCACTTCAAAACTCTATTTTAGATGGTATCTCATAGAAATACTAATCAATCAGTGATCATAAGCTTTCCATATCACAACCTTGTACCAAGACCTTATACAGATTCCAATGACCTGCTAGATCATGCTTAAGTAATCAAGAATACTTATCAAGTACCTTCACAAGATCACTTCTATGACATCAATGAAAAAAAAAATGCCTCAAACACAAAAATAAGAATATACCCCAACAATATTAAGTCTTCTTCATGTAATTTAGTAATTATGTAGAGGCAAGTGAGTGTGAAAGTATGTATGTGTGTGTAATCAAATCTAAGTATTAGATGTTGAACATTGACAACAAAGAGTGTGGTTATATTTCAATGTATATGTATGTATTTTGATCAAGTGTGTCCATTTGTGATTATAATTCTAGAGTGTATATTCTAAGGTTGTATTTAATTATATCTCCTATCTATGACTGCACCAAGTAAATCAACAACACTATATCATAAAAATGAAAGAAAATAAGTAGTTCCACACCTATAGTTAATAGCAAGCAAATTACTTGATAAATAAGACTAATCCACTTTGAGGGGGAACCTCTAAAACCATGCAATAATAATTTTTTTAATATAATTCTCAATTATTAACCATTGACCTCTTACATATACTCTAAATTATTCCTTTGTTACTCCATAGGATGACCTCACAAAAATATGATAACTTAGAGAAATGTGACAAGATAATGTAAAATATTATTTTGGCCACATGTCAACCACACATCCATAGATATAGTATAGGTTAAGGTCGTAACACTTTAATATTAAAATTATTTTTAATATTTATTTGAGAATATGGGACATAACCTTTATTCATGTGTTAATTAGTGTTTGTTTATGTGTCTTTTCCTCTCTATGTAATCCAATATTTCTCTCTTCCACTATATTTAACTTTACCAATATTTTATCATGCCCATGGACCTATTTTATCTCTCTCATCTTTATCCTCATTCATTTTTTTTCATAAGCATACTCAAAGTTCCTATGAGTTTATCATTAACAAACTCATATGGCCTTGTAATCACCTAAAAGTGACACTTGAGTTCTAAGAGTGTTACTTGAGACCACCTATACCTACCTTATCCCTAAACCTATCCTAGGGCCTATTTTCACACTTATCCAACCTTTGTGTAGGCCACAACCTTCCCTATTCATCTTAAAGTAGTCATAGACCCTCATTCTTGCATCCTAGCCCGTTGTGCCTTAGGTTATTCCACCTAAACACTAGTACCATAATAGGGATAATAGTGCCATATGGTGTTAGTGTCCCCATATTGGCACTACTATCCTTTCCCTCCTTTCTCCATTAATGAATATCTTTTCAAATCTTAAACCTCATAGGGTCAACCTAGACCTATTTTAGCACATGTACAAACACCAAAATAGTATAAATACATGACTTTTATCCCTTAATCTACTAGATGTAAATCAAATGCGAATTACAGATGCAAACTTAGAACAAGTTGTACATAATTAAGGTTATCAATCCCTATATTTCCCCACTTTTTCATACTACCATCTACAATATTTCTAATCTTAGATTACTCATATTTCCAGTCTCAAGCACATTCAAAGCACTCAAGTCAACCATCATACTAGCTTCACTTGCACTTACACCAACACTTAGGTGGAGAGAACTACATTAGGCTTAATCCCTATTCAAAGTATTGGTATATAGGCAACTCTTTTGACAACAAACTATTGAGGATGTCCAACCTACCCCACTAACAAACACACTTTTTTGATTGTATCAACTAGATGCCCTAGTAACATGGAATATTATGGTTTTTTCATAAAACTAGTAAAACCAAGTCATCTACAATGTTTCAAACCTCATGCATGTAGGATAGGTCTTATAGAAATAGACATAAGGTGGAGAGAACTACATTAGGCTTGATCCCTATTCAAAGTATTGGTATATAGGCAACTCTCTTGACAACAAACTATTGAGGATGTCCAACCTACCCCACTAATAAACACACTTTTTTGATTGTATCAACTAGATGCCCTAGTAACATATAAAATTAGTAAAACCAAGTCATCTACAATGTTTCAAAACTCATGCATGTAGGATAGGCCTTACAGATATAGACATAAGTGCACCTAGAAGCTTAGAACAATCTTGCATAGAGGACATTACTACTAAAACAAGAACACTAACACCACATGGTGTTATTTTCCAATTAGATCACTACTATCTAGGATGGGTTTTGGCACCTAGATCCTATTTATGACACTCAGACCAACCTTTGCCTCAATTTTTAATGTCTAGATCATTTATCTTAGTTATTTTTTAGATAATTTGTTATTTTCATTATTTGTTGTTATTTTTAAAAAGTTCAAATTTAGTCAATTCTATAACAAATTAGTAGTTGTATTTATTACATATTTCTACCCTAATTTAATACACTAAGCTCTTTAGAAAAATAGTATTTACATTCAATAAGTCATAAAAGGTAAAATTTTTTGGTAAACCTAACTTACTTTGATTATTACATAAACCCTAACCCTAGATAACACTAGGGTTTAACTTTCCAACATTCTAAGACCCATATTTCAGATTTCAGATCCATACATTTATTTTATTTTATTTGATATAATCATGATAATAATGATAGAAGAAGTGTGTCACTTTTTGTTGCAATGTTTAATACTTTCAATTACATGTTTGTTTCCTTTAATTTGGATGAACTCAAAAAATACATAAACATATGTATACATGATGTTTTATATCAATTAAAATGCATGTCATGTTTTATTATTTCTTTAGCATGTTATCTTTATCTTATGTGGAATTCAATTAAGATGTAAATCTTTAAACACATAGAGAATACACTACATAAGATACCAACTTCATTACCTAAAATTAACAAGTCTCCTTTAGATTTTTTTTGCTCTTTGGTTTACTTTGATTCCTTACCTATCACTCCTAGACATAAGGGAACATTTATGGTCTCACTTATCCCTTCTACTTCTTAACTACACACATCTAGCCTTCATCCTACCTCTACTACTAGCTCTATGCTCCTAGTAGACCATGCAGTGTAGGTTATGATGTCTACATGTGGTCCTGAAGCTTGGTAGGTTAGCCACATCCACAGTTATAAATTTGTTGACTAGATCAGTGTTTCTTAATCTAGAATTTCCATTTGAGCGATATTACAACATCCCAACACATACAAAGACACTTTGTATGTTACACTCTGTGATACTCAGGTGCTATGAACATATAAGCCAACTTATATAACTTCCATAATTAATACTATGAAATGGAATGAAGAGCATATTTCAATTGAAAAGGAAGATATCCCACCTTAACACATGATAGATTTACACTTACCTCTCTACATTGCATTATGAATTAATGAGGTAGGTGTCAAATGAGTTTTAATTAACAATGGATCAAGATTAAACATTTATAATATCTTTATTGTTCAACTTATTAATATACATGCTAAGGATTTGGATCCTTCTGATATGAACATCTGAGGATTTGATAATATTCCACATAAAGTCTTGGGTTAAATCACACTAAACCTTAAATTGGGGCCTAGAATGCTACCTACAACATGTCAATTTATGCCTAATGATTTTAATTACAATATCTTGATTATAAGGATTTGGATTCATGATATGCATGTAATTCCATCCAATTTACATGCATATTTAAAGTTCATCCACAAAGGTCACATCTACACTTATCCTATGGATAAATAATCATTCAAATATTGTCAACATATAGAGCCTTCAAACAATTATATTCCTCACATAGATTTTGATATAACACCACTCCATTCTAATATTCATAACTCACATATCACTACCCTAGATACTTTTAGAGCATAGGATAATAAGTTCACTTCTCCTTTTGCATTGAGATAATTACAAAAAATGGGTTATACAAGATAGGACCTTGGAAAACATAAGCACGGAATCCATAATCCCATTAAATCATATGTTCAATAGGGTAGACAAGGACTTGGATATAAAGATAACACATCCAATGCCAAGTACTCTCACCATACTTCTCATCATATAATGTTTTGTCCACCTATTCCATGGGAAAATGATATAGTAAACCATATTTATACACTCTTATTTATTTAACCTAATCTTATCGATGATATAGCTTCTCTTGATCTACCTATTTTTGATGAATTTTATAATGATACGTCTCTCTTATAATTCCTAGAGCATGTAAGGATATCCCTTTTTTCTATTATAATAATATGTTTCCTCATTCCATAAATTCACATGCATACTTTGGTAAGCATTTAAATGATATTTTACTCGACATAGATGATATTATCCCTATAACACCATACACTATAGATCGATCTATGTTATTTAATGAAGAGACATTAGAATTCAATTATGGCATAGATATTAATCCATGTATCATACTATTAGCTATTACCTTACATAAAGAAGAAGATATAGATATCCACCAGATTTTAAAATATTTTCTTGATGTTTTTTCTTGGGTTTATTTTGATATACTTAGCATTGGTCCTTCAATACAGTACATAGGATTACACCTATCATGATGCCAAGCCGATTAAACAAAAAATTTGGAAAATGCACCCCAATTTTCTCTTTCAATAGTTCTTGGATGCCAGTTTCATTCAACAATTTGCTTATCCCCAGTGGGTTGCTAATATTGTCCTTATTATAAAACCTAATGGCCAAATCTAATGTTGTTGTGATCCTAGAGACTTGAACAAATCATATCTTAAGGATGATTTTCCTCTACCCAACATCCATATGATGGTCAAATTTACAACAGTCTATGAAATGATCTCTTTTATGAATGGCTTTATCAGTTGCAATCAAATTAAGATCATTGAAGAAGACCAAGAAAAAACTTATTTTACCACACCATCAGGTAATTTATGTTATATATTCATGACTTTTAGATTAAAAAATGCAGTAACAACATAGCAACAAATAATGACACATATATTTCATGATCTCATTCATAAAGCAGTCGAAGATTATGTTGATGATTTGCTTGTAAAATCAAAAGAACAACAACACCATAAAATAGATTTTCAATGTATTTTTGAGAGACTAAGAAAATACAATGAAAAACTCAATCCTAAGAAATGCATCTTTAAGGTTTCATCAGGTAAACTCCGTGAACACAGGATTACAATAGGGGAGATTATTATGGTGTTAGTGAATGAAATCAAATCCAAACAAAGAACACAATAAGTTAACACCATAATCTTATCTCAAGGGGAGAGCATATTAATAAAACCAAATGAGAAACACAACTAGAATGTAAAGATAAATAAATATTTCACCTTCCTTGGATGCTCCAAATAGCTTGTTGAAGTGGTTTGCTCAGCTTTGTGCTTCAAAAGATTTGTTGTAATGGAGCTTGGATATCTTGCCCCTCCTCTTGGAACCATGTGCATTTGGAATGGTTGAAAAATTCATCTTGAGAATATTAATTTTCATGAATCTTTGAAATCAATTTAGCATTATAACTTTACACCAAGATAGTTTAAAAATGATGTTCATGGCTCTTCTATTTATAGATTTTCAAGATGGTTCAGGATTAACCATGACCATCCATCTCAAGATTGAGATTTGTGGCCATGAATAAATCCTTAAATTTATAAATATCTCCCATAAATATTTGGGATAGAGGGGAATTTAAGAGGCATGAAGGGTCTTAATGAGGCATGGGGTGACTTAAGCCTAATATTTTGTGTATTTATGGCCTAGGGATACCTTCCCAAGAAATGATATCATTTTATGATGTCATTATTTAATATCAATTTCCAAAAAGAAATATTCAATAAGTTTCATGGAAAATTAACTTAAGCTCTTGATTTGGTTTAATTATCCTTAAATGTGATTAGTCAAATTTGATGCAAACCTCATCAATTTATGCACAAATTAATCAAATTGGTCACAATGTCATATTATTGGCACAAAATTGGCTGGATTAGAATTGGAAGTCGATGTTAGATGTGTTCGAAATGTATTCCCATTTAATATTTTTCCAATGCAAAATAATGAAGGCACATGTATTTTTTAATAAATTTGGTAGAAAAAAGCAATCCAGATCACCCAAGTATGAAAATGCCATTTTGACTCAAAATTATTTGATTAAAGTTAGCTACTTCATAAATTGCATTGCCCCATCTAGTAACACTCTAGCCAAAATTAGAATTTGAATATAATAGTTTCAACTCATTTAATGTGTTTCAGTGTTTTTAGGCCAAATTATGCATTTTGGTAGAAATTGGTCAAAATCCTATTTGGAGGTTATTGGTGGCTAGTTTTAGGTGTCTACAGTTTGCCTCTGTTTGGGAAGGCATTGAAAGATATAAGCATAGTGATGTCTTCTCAAAGAATGAAAAGGTCTTGTATGCTTACAACTACAATTATGATGAACTAAATGTATGATTCCCCCTCGAGGGAATGGTTGGCACAAGTAGGTTGGAAAATGGGCCCTTGAAAAGAAAGAAGCAAAATGAGGGGATCAAAGGAAGGAAGATGATGGGGTGAGAACACAATGATTTGGAATAAGTATTCCAAGATCACTAAAAAATCAAGTGGTATGATGTAAAATGATTTTCATAAAGGTGGTTATAATCATTGTATCCCGATAGTGGCAACGTAGTATGATAACATAATGGTTTGCCCAAAGACGGTTATAATCATTGAGAAGATGGAGTTGCCCCAGTTAAGACAAAAAAATAAGATAACAACATGCCCCTATTTGGGAAAAAAAAGTAAATTTGGTGAGAACACAATGATTTGACCAAAGGTAGTTATACTCATTGAGAAATGTAGGTGGGATGGTGTACAATGATTTGCCCATAGGTAGTTATAATCATTAGACCTTGATTATGGCAAACATGATTGATTGGATGTTGATGACGGTAACTTGACACAGAGGGTAATGATGAATTAGAACAACCTATTAGTAGGGAGATGCTCATTTGAACTAACAAAGGTTGAAATTATTTTTTGGTTAATTACTCTATTTTGGATATGATTGGGATGCTAGTGTTGAGGAGATGTTGATGTTGCCCTTGCTGAGTAGACTTCCTAAAGCTGATTTTGTTATAACACTTGATGGTAGGCATCATGATAGAACACCATAAAGACTGGGATGAAATATGCATAATGACTAACTCTCGATATCTAATACACAATAGAAAATAATGCACGAATGATCAAAACCTTGATGACAATGTAAACATATGAATATGGATGGATTCAAGTATAAAAGTGCAAAGAATCACCCAATGAACACATATAGACTGAATCAAGGTGACAATGCTAAAAGTGATTGATTTGGATGTCATGGTCATGGGATCATGTGTAATTTTCCTATATATACATGCTCTAAGTGATTGATTTTCATCTAGAGGTCATAGAAGCAAAAATATTAGTTAGAGGAAAAGTAATTGTTTCTTCACTACAAAAAAATTGCATTTCAAGACCCATAACTGTAACTTGTGCCATAAATTGGTATTTAAGGTTTCATTAAATTAATATATATTATACACACATATTAGGATTCTTATATTTTTTCCAATAACTTATGGTGTTTGTTTTATGCACACCTAAATTCAGGCTTAAAAACTACATTTTTCTTATTTTGGGAAGCCACAATGGGTGGTGGGTCCCTCGACATGCATGATCAAATTCTAATAACATGTTCCTAGATGTTATCAAGCACCATAGACATGTTTTAATTTCCATTTTTGAGACATGAAGCACCATAGGTGGAGTTATCCAACTATAGTTCCAACTTTGACAACATTTATTATCAGTGTTTCCATGCTCTTGGACAATAGTGAAAACATGCATCTAGGTGGATTTGGACATCATGGTCATGGAATGAAATATAATTTTACTATCTATATGTGATATAAGTGATGTACTTTCACTTATAGGTATCAGAGGCATACATACTAGTTGGAGGACAATAATTTGTCTGTTCACTGCAAAAGTTGCATTTCAGGACCTGTCACTACAACTTATGCCATTGATTGGTCTTGAAGGTTCCATTGACATTATATAGATTTAAATTAAATGTATTAAACACACATAAGAGGTTTTTTATGGTTCATTCCAATGACTTATAATTTCCATTTTTTTTAGATTATGGTAAAAGCAAGTTTTGAAGGGACCCCAAAACCCTTTAACAGAATAAAAAAAGATAAAGCATTAACAACCACCAGGAAAAGCAGTCCTGAAACCTACTGAAGAGCAACATAAAAATCTAGTTTTATAGGGACAGCATCAATATCCAGTTTATGAATACTAATCATCCCCCTAATATTCCAAGTAATGATTTTCAAATTTATTTTTTAGGGGTAAAATCCAGAATAGTTGCCTACCTAGCATCAACAATATTCTACATACTTTCTAACTCTCTGGTTTTCTTAGTGGATCTTCTTCCAGGTTTGTCTGGGGAACCAACATTCGGTTTCACCTTAGAATGTTGTTCAGCTCTTTTTTTAGATTTATTCAGAATAGAAGCAAGAGGTTTCACCTTAGTTTGTTGATCTATTTTGCTGCTTCTAGTTTCTACCCCCTTAGTATTGATCTTTTTTTCAGCCCTTTTTCTTTGGTTTAGTTTATACTTTGAGTTTTATCCATTATCTTTCACAACTTCTAGGGGAGGAGGCTCATCCAAAGGAAAGTCATTATCAGCCTGAGATAACACCTGGATCTCCCTGGACTGAGAAAAAAGATCTTCCTCCTCTGATTTATTTCTAGCTTCAGCCAAGAATTCACCTTCCTCTAGCACAATTTTGTCATCTACATCTCTCCATCAATCTTCTATCCTTTGATAGATCATGATTTGTTTTGATAGATCTCTCAGATCATCTATTCTTTGTTTAGGTATTATGGTATCTGATTGCAAACCATGTCCTACTGATTATAATTTCCATTTTATGTACACCTTAAGTTATACTAAAAATTACTTCTTTCTTATTTTGTAAGTGCATTCTTGAGCCTAGAATGGGTGGTGGGTCTCTTGACTAGATGTGATTGGAGGCCAATGATGCTAAAATTAAAAAAAATCCATATTATTCAAAGTTAGATATTGACATAGTTTTTATGTTTGACCATGAATCTAGTAATTATGGACATATACATGATATGCATTGCTTCATCAGGGTCTTAACCACCCAATCTAATGGTTACATTAATCTAGGTTAATAAATATATATTGAAATAGAACTAATTTTTTTTTATTCCCAAAAGTTCTATTGTACCTACACTAGTTTATATGTTATATATTATTATGACTATTCTCTTTTTTTATATTGGAGGGTCACAAATCTAACTTATTGAGTGTGTTAGCCATCTCTAAATAGAGTGTGATTGTATGTGTATATATGTAAATTTTTTATATATTAGGTATATGCATATTAAATAAAATATACATAATAGTTATTCCTAATGTTAGTATAAACAACATGATGAACATTGCCCCTAGAAAATAGGTGACAACTTAACAAACAAACATGATTGGGGGGAATAAAAGAAAAGGAATGGGGTGGTCAAGCTATCTCCATATGAAATAGGTAAGTAGATGCTACCTACATATTTCCATGGACATAATATCCAAAAAAAACTTTAGGCCAAATGTAGTTCTCCCAGGGAATGGAAAAAAAAAAGAGAATTGATGAAAATAAACATGATGGATATGATAGAAGAATAGGAATGGTATTGCAAAATGTCAAGTGCATGAGAAAAAAGGGCCAAAAGGGATGGGGAAACTAAGTGACAAGTGTTTTACTTGTGACTTTGAAAGGGTTCCTATAATTCTTAAGGAAAAGAAGTGGTCAATGTTTTAGTTTTTCTAATGATTTTACAAATGTTTTTGGAATATTTGGAGTATCTCAACTCGATCAAGAATGATGAGATACTAGATGATTCAAGCTCACAAAATGGAAAGAGCGTTACTTAAGTTACTCATAAAATGATGAGAGAGTGGCTCAGGTTGCTCACAAAATGGTGAAATCATGTCTTAGGTTGCTCACAAAATGATGAGAGTGTGGCTTAGGTTTCTCACAAATTGGTGAGAGCGTGGCTTAAGTTGATCACAAATTGGTGAGAGCGTGGCTTAGGTTTGTCATAAAATGGTGAGAGAATGGATTAGGTTGCTTGTAAAATGGTGAGTGTGTGGCTTAAGTTACTCACAAAATGATAAAATCATGGCTTAAGTTTCTTGAAAAATGATGAGAGTGTGGTTGGAAAGGGTGATGAAGTTGAACTCAACAAGTATCTAGTGTTGCCTACATAGTCCCAAAGTAGGACTTCAAGTCATTGTAGTTCTACCTTACAATAGAGAAATGTGATTAGTGTAGTAGCCAATTCAACCAAAATAGACATAGTTGGTATGATGGCATAGTACACATAGATAATGGCTAGTTGGTATGGTCAAGGCATAATAAACAAGTATTACCCCTAGTTTGCCCATAGGAAGTTATAACTAGGATACAAAATCATAGGTCAATGATACTAATTTTCCCATAAAGAGTTATGATTAGGATAAAGACAATGAGTGAGAATGAAACAAGAAATGAAGGATACAAATACCAAACAACTATCTAACTGCTCCAAAATACTACCTCTATTTAAAATGTGTGAAACAATTGCTAAAACTGAATATGAATCCTCTTGTTGAAAGCAGTGATTGAACCAAATGGAATAGAACTAAGTTCACAAGGCTAGGTAGGAAGGGAGAGATGAACTCAATTGATGGAGATGGTATGGTAAATATAAATGTGATAGGAAAAGTGATAGGTTGGTAAGATGATAAAATGATACAACTTAAAACGGTCCTTATAGACAATACACGAAGTCATTTAAGCATAGTACCACTTGAGTTAGATAATTTTTATCAACTCATCAAGTTCATAGCCATCTGGTGTGGCAAGCCTATATGCTCATGTTCCAAAGTTTGTTATAATGATGAAAGGACCAACCCAGTTGGGTTTAAACTTACCTTTATGCTTCTTTTTGGTCATGATATTCTTTTGGTTTTCTTTAAGGACAAGCTCACCAAGTTCAAATTCTATACATTTCACGCATCAATTATAGTGGCCTCAAAGTCAATTATGATAGGATTGGATAGTATTCACCACATCCATGTGTTTCTCATCAAGTAACTCTAGTTCTTGTAAGAGAGCTACTCGATATTCATTGTCATCTAGGACATGCTTAAAATAGATGCATAGAGATGGAAACTCAACCTCAATGGGAAGGATGGCTTCTGTACCATAAACAAGTGACTATATAGTGGATCATGTGGGTGTGTGATGATTGGTATGGTATGCCCAAAGGGCACAAAATATTTGAAGGTGCCAATTATGATTAACATCATTGACAATCTTTTTGAGAATATTGACAATGGTTTTTTTAATGCTTCATCATAGCCATTACCTTAAGGGTAATATGCCATAGAAAAGTGTTGTGTGATGTTGTATCTAGAACATAGCTTGTCAACATCCTTGTTCTTGAATGATTCTCCATTATTAGATATAATGTCAGAGGGGTTACCATAGCATTAAATGAGATAGTTGAAGATGAACTTAGAAATTTACTTCCAGTCATGTAAGTGAGGGGTATAGCTTCAACCCACTTATTGAAATATTTTGTGGTGGTAAGGATATGTTTATGGCCATCATATGAGGTGGGATTGATCTTCCCAATGAGGTCAAGGCCCCATGTAGCAAATGTACATGGTGTCAACATTGGTTTCAAAGTCTTGACTAAAACTTGAATCAAATTGGTATGCCATTGACATTTGTCACTCTTATTTACATATACAACTATATCTGCATCCATCATGGGCCAATAATAACCAATATTCAAGATCCTTTTGGACAATATAGCCACACTAGTGTGGGATCCACATACACCTTCATGAACTTCCCATAACACTAGTGTAGATTCTATTGAAGTTAAACAATGAAGTAGAGTGCCATCAAAACTACAGTGGTAGAGGGTTGATCCAAGTAAGGTATAATGAGTGGTTTGGTGGATGGAGGCTTTGTATTTTTTTAGGATAGGTTAGGTGGTGAATCTTGGTCATGGAGGTAGTTATAAAGGTTTGAGTACCAAATAGAATTAGTACCAACAATATCACAAATCATCATGATGGTTAAAGGTTCATGAGCTAGTGTTAGCAATTTCGTGACAAAGAAGTGATACTCTTTAGTTATGTCTAGTTATTGAATTAGATATCCACTAGTGTCCATAACATCTGTGATTGTGTTACTCACCCTTGGTATATGCTCAAACTGAATGTAACAATCTATTATTTGAGAGTGTCAACCATGGCCTTATATGGAACTAGCTTATCATATTTAGTCTAAAAATGGTTTGTAACCTAATTGATGATTAGATAAGAATCACCATAAACCTTGAGATGAGATACATTCCATTTTACCACTTGGTGAAGCCCTAAAACAAGTGAGTCATATTCGACCATGTTATTGGCAAGGAAAATTGATCCTGAATGATTTAGGGATTAGATCCCCCTGTGGTGTAATAAATAAAAGGCCTACCCCCAATCCATGTACTATGAATGATCCATCAAAATATAGATTCTAGTGATACTCATCAAGAGGTATGTCAATGATAGTCATTATGGATTCATCAAGAAATTGGAATGTGAGTGGCTCTATATTAGAAAGGGGTGCTTCAGCAAGTTGATCTACAAGAACTTGCCCCTTAATGGATTTTTGATTGATGTATTCAATGTCAAACTCACTTAGAAGCATGATCCACTTGGACACATAGCCTTATAAAGTTGTTCTAAATAGTAGATACTTGAGTAGATCAACTTTTGAAATAACCATGGTCTTATTTTTTAACATGTAATGGCATAGTTTTTGAGCTATGAAGACCATGGATAAACAAGCTTTTTCTATGGGAATATAATTATATTCATATGTGACTAGTTTAAGACTTAAATATTACATAGCATATTATTTTCCATTATCATCATCATAAGACAAAATTTCTCTTAGGTCATTATCAGTAGCTAATAGATACAACAAGAATGGCTTTCTTGACATAGGAGGCAACAAAATAGGTGGATTCACTAGATAGTCTTTGATTTGTTAAAAATATATTTGGCAGTGATCATCCTAGTGAAATTTGACTCCCTTATTTAGAATATGTATAAAATTATGACATTTTACATCCAATTATGATATAAATAATTAGATAGACTAGATCTTGCCTTGCAAACTGTGGAGCTGCTTCAAAGTAGTCAGTGGTTACATCTTTGTTATAGCTTGGACTTTGGTCGGATCAACTTAAATGCCTCGATGAGACATAATGAAGCCTAGTAATTTGCCTAATGTGACTCCAAAGACACACTTCTTAAGATTAAGTCTAACTTTGTACTCATGTAATATTTCAAATATTCTATGTAGCACTACTGGGTGATCAGCCTTGGTCTTTGATTTGCCAAGTATGTCATCGATATAGTATTCAATAATATCATGCATCATATCATGAAATATGATGGTCCTATCTCTTTGGTAGGTGGACCTTATATTTTTAAGACTAAATGGCATAACTTGATAATAAAATATTCCCTGTGGAGTGGTGAACATTGTTTTATGTTGGTCTTATGGTGCTATTTTTATTTGGTTATATCTCAAAAATCCATCCATTAATTGAAAAAATTCATAGCCCACTATGGATTTGATGATCATGTCAATGTTTGGCAATAGAAAGTCATCCTTAGGGAAATATTTATTTATAACATAGAAATTAGTATAGATTCTAATTTCTTCTAGCTTTTTGCTAACTGGTACAACATTGGATATCCACTTTGAGTAGTTGATGGATTGAATACATCTTGTTTCTAAATTTTTTCCAACTCTTTCTTTACCAATAAAATAATGCAAGGATGCATCTTATGTAACTTGTGATTTACTAGTTTGGCATCATGATTAACCACAAGGTGGTGTAAAACCAAGGTGGGGTCCAAACTTGGCATGTTAGAATATGCCTATGAAAATATATCTACAAATTCCCTCAAAAGGGTTATAAGGACTTCATGCTCCTTCTCAGTAAGGGACCCAATGTTAACCTCTATCATATCTTCCACTAGAAGGGTCGAACCATCTTTAAGGATAGTGGGCAAAGATTTAAACTAGTTGTAAATATTAAGGTCCTCTACTAGGATTGGATCTTCAAGTTCCCCTAGGTATGATGAATTAGAGTCCCCCAATGGAAGGTTTGGCCATGTAAAAAAAACTATTGGAAACTCCTGAATGATTCGATCAAAATCTTGTTGTTCTTCAAAACTAAACTTAGACTCATAAACAAGTTCATCATTGGTAGTCTCCTAAGCTATGGTTGAAGAAGGTTGATCACCCCCATCTAATGGTGCTTGAAATAGGTTTTCACCACTAGACTAGCCTTTTTCTTTACTTTTACCCTAGTCAAAAAGTGCCTCAAAGAGGTTTTCACTTTGGGACCTCAATGTTTTAATTATTTGATTTTGGCTATAAGGGTGTTCACCCACTCTCTAAAATAGGCTTTAGGATCCAACTTGATTGAGAACCTTGAATTATGGTCCTCCAATAGAACATTATCTCTAAGGTTGAGAAAATCACAAAAGGCCTCATCATTTTGGAATGTATCAATTGGCACATTGGACTCTAGTTGGTCCCAATCTATTAGCTAGGGATAATACATTGGCAATGGGTTACGATGAATGACTGGGCTAAGAGTACAAATAGAATAAGGGTTAAATAGGTTAGTTTTGGCTAGATCATCAAAAAGGATATGATCAAACTTTTCTTCATTGTTGGCATCTTTATCACTAGTTGATGGTGATGGAACACGAGTAAGGTATATGAAGTCACCCCAAGTGGTTTAAATCCAAGTCCATAGGGTCCTTTATATTTGGTCATGGAAATTGGCTCAAGTGTTCCCTATTGATTAGGTCTGAGGCCTCCTCTTTCATAGTCTTGATTCTTCATGATCCTATTGGGAATAGGATAATTTGCATTCTCATAATAATCAGCTTGGTTGTCATTGGACAACCATGATTCATCCCCTTCAAGAAGGTCTAGTTCTAGGCCAGATGCTGGTAAAAACATGACAGGTGTTTTACCTTTACTATTTTATTACCATTTTAGATGAAGTGGATTAGCTTTAGTTCTTCCAAAGGACTTTAGATTCTATGGAAGGTTTTCAATATGAAAGGTATCATGGGTCACATACTCCCCTGGGCCATTAGGCAAGATAGTAAAATGATTGCATACTTCAGGAGGTGGCATATGGGAAAGGGAATCAAAGGTATTAGGATCAATGCAATTATCTTCTAATAGATCAAGGAGTATTGATTTTCCATTATCTTTCTTGGCCATCAGATTCATGCCAAAGTGATAATTATAACTGTTGAACTTGGCCTCTATGTGTTTGCAGTGTTCATATGGATGCAAATCTCTCGATATACAAACCTCTGTCCCTAAATGGGATAACTTGATACATTGGTGCAATGTCAATGGGACTACATTAATTTCATGTAACCAAGGTCTACCCAAAAGTATATTGTATGACAAATCGAGATCTAGCACATGAAAAAGTGTATCATAGGTCAAGGGCCCCAAGATAACTAGTAAATAGATGGTGCCTTGTGACTCTCTTTCCTCATTATTGTAGGCTTTGATGGTTATTATTTATGCCTAGAGATATACCATAGTGTACTTGAGAAGATTGATGAGCTTTAGAGACACTATGTTTAGACCTGATCCATTGTCTATAAGGACATGTTTTACTTTGTGTCACTTTATGCAAACTTCAATGTACAAAGGATTATTATGTAGCAGGCCAAGGGATGACATATTAATTTTATTGAAAGTGACTTGTTGGGCTGGAGTCAGATGTCCAACCAAATCTTGGAATTTATCAGGGGGTATGTCACTTGAAATAGTAGATTGGCTCAGGAATTTATACAAAATATCCTTGTGTATTGTCAAAATACACATAAAATGGAGATTTGTGTGGGCATATTTTACAATTATTCCACAATGTCAAATTTTTTCTCTTGGTTAGTGTTAAATGGCTTACTTTGAGGTTGAATGGCTAGTTAGATAATGGGATAAGTGGTAGATGGATGTGGGTTTGGGATGGTAATCTTTGACCTCTAAGTTGTGATTGCACAATTGAGATTAAATACAAGACCATGATTGCTAAAAAATGATGGTGATGGTGTGGAACCAGATAGGACAAGTCTTGGTTACCAATGCACTTGTGCATGGTCATGAGGTAAGGATGAGTTATCAATATAAGGTCCAAAAGTGGGAATCCCTATTTTCTGGTTCTCCTATGTATGGTCCTAGGTCAAGGAAGGATTGATTAAGTGATTGGATTGGTTTGGTATGGTTAGCAATGGTCTCATCTGATTAGAATTTGGTCTAGGATTAATGGAGATGGTATTAACACTACCTCTTGAAATATGGCCTACAACTCGATTTTAGTCATGTGCAACTACATGGTAGGTTTCTTGGTTTTTACCATTCTGACCTTGGTTCTATCCATTATTTTGGTTTTGTTGGTTTTATTGTTAGTTCTACTAGTTTTGTCCCTTATTTTGGTGTTGTTCATTTTGTTGTTGGTTCTAGTGATTCTATCCATTATTCTAGTGTTGTTGGTTCTACTAGTTATGTTGGTTTGACCTTTAATTTTGATATTATTGATTTTATTATTGCATTGGTTGGTGTTGTTATTGTTGTTGCTATTTGTTATGTTGGGGAAAGGGATTTTGATAGATTCTAAGGATTTTATTAGAATTAAAAACACCATTGTCCAATGTTATCTCCCAATTATCCAACATATTTTGAATCAAATGCTTTATTTTCACACATCTTCAAAAATTATTCCCATTGACCCAAAGAAATTCATAGAATTTATTTTCATGGTACCAATCAGGATAAGGAATGCCTTAAGGACAATATTTTGGTATAGGCCAACTAATCATATTAGAAGTGGTGAGTTTGTGAAACATAGATTTAATAAGCTCTCCAAGGTCACTAAAAATGTGATGAGTAGGCACTTTTCTCCTTAGAGGAGGGACTTACAATGGCAAAATTGGTTGTGTCTATTACGAGGGCCTAGGTTGTTATGTTTATGGTGCATGTTGCTATTGATAAAAAGTTTGTGTGGTAGGAGTGATGTGAAAAGGTAGTTCTAGATGAAAAGATGGTGTTTTCACCATTTGGACATGACACAAATTAGTTAATCCATTTACCACAACATTCTTATTACAATTAAATTGCTTTGGTCTATCTTGGTTATTGGCCTATGCCGATTGCAACACTTATGCTTGGACTAGATGTTAGTTTTGGCTATTTCTTAATTTTGTACCTTGATTATGATTAGACAAGGTAAGCTTGATGATCCCTTTGTTAATAAGGGCTCACTCGATCAATAAACCTTTGTTAATGATCTCCTTAAAGGTATGTACACACTATAATTCCAGATGATAGGGTATCTCATTGTGCAAATATTTGGTAAACATAGTGGCTAATTATTTATCTGGTAAACTATGGGTAAATTAGCTTTCAAGGGCTCTCCATCACTGTAGATAACTTGAAAAACTCTCATCATATTTTTGCTTAGCTTATGTCAAATCAACCAAAGAAATCTCATGTTCAAGATTATATGAAAAGTGTTGCACAAACCTATCTGAAAGATCATCAAAATAATATACTAAAGTATTGGGTAACTTTAAAAACCAATCTAAGGCTTGTCATGATAGACTTCTTGGGAACAAAAATAAAAGGTATATGGAACTATATGCCACTAGCTAGCATGAAACAAAGAATTCAATCAAATGAGCTTTGGGGTTACCTTTCCCTTTGTATTTGTCAAATTTTGATGGTTTGTATCCTGGAGGAAATAGTATCTATAAATAGTTCATGTTGAATGGATAATAACACATGTCATCCAACTTAAAATTTTTAGTCTATTTTCAAGCTTGGATGGAAATAATCACATCCTTCATCTATTGTAATTCTGGGGATAGGAAACTAGAGGGAATATTAGCTTAAGGGGGAATATTGGCCTAGGTAGATGGTTTAGCAGTCACAAGTGAAGCACTTTGATTGGGGTATGATGGAAGTATTTGTTAGGGTATGTTGGTTTGGTTGGGAAACAAACCAAGAATATGCATGCATGGATTAGGGTTTGATTATTGGAATTACATTTGTGGTTGTACGATATTCTGGTTAGGGTTGGATATATAGGCTTGGTTTTGGGGATTTTCAAGTTGGTATGGAGGGATGTAACTATATTATGCATGTTGAGGTTGAAGAGGGACATGTTGCTGATTAATAAAACCTTTCTATCAAGGGGGTACTTGTGAACCAAGACCCTATATTTAAACTAGTAGTATGTTCTACAAAAAAGGTAAAGGTTACATGATCAGTACTTAAGGAACATTAGAACATCTTTGTTACATGAATCCCAATTGGGAAGTGGGTACATGTTAGATATTCATCATTTTCTAACCAATAGTCATACATTGTTGACTAGACATCATTTATTTTTGAAGTGGCACATTAGTCTGTGAGAAAAAAGGTATGTTCCCTACTATTTGGTGAGGTGGAACATTGGTTTACCCTATTAAGGTGGTAATATATTTGACCTTTGTTACATCAGTATATTGGATTGTGCCTACTATTGTGGAATACTACTTTTTACCTATTGGGGAGGAGTAGGATTCATCACATTTTATTGTTGAGGCATGATATTAGTCATTGGTTGGTTACCTAATCCTATTGGTTGACTACTTGAAGAAGAAATTGGTTGAGGTTGGGACGTAGAAATTCATAATCCTATATTTTGAGAACCATTCATGGTGTTAACTAAAGGTATACTTGCTTGTGTATTAGTTGTCTGTGTATTTGCACCACTTTGGTTTGGATTAGACATTGCTTTCACATTATCCACTATTCTACATAGAAGTAGAAGACACTTCTTCTATGTTTGGGGTATGAAATAAGTTGTCAACCAAAGTGTTTTGCATGAATGGGTTTGCACCCTGATTGTCTTGACTAGTCAACTCTATTAACACTCTAGATGAGGGAACTAAATCTATGAGAGGCCTATTTGACATGGTCATCTAGTTAAAATTGTGTGCTAGGTTCAAGTAGGTTTGATATGCTATCTACATTTGTAAAAAGTGATCCTCCATGGGGTCATTGCCTTTGACAAGCATACAAGGGTCCTGATACATTGTTTAGACTAGAGCTAAAGGATGGCTAGAAGAAGCTTATTGATTATACAATATGTTATGAGGCATTTTTACTAGACTTGGTAAATTCTCATGGGGGAAGTCTACCAAAAACTTGGCCCCTACCTCTATGGATCTAACCAAAATATCTTATTTATTCTACAATAAGTGATGCTCAAATAGATAAGGATCATATGTGGATGGTGCAATAACATAGTAAAATTATTGAGGAAAAGCTTCTTTAATATTAGGTACTATAGCTAGGCATTGTTATGTTTGTGATTGATTCTACTATGAGTAAGGAGGCATGTTTACCAAGTAATGGGCTAATGTGTCTTGGGTTATGCCCCTGTTTGAGCATTATAAGATAGATAGGCATCTGTCTCATAAGAAACATTATCCACATAAGGGTCTTGAACCATTTCTTCTTATGTAACCACATTACTAAATCTTGGATTGTACATGAGGATACTACAAGTGTAGGAAGACATGTTGGGATCCATAGTGAATGTTTTGTGATAAAATAAAATAGAGTTATACAACTCTAAAAATGAGATGTCTAAAAATATGTTCAAACTAGGTTTAACTTGGTCAAAAGGATGGATAGGTACATCCAAAAAGGTTGATGTAATGACTTCTGACAAAACAAGCTAATGTCAAGTGTCGAATGTTTCACATCTCACACAAAAAGGTCAAGTAAAAGGACCATAAATTGAAATGTTAGATTCTAGGTCAAAGTGTTTCAAATCAGTCTAATCTAAGAAAAACAAAGGTTGTTAGGTCTTTTAGCCAAACATGGCATAAAAAGGTAGGCTCAAACAAAGTGCATATGCTAGGACTTTTGGACAAATGGAATCAAAAGCTATACTTTTTAAAAGATGATATATTTAATCTAACAGAATTGAAACACTTCTAAAAAAACTAGGCATTTGAGTCTTGGTCATAAAAAATTGATTGATAAGTAAAAGGTATGAAACAAAAGACACTTGGAGATAGTTTTTTTCTCCCAAATAATGGCACAAAGCTATGTTATTTTGATGAATAAGCTAAACAAAGGTGAATGGTGCAATCATGTTGGATAAAGATTCTCAATGGAAACTTGAAATGGTTGAAACGTAGACAGACTAAGATTCTTTGCAAAGAGATCTATGAAACAAGTCTCAAAATAATTTGAGTAGCGTAACAACATTAAACTAATCAAAATATCATTTCAAAAACTCTAAGGCAAAATGGTTCCAACATAATTTTGGCAATGTAACACTATCCTCCTCAACTCAAATGATACCCACACACAAAGTTGGACAAATTTCTCTAAGGCATGAGTGTGTTATCAAATGGGCAAATGGAAAAATAGGATGGGTAGTCAAATTCTAGGACTCAAAGTGTTAGTAAACGTATAATATGACTTGAGTCTTAGCAAATGATGATAATGATGTTGAGTCAAAAAATGACCCTTAATTCAAATTAGGAATTGAACTCAAGTTATAATAAGTCAAGTGCAAAGTGGTGGACAAAATTTAACAATCAACCTTTAAAACTTGGAAGAGTCCAATTTTGTATTTAAACTATCAATTAGGGACTTTTAAAAAATGTGGCAAAAGGTCTAGACCCAAATGGGCAACATAACTACACCAAATTGGAGGATATGACACAAAGTTTATGATGATAATTTTGAATAAGGAAAAAATATTTTTTACTTGGAAAACATAATGCCTCCTTGTTCAAATAAATTTGGGGACACTGTATTTAGTTATGTCATTTTATTAACACCAAGTTTTGACTCCACACAAAATCAATTAATCTAAGACAAGGACAAACCAACTAACTAATCGTCTTAAATACTAAATTGACAAGGTATGGCAAAGTCAGGTTAACTAAACTAATTGGTTTTCAAATTTTATAGATGGATCAATTGCACAATGAATTTCATGCTAAATGATGCAAAATAAGTGCACTTTAATTAGGTATTCACAATATTTGGCCTGTTACAAAAATGTCTTGCCCTTTTTGCAACCACTACATCCATCACTTGCTTAGTGTAGTGCAATGTCCAATGTGAAAATATGTCCCAGTTCTTTTCTAACAATAAAAGGTAGTTTAACCACTCAAACCTATGATCCTGGTGGGGGTGATGAAGTCAATGCTAGGAGATGAAACCCTGGGTCAAAGCTTCTTTATAAAAAATTTGGAAGGTAATGAAGTCACCCTCATTATTCAAGATGCAATGAAGTAAATGACTAAGTGAAAGAGCTTTAGAGGTTGTGTCTAGGTCACTCAAACTATGCGGGTCTTTGAGGAGAGCCTTAAAAACTTATCTTTCATGCCTTTGACTAAGGCACTTTGTAATAAATATGGTGCTTTTGATCCCAAAAGTTCCTTAAAGGGGATGGATGAGAGAGCATACATGCAACATCTTTCTTTTTTCCAATCAAATTCTATTTAAGCAATTACTGAATACAAACTTTTAAAAAATGATTTTAATTTTAAACACCAAATTAAAAGTATGGTCATGTTATTTTGACCCCTTGGTCTTAAGTTATGAACTTTGAAAGACAATCATAAAAATTAACCAATAAAGCACCCTAAAGATTTTCATTAAACACCAAAATGAAGGATTCTAATTCATTTTAGACATCCAAATGAAGTGTGAAAAGACTAATTTAGCTTTTTTTTGGTGATTTTTAGGTAGACACTATAAAAAAAACATTAGCACTTTGTTTAGCTTTGAAGCACATTTCTAAGTAAGATAATCCACTTTTGAAAATGAGCTTTTGGGTTTCACATAGTCGAGTTGGGTTGTACAGGTGAGCTGGCTACATAGGTGAGTTGGGTTGCATAGATGAGTTGGGTTACATAAGTGAGTTGGGATGCATAAGTAAGTTGGGGCTGAGTTGAGGTGAGTTGAGGTAGATTTGGGGTCGAGTCAAGGTGATTCAGGGTGAGTCAAGGCATGTCAGGGTAAGTTAGGGTCAAGTTGGGGTCGATTTAGGGTGAGTTAGGGTCAAGTCAAGATGAGTCAGGGTGAGTTGGGGTGAGTTAGGGTCAATTTAGGGTCGAGTTGGGGTTGATTTAGGGTGAGTCAAGTCAATTTGGGATCGATTTGGGGTCGATTTGGGGTGATTTTGGGTCAAGTCAAGGCAAGTTGGGTCACATAGTTGAGCCAACTTACATAGTCTTGAGAACAAAATTATGACTTGAAAAAATGAATTTTTGTTCAAATTTTTACATTGTTTACCTCCACACTCCAAGATCCTACATGACAATGGTTAGTATGTTGCTTTTAGGTGCAATTTGACCAAATTTGTGAGGCTAGGTCCTATTAAGCATGCCATTTGTTAATATAGGATTAAAATAGGGGGAGATTAGTATGGTTTTAGTGAATGAAATCAAATCCAAACAAAGAACATACTAAGCTAACATCCTAAGCCTATATTAAGAGGATAGCATATTAATAAAACCAAATGAGAAACATAAATAGAATGAAAAGATAAAGAAATATTTCACCTTCCTTGGATCATCCAATTAACTTTTTGAAGTGGTTCATTCCACTTTGTGATTCAAAAGGTTTATTACAATGGAGCTTGGCTATCCTCCACCTCCTCTTAGAACCATGTGGCTTATGGATTTGGCTTGGTTAAATAATTTGGATTGACAATATTAATTTTCATGAAGATTTTAAATCAATTTAGCATTATAAATTTGCACCAAGATATATTAAAAATGATGTTCATGGCTCTTCTATTTATAGATTTTCAAGATGGTTCAGGATTAACCATGACCATCCATATCAATATTGAGATGTGTGGCCATGAATAAATCCAATTATGTAATTAAATTTATAAATATCCCCCATAAATGTTTGGGATAGAGAGGCATTTAAGAGGCATGGAGGGTCTTAATGAGGCATGAGGTGGCTTAAGCCTGATATTTTATGCATTTATGGCATAAGGATGCCTTCCTAAGAAATGATGTCATTTGATGATGAAATTATTTAATATCAATTTATAAAAATAAATATTCAATAATTTTCATGGAAAATTAACTTAAGCTCTTGATTTGGTTTAATTAGCCTTAAACATGATTAGTGAACTTTGATGCAAACCTTGGCAATTTGTTCAAAAATTAATCAAATTGGTCAAAACGTCATATTATTGGCTTGAAATTTGACTGGATATGAATTAAAAGTTGATGTTAGATGCATTGGAACTATATTCCCATTTATGATGTTTTCAATGCAAAATAACAAAGCACATGTCTTGTGCAATAAATTTGGTAGAAAAGAGCAATCCAAAGTACCTAGGTGCAAAAATGCCATTTTGACTCAAAATTATTTTATCAAAGTTAGCTACTTCATAAATAGTATTACCCCATTTAGTGACACTCTAGCCAAAATAAGCACTTGAATATGATATTTTCAACTCATTTAATGCATTTTAGTGTTTTTAGGCCAAAGTGTGCATTTTGGTAGAAATTGGTCAAAATCCTAGTTGGAGGTTATTGGTGGCCAATTTTAGGTGTATACAAACTTTTGGGTTTTAGAATATCCTAATTTGGTATTGAGGTTGTCCCCAAGAAATTCAAAGAAACAATGAACATGCCTCCTCTTACCAATTTGAAGTAAATTCATTCCCTACAAAGCAAGATTTAGGGA
This sequence comes from Torreya grandis, assembly GCA_037957365.1. Classification (NCBI taxonomy): domain Eukaryota; kingdom Viridiplantae; phylum Streptophyta; class Pinopsida; order Cupressales; family Taxaceae; genus Torreya; species Torreya grandis. The sequence goes on along the minus strand of JARHVA010000123.1, from coordinate 3,059,313 downwards.
ATATACCACTTTGTGGCACAACTTATAGATAAGAATAAATAATTCACCAAATTACTTAATAAGGATATAAAATTTGAATTGGAAATAACATGTTAATAAATCTTTGACACACTAGAATAATACCTATTAAATCCACCTATCCTGGTACCATCGACACTTGACAAGCCACTTCTCCTTTACCTCTTAGTGAAAAATCATGCACTTGATGCCCTCTTGGCACAACATGATGATCAACATAAAGAGTAGGCCATTTACTACATCAATCATACAGTTGTTGACTATGAATGAAATTATCTAACAATATAAAAACTTTGTTTAGCACTTGTGTTTGTTAATCAGAAGTTATGGCACTATATGATTAACAATGAGACATAAGTCATTATAAAAGTCGATCCTTTAACATTCCTCATGTCAAAATCACATTTATCAGGCCATATTACAAAATAGGTTATGTTACTCATAGAATTTAACCTCAATATCATCTTAATAAAATTATTAAAAGGCTAGATAATTACAAATTAATTATTAGCATCCCCATTATTAGACACAAATCCTATCAATGATGATTTCAGGGATGACTTCCAAGCATATAATAACACTTCCAATACATGGATAATGTTATTTGATGGTTTTATATGTGCATCTAGTGCTAGAGTTGGACTTATTTTCATTGACCCACTTGGGAACATAGTACCCCTCACTTACCAACTCAATTTTTCATGTACCAACAACATTGTAGAATACGAAGCTCTTATCTTAGGCCTTCAAGTAGTTCAAGTTCTCTAAATCAAGTCAATTAATTTTTTATGGGATTCATAATGAATTGTCAATCAGGTCATAGATGTCTACCAAACCAAAGAAGAATGTCTCATTCCCTACAATAATATGGTTCAATATCTATAGGTTCAGTTTGAAAACTTATCTATTGAAAACATTTCACATAAAGATAATCATCATGTCGATGTAATAGCCAGTGCAACATCATCGATCCCCATTGACATAGATGAAGACTAGGTTATCTTCACTATCAAACAATTACAATCTCCATCAATATACCATGTGGACCTCATAGCTCTAATGGTTCTAGTTACCACATGTAACACATCAACATATGAATGGTTCTCTGATTTATACAATTTTTTGCATAAAAATATATTACACTAGATAATTTCACAATAAATGAAAAATGAAAACTATAGTGAAACTCCCTTCAATATTTCATTATTATTGGGGACTTATTTAAAATATATTTTTAGTGTTGCATACTCCAATGTTTGATAACTGATGAAGCTAAGTTGGTTGTCAGATAGGTGCATGATAGGGAATGTAGTGGTCATTTTAGTGGTAAAATGATGTCACATAAATTACTTAGGTAAGGTTACTATTGGCCAACCATGGAGCAATAATGATAGGAATATTCCAAGTTATGCAAAAAATGTCAACACCATGAAAATTTACACCATGTCCATTTACAACTACTACAACCCATAGTATCCTCATGGTCATTCATGCTAGGGGGGTTTGATCCAATTGGTAAGATAAATCTAGAGTCCACATGAGGTCACAAATTCATTATCATAGCTACATAATACTTTACAAAATGGGTGGACGCCATTCCACTACAATCCATAAATGGATAAGATATATGTCATTTTCTCATGACCAACATTATTTCTTGATTTAGCCTCCAAATGAACATCGTCACAAATAATGGAACTTCTTTCAAGATTAAACATTGAAGAAATTTTGCACTAAATAAAAAATCTAGAACACATTCTCTACTTTGTACTACCTACAAGACAATGTTCAAGTACAAGCAATAAAAAAGACAATCAATAGTATCCTTAGTAAAATAGTTACCAAATTTGATGATGTTTGGCATAATTAGCTTGTCTATGCACTATGGGCTTACCGCACTAGTATTCGCACACTAACAAGAGCTACTCCTTATTCACTAGTATATGGAATATAAGTAGTTATCCCAATAGAGTTATAAATCCCATCCTTATGAGTTTCCTTTAAAGGGCCCATCACAGATGATCAATATAAAGAGAGAGATCCTCCATGAATCAGAACAGTTAGATCACACATGCATTCAATCTATAAAATAAATCTAATGGACCTACAATAACCTTTTTCATAATAGGGAATTTGAAGTTAATGATCTAGTTTTAAAATAAAATATCAAAAATGTCAATGCCAGAGAATAGAATAAAGGAAAATTCAAACCAAATTGGCTTGGCTTGTATTTAATCATAGAAAATCTTAGCCCAAAATTATACTGTCTAACTTCACTTGATGTCAAGTCAGTCAAAAACCCATTGAACATCATGCATATAAGGATATTTTACATATAAAATAAAAAAATCTTTTCATACTGCTTATAAATAGCTTATATCCAAAAAATACAAAAATAATATAATATTTCAAAATCATCAAAACATTCAAATATTTACTCACAAAACATAAAACTATAAATTGTATGCATTACCATGTTTACATTTCTCATATTTTCTAGACACTACATATGTTATCTATCTTATTATAGTTAGTTTTATCATATATATATGCTTCACTTATTCTTATTGAGTGTGTGTAGCTTTTTACAGGACTCGGGTCCACTACACTGATCTAAGTTTGCTATTATCTACCCATTGGAGGCATCTACACAAATACACGGGTTCTTCATTTGACACATCCACCCATTTGGGGCATCATATACACAATTTTGCTTACTAGGTTACATCTTTATATAATCTAAAACACGACTTTAGCATTGTTATATATTGATATTGATCATGCTACACTTACTCAGTATTTTTTCTGGCTATTACTACTTTAGACTCAGTATATGTACATCTTGACTCTTACATAGATTTTTATTATATGTTCATGCATACTTTCATTTATAGCTTTCCTAGTTTAGAATCAATTGTATCTATATGCTTCTTCTATTTGAGGCCATTTGAATATGTCATTGTTCTTTATCTATATGCCACTTATTTTCATAGTATTTATGTTTTGGACATGTGACCATGTCCTTGTGTGTGCCTTCCTAATTGTGTATACAGACATTTGAACATGTCCTTATATGTGACTCTAATCCAACTTGCTTGTTGTTTGTGTATATAAATATTTGAACATGTCCTTGTATGTCTTATTTTTTTAGATTTAGTGACATGTGTCTATGTCCCTCGTTTTATGGCCCTTTGGCCTACTTTAAATGCCTCATGTGTGTTATATGTATGTTTTATTATATGTGTCATGGCCATGAAACTTGTCTCTTGTTGTTAGACACTCTAGTTTTAGATTCCATGAGGGACCTCATGCATCTCCCCTTCCTACTTAGGTGTCATGATGGACATCATGCCTCATCCCCTAGATATCTACTCAATTATTAATTAGATTTTTTGTTTACATACATGTTGTTATACTTATCTTGAAAACCTTGTGAATGTTAGACATAACATACATAACACATTGCAAACTTATGCTCAAATTATATTACATTCTGATGTTATGTATGCATATTATATTAGATTATTACATAGATATCATATATGCTCTGGCTAACACACATCTTACATAGCTTATTTCTTTTGAGTATAGTTATTGCATAGGTTAAACGACTCCCCTCAAAAGAGGGGGCATTCACAGGGATTTCTCATAGATATCAAGCTCCCATAATGCACTCACAATACATTTTCAATTCATAGGTTTAGATTAAAAAAATTAGACTCTAGTAAACATATGATAGGACCGAAGTTCCCCAAAGCTCTGACACAACTTGTCAGATTTAAGAGCACACATGATTACCAATGTATAAGCAACTTAAACATGCAGAAATACCTAGAAGAAAAAATAACTATCAATGAGAAATAACACAAAATATGAGAGGCAACACACAATTGTATTCAACTCATTACAAAGGAAATTACAATAAAGAGATCACACTCTTCTTCCACCTCTGTGAGGCTTCCTCCTCAAGGGCTCCAAGTAATCTTCCCACCTGAGTAATATTTTCTCATAGGTCACAACACATAGCTAACACAAGCTGTTGTTCACCTCATTGTACATCCAGTACAACCGAGTACGAACCGGTACTCCAAGTAGATCTCACCATGATCCTGCTCTTGATGTATTGTTTTCACCTTGGATCCTGCTCCCCCACCGATCTCCTTTTGACCCTCGCATACACACATCCCTGCAGACCAACCTGATCTTACTTATCACATGTAGATCTCCACCATGATCCTGCAACACCCTGCATATCAAACCTGATCTTACATACATGGGGAATCCTACTTGATTCCACCATGGGAAGAACTCTCCAAGCTCCACACTTGGGTTCTACAAGTTCTACACTTAACAATACAGCCCATGAGTCTATTATATATATCTCATGCATACAATGATTAGACTTGCGGCTCAAGACTCGAACTGGTCTTCATCATGCGAATTGCCCGTTCACTTAACTGACTGTTCATCAACAACAGTTCTGGAACCACACAGACAATCGATGTCGGTCCCTGTCTGACTGGATGTGACCGATGTCGGCTGACTGCTGCCGAGGTCAGTTTCCTTCTTCACATCCACTGACCGACATCAGTGATCTTGTCGATGCTGATGATTGCATACTCAGCATCCTCCTTCCTGTTTGCATTAGGGTGAAGCTTTTAGCTCCACACCCTAACAACATAGTGGAAAATAATGACACATAGATCAATTTACAATGGCATAGATATTATAATAGATAGACATTAGTACCTAAAATTGGGACAGTAGCACCACATGGTGCTACTGTCCAAGATATGGCACTACTATCTAGTAGCCTTAGTTTTAAAAAAATCCAAATTGACCAAAAAATTAAAATAGGTATAGTCTAGGTTTGTATAGGTTCAATTATATATTTACTAATTTAGCTCAAATTCATAACAGTTTGATCAGATTGAGGTCATCATGCATGACATGATCATTCCCATTTATAGTTTGGATACTTAGATATAGATTATTACAACTCAATCTAGAATTCATATTCTTAGATATTAGATTTAGGGGCATGGTCATGACACATTATTCCCATTTTCTCACTTATACACTAGTTGATCAGATGGAATAACAAATTTCATGTCATTATCTATGTTGTATACACCAGACATCATATTCTAGGTTACACACCAGTTTCATGCCTTACTCTATCTCTAGTGGTTGGCAATCTTGAGTGGCTTAGAGCCACCTTATATACCTGAGTGGCCATAGAGATGACATTTCTAGTTAGATAACTCCAGTTAGACATTTCCACTTACATCATGAAGTTTTAGTTTCAGATGTATCTACTACATGGGTAGGAAATAATGGAGTCATAGTCTCCTTGAGTTTTTGAGCCACATATATGAGAGGGTTAGACACACCATTAGTCCAATCCAATCTATTCATAGGTCATTATCCACCAAATAGGGGTGGGTAATGATGGATTAAAAATTGAATTGATTTATTGAGCTAACCACACAGGAGGATTGATGAAGCCATTAGTTTAGTATAATCTATTCATTGATTGATCACTATGTGCATGCACGCACGCAAACACACACACACACACACACACACACACACACACACATGTTATCATTAGGTTTATGTATTGGTTTGCATACCCAGTGAAGTGTATTCATTCATTTATTCTCTTATCCCTTTACTCAATTTTTCTTCTTTACTCCATTTTATCTTTAATTTTTATATCTCTTAATTAAGGAATGATTTAAGCACATTTCACTTGTAGGACATGCAATGGAACATGCTTCACATACTCATATCTAGACTCATGGGCTTCACCTCATAGGTAAGTATATGTACGCTTATTTTTCCTTTATCCTAGTTAGTTTTTTTGTTGTATTTCTAAAATAAAGTGGGGGGGGGGGATTTAATCACCTAAAAGTGACACTTAAGTGCTAAGAGTGCTAATTGAGACCACTTATCCCTAGTTTATCCCTAGACCTATCTTGAGCCTATTTTCACACTTATCAAGCCTTCATGTAGGCCAAAATCATCCTTAGTTATCCCTAAACTAGTCTTAGACCATCATTCTTGCATCCTAGCCCTTCATGCCTTAGGTTCTACCACCTAGGCACTAGCACCATAATAGGGACAATAGTGACACATGGCACTAATGTCCCAATATTGGTGCTACTATCCTTTCCCTCATTTTTTCATAAATATATATCTTTTCAAATATTAGACCTCTTAGGGTTAGCCTAGACCTCTTTTATCACTTGCACAATGACCAGAACAATATAAATACATGACTATTAGCCCTTTATCCACTAGATGGAAATCAGATGCAAATTACATATGAAAACTTAGAACAAATTGTACACAATTAAGGTTATCAGTCCCTAATCTACCCTAATTTTACATACTACCATCTACAACATTCTTAGCTCAAATTACTCAGATTTCTAGTCTCAAACACATTTAAGGCACTCAAGTCAACCATCATACTAGATTCACTTGCACTTGAACTAGCACTTAGGTTGTGAGAACTACATCAAGATTGATCCCTCTTTGGAGTATTAGTATGTAGGTAACTCTCTTCACAATGGGGTGTTAAGGATGTCTAGCCTATCCTACTAAAAAATGCACTTTTCTACTTGTATAACAGATATCGTAGCAACATGGAGGATTAGGGTCTGATCATAAAACCAATCAAAATAGGCCATCTATAGGGTTTTAGAACTCATACACATAAGAACAACCCTTACATATCTAGACATAGGTGCACCTAGAAGCTTGAAACAATCCTAGATAGAGGACACTAATGCTAAAATAGGGACACTAACACCACATAATGATACTATCCAATTAGGGAGATACTATAAAAGAGGGTTTTGACACTTGGATCCTATTTATGAAAATTAGACCAGCCTTTGCCTTAGTTTTAAGCCTCTAGATCATCTATCTGAATTATTTTCCATCTAAGTTCTTATTTTCATTATTTGTTGTTATTTATAAAATGGTTATATTTAGTCAATTCTATGATAAATTAGTGATTGTGTTTATTGTATATTTGTACCATGATTTACTATACTCAATTCTTTAACAACATAGGATTTACATTCACTAAGTCTTAAAATGTTAAAATAGGCCTACAAGTCTGAGCCTTTGAATTTTGTTGGGCATTTTTCCTATCTTATCATCTTTGTAGTGTTTAGATCCATTTTTAGGTCTTTTGATTTTTTTGTCAGATTTTGCACTCTAATTTATCCTTAATTCAAATCATGAAAACCTTATATATATAAATAGTTTATTATAATTTTAAGGAGAGATCAACACAAGGATCACATTGAATATCCTAAGATTAAATTTCATTTCAAGTTTAGGTACACCTAAGAAGTATTTATCTTTACTCAAAGGACTTGCATCAAATTATTGCATCTTTTACCAAAGTAAGTCCTAAGGGAAATATACTTGCATCTCCACTTAAGGAGAGAAGGTTGAAGGCCTACTTTACATACACCATCTACACATTGCTTGAAATGAAATGGGTTTGAATATGACATGCAAGATATGTAGCTTAAAACCCCACTTTGGTGTATGCCTAAACTAATTATTTCTTCCTTTTCTCTTTTGGATTGACATCCCATTATGCCAAGATAGGTCAAGAAGGAACATATAATAAGGTGTGGTATCAAACATAGAATTAGCCCTAAAAACTATAGACCCAAAAAACTTATGTAGGAGAGATTCAAAATTTTGAGATAGACTTGGTGTGTTATTTGTCCTAGCAATGAGTTGTCCTAGGAAAAAATCAATGATTATTGTGATAGGTGACAAGCTCATCAAGGATGTCTAGATTTCACATATAAGTGGTAGATAATTTACACATTCTAGATCCAAGTTTATATTTATATAAATCAATTAAGGTGTAACCATTTCAACTAATTTACTCTTATTTTTATTACCATTATCATTGTTACACTGCACTTGAGATATGTTACTATTTTAGATAATAGAGCATGTCTTATTTTGTACTCTAGTGCCATATTTATTATATCTATTCATTAGGGAAATTATTTATGTTGTTTTGATCTAAAACAAGAATTAGGGCAAATAGTTGGTAAATATATTTGATATGATTGTTTTAAAATTAATAGATTCTATACAATTATTTTAGGGTATTATTGGATTAGTTATGATCCAAAGTATTCACTTATATTTTGGTTTGTTATTAATTAGTGTGAGTTGGTTCAGGAGATTCAGTTAGATCTCATAACCACAAGTAAAATCTTTATAATCTTTTACATTCCTTGTAAATAATCATCTTAAAATAATAAAAAATAATATTTTATGTGAAATGCTCTTTCTACAATGTAAAGTATGAGTTATTTTCCTACTACAGGGCCAACAGTGGTATCAAAGCCTCAGTTTATCAAATAAGAATGAAGATTGAATGAATTTGAAAGAGTGATTTCTTAGGAAGGATTTAAGAGTGAATAATGACTTCTCTACTTACCAATACGTAATCAGATATTTTTAATTTTAAATTTTTTAGAATTCCACATTGATGATTTTTATGTTGTTACAAGAAATTATATTTTTAGGCAATGTAATATATATCAGCCAACATTAGAAATTGAAGCCATATGTAAACATCTTGTAAAGCGTTAAAAATATAAATCTGGTAGAGTGTTAGAAATTAAACATAGTGCATCATTACAAAAGCGTTTCAGATTTTATGAGCATCTTATTCCATTTTAAGACAATTATAGAGTCTTTCTACAACAAATATAATTATTTGTATAGCTTTTCAATGCAACAATGATACCTCATTCATTTATAAACTGATCTGTATATTGTTTAGTTATATCAAAGTTTAAAATTTAGTAAATTTTATACATATACGACCTTCATATAGAATTTTGAGCATAAAAATATTTGAGCAGTAGTACTGGCATTAAAATCTAGTCCTCCAACAACTGTATGGCATTTGAAATTCTGAGATATAGCGCAACCATGAAATATTAAAATCTTATCAAATCCTAGTATACCCTAAATCTTAGTGGGTCCCTCCAAGTGCCAACATAAATAGAGTGAAAGATTTTTTTTTACATGCATGAATTTTTCCATGTAAATTAATAAGCTCTCACATGCATGTAATTTTATTTTATTTTATTTTATTGGCAAAATAGAAACATGTAATCTCAAAAACAAAATATTTCATTGGAGTTTTATAAATTCTTGTAGAGTGCTTGGTAGAAGACATATTATGAAGTCCTTGGGAAAGTTATGATCCAAGGTTCAACTCTTTCTTTTGGTTGAACTTACATTTTCACAAGAAAAGGATTTTTTTTTTTGAAATGTGCTCCTAAAGTCAAGATGTGCATGTAATGGAATAATGAGGATGTAATAAGAGATATAAGGGTGTAAGTGGTCAATCACTCCTTTGGTTGTGTGACTAGTCAAACTATAGGTTTTTGGATGTTTCAAACACAAAAAAATGGTTTATTTTGTATTTTGAAGCTTCTATATATGTTTTTTATGACAAATCTATTCCACGATGTATAAAGATGCATTATCAGTAGAAACTGACACATTCAAAATGATAATTTTCATGACACCTCATGCTTGTGTTATCAGAGACCATCTTGTGATTTATAGGTCCATCATGATCTTTATAATTGATAAAGTATAAGTGTAAAACTAGACATTGGAGGATCCCTTGGAGGCTGGGGACTATTACCCTTCTCTAGTTAGTTATTCGCTTAGAGTTTGGGTTTAATGCTTGAATAACAATTTTGGTAGCAATCATTTACTTACTTTAATTCTAGTTTTTATTTTTATTCTTTATATTCATGACATGAAACATATGTGATTATTTGATTTTGTTTCTCTTATTGCACAACTTCTCACCTCTCACCTGATAGGGGAAAATATGTAGCATTGGTTGATCTTAAATCAATTATCATTGATAATATAAGTTGATAAGATTTGCTAGCACCATCATTGTTGAGTAAATGTCATTAGTGTTTGTTGGACATTAGGAAGATGTGCCATACAAAGTATGGGTTGGTCATTTTGATGGGCTTCTAGGTGGATGCTTATATGGATCGATGTAGTTGGAAATTCCTTTATCATGTTCTACTATAGTATGATATGATGATCACAAGGAGTGAACAAGCCTTAATCATGTTCATCAACCTTTTATTCCATAACTCTCAAAGTGGGCTTTTATATGGAGCAAAATTAGTTTTGGTTAGTACCAGGATGTACAGTGTACCAGTTATAGTTACTTTAGAGTTTCTTTGATGAATTTAGATTCATTGCTCTAGTTATTTCATACCCCTTTGGATAAAGGGGGAATTTATTAGACTAGCTATGATCTAAAGTATTTACTTATATATTGGTTTGTTAGTAATTAGTGTGAGTTGGTTCATAGGATTTAGTTAGATCATGTAATCCCTAATAAAATATTTATAAGATTTCATAGTCCTTGTAAATAATTTATATTAAAATAATATAATATAATATTTTGTGTGAAATGTTCTTTATATAATGTAAATTATGAGTTATTTTCCTATTATAGGGCCAACAGGTATGAACTATCCTTAGATATTACACAGTTCTTATAAAATTATATTCTTACATGCATCATTTGTTTTCATATTTGAGTATCAGTGTTCATTTAACAAAGTTTGATTGTCTAAGTCTTATTTTATTATGTCATGAGATGGATATGGATGTCAAGGACTGTAAAGATATATCCATCAGTGATCAAGTTTGAAGGGATAGTCTTGATTTCAAGTTGAAGGGTATATATTCATCCAACACTTTCATGATGAAAATTTATACTAAATAGTTGTACTTCAATAAAAAATATTAAAATATGTACACACTTCATTAAAATATATGTTGAATAAAATATCTCTACTCCAATTTTCCTAGGATTTCCATATTTCACATACAAGTGGAAAATGATTTGCACATTTCAAATCCAAGTTTAGAGTTATATAAATTAATTAAAGTGTGATAATTATAGATAATTTAATCTTATTTTCATTACCATTATCATTAATTCATTACACTTGAGCTATATTATTATTTTAGACACTAGAGAAGGTCTAATTTTTACACTCTATTTCTATATTTATTAGATCTATTCATTAATGCAATTATTTATCCTATTTTGACATAAAAATATAATAATGGAAAATAGTTAGTGAATCTATTTCATATGATTTAGAGATTATATACAATTATTTGAAGATCTGAACTATCTTTAGATCCTTCATTAACTTCCTCGAACATTTTTTTCCTACATATGTCATTATTTTTTTATCTTAGTGTTAATTTTACAAAGTGTGAGTGTCTCTTATATTATTGTGTCATGAGATGGATATTGATGTCAAGGAACATAAGTATCTTTCCATGATTAAATTTGAAGGCTAGTCTTTATTTCAAGTTGAAGGGTATATATTCATTCAACACTTCCATAGTGAAAAGTTGTAATAAATAGTTGTACTCCAATTGACAAGAGTAAACTATGTACACACTTCATTAAAAAATATGTTAAATAAAATATCACTCTTCTAATTTTAATAAAATTCAACTTCAAGGGTGATTTCAAACACATTTATATTAAATTTGATGGCAACATAAACATATTTATGTTTTTAAATTATAATATAAGATGTAATTTTTTTGAAGAGCATATGTAATGAAAGGAGAAAGTATGGGTGGGTTGTCAAAAATTATTAAAGGACTAGAAAAATAATTATGAATAATTATAGAAATATATAATTACTCTTTGATGTTTCCTTCTTCAAATATGGATGTCATAACTTTTGAAGGGCAAATTTGAATGTATAATTGTCATAAATATTGTCCTTGACAAGTAGGTTTGACCATAAAATTTAACCCTTACATGGGACCTGATCAAATAAAGTATGCTTGGAATAAAAATTATTTTGAAATTGGACATTTGAACTAAATAAATGAGAATGTTTATGAGACATGATATATCACAAGTATTTGGAGGTGCAAAATCCTCATATAACAACATTCTAGATAAGTTGAAATTATTATTAATATTATTTACTACCATTAAAATAATCAAATATTTTTGACATAACAATTAAATATATTAAATATAAAAAATTATAAAATAACATTGAATTCTTTGAATGCATATTAACTCCTCTAGTATGAATTCCAAGGGTTATTATTCTTTGACTTATAAACACCATAAGTATATTGTCTTTCCCAATTACACTCACACCATAAATATATTGTACTTCCCAATTGAAACAATCAACTATGAACATAAAAATATATACTTGAACAAAAATTGTTTTAGCATGCAAATTCACACATCTAAGATAACACAATAGACAATTTTGGTACCTAGATCAACCAAGCAAGAAAAATATTCTAATTGAGCATACCTTCCAAAATACATCCATTAGAATTAACATTGGTTATGTTGCAAATTCACTCCAATATAAATGAAATTTTTTTATGTCTATGATAATATGACTACAAGTAACAATACTATATAGGTTTTCATGATTTTTTGTATTTGATGTGAATGTTTTTGGGTCCATGATGCATATGCCATTTAAATAAACATTAATTACATTATAATGTAACTAAATACATCTCAATTTTTTTTTTGGTATGGTAATATGACTACAATAAATGAGACTATTAAGGTTTTCATGATGTTTTATATTTGATGCAAGTGTTTTTGGATCCATAATGAATATGCCATTTGGATTAATATTAATTAAGTTCAAGTGAAATACATATCAATTTTTTTTTGTGTCTTTGATAATATGACTACAAGTAATGATACTATATAGGTTTTCATGATAATTTTTATTTGATGTAAATTTTTTTATATCCATAATACATATCCTATTTGGATTAACATTAATTGTGTTGCAATGTAGCTGAAATACATATCAAATGTGTTTGTGTATATGATAATATCACTAAAAGTATTTCATATGCTAACATAAAAATAATAATCTACAAGTTACAACTCCATTGGATATGATCTTAAATGCTACATGAGTGTAACACCTAAAGGTATTTAAAATCTAAAGGTGTGTAATAAAATTTTAAGTCATGAAAAAAACATACAAATGCTAACTAACCCTTATTATTAAAACATATGAACTAGAATGTAAATTATATATATATATATATATATATATATATATATATATATATATATATATAGACAAAGAGGAGGAAAGCAAGAAGATGTAAAATTTTGTCCCTATTTGGATTGAGTGCAAATAACAGAAAGATTGGTGGATTTATATTTGTGATGAGGAAATTTAGAGTGAATATGGTAATTTGTATTTGTGACTCATCACACTCAAATTTATTATTGTGAAATGAAATAATAATGATCATGCACATTAACTAATAAATTTATTTATTGTTATGAAATTAAACTATTATGAATACATAGTTTAAATAGGGTTGTTGTTAGGTCGAATCTTGAGGGCTATTAGTCTCTGAGCAATAAACACCTTAGGATTGTGTCACATATCCTCTTCAATGGTAATATTATTTTTGAAATTTTATGAATTATGTTTCCTTTCTTAAATGATAATTGAAATATATTTTTTTTTTTACTAATGATTTTTGAAACACACTTGTAAGATGAATTTTAACCCCGCATGATGCACCATGAGATATGATACACCAAAAGTATTTAGAGGTGCACAATCCTCATATAACATTCAAAATAAGTTAAAACTATTATTAGCATTATGTCCTTCCATTAAAACAATCAAATATTTTTGGCATGACAATTAAATAACTTAAACCAAAAAAAAAATTAAAATAACATTAAACTCTTTGAATGCATAATAACTCCTCTAGTATGACTCCCTAGGGATATTAGTATTTGAGATGCACAAACACCATGAATATATTGTCCTTCTTGGTTGCACTCACACCATAAAAAAATTTACTTCCCAATTGCAACCATCAATTATTAAAAACAAAATAAATGCTTAGATAAAAATTGTTTTACCATGCAAAGTCACACATCTAACATAACATGATAAAAAATTCAGTATTGTATCAACCAAAAATAACAACATTCTACCTGAGTATACCTTGAAAATTATATCCATTCATAATTAAGACTAATTACACTACATTACAATGGATATATGTATTAAATGTTTTTTATGTATATGATAATATGAGTACAAGTAATGAGACTATTTAGGTCTTCATAATGCTTTATATTAATGTAAATGTTTTTGGATCCATAATGCACATTCCATTTAGATTAACATTAATTTTAAGAACCTTTATGAAGTTCATGAAGTTATCCTAGATTGGGTGGCCCTATCACATTTGCCCATGATATTGTCATATTTAGAAAAAACTACTTGCAAATGTAGAATGGTTCCTAATAAGACAAGTGCCTAGATCACTATAGAACTGTTGTCTATATAATTTGCTTCCCTAGGAAGGTTATTCAAGACTTCCTAATTAGATGATAGCACAGAATCACTTCTAGGCTGTGGGTAGCCTAATTGGTGAAGTGAATCTATAGATTGGGATAGCTCCCTTGATATTTCACCTAAAACTACAACTAACCTACTAAAATTGTAAAGAAAATGGATAGAAGAGGGCTAAAATTAGAAAAATAGCATGGAGGTGATGCACTAAATGTAGTTCTCTCTAATTATCAATGCTTTTAATATGAAATAACAAGATTATAACTTAATTTCACAACTTCAAGATAGATCCTCCCACACAAGTGTTTCTATATAAAGGCTATGGCTAGTATAATGGCCAAGGTGATTAATTAAGAGGACTAAAAAAGGACACTAATGACCTTTCAAAAATTTAACTCAATAAAACATTTGATACACTTCATATGACCTATGTAAATATGATTAACTCACATAGAGGAATGATTGGAGAGGACATATGTAAGGAAGTAGTATAACTATCACTAACATTCAACAATAATTCATCTCACATTCACTAAATGCAAGACCAATAAAGTGTAACTCAGCTTAAATTTTATTTCATAGGCAATAAAAAGTATCAAATTTGGGATGGCTTCTCCATACACATTTAGAGGTTACATTAAATGCCTTTCAAGGCTTCATTTATAGAAGAAGATAAAGAAGAGAGAGATAAGAGAGGTGTCAAGAGTCCGTCATGATTATAAATCTATCATAGGGTTAGTTTCATAAAAGAAGTGGAAGAGAGAATAAAAGGAGTTTTAGATCCTCTTGTCCATGTGTCAACTTAAAAGGAAGAGCTATTCAAAAAACTAACAAAGAGATGAAGAAAAGACACTCATTGTGTATTTTGAACCAATCCATATTATTGTATGAGGAGTTATGAACTATTTATGGCAAGTTACTCCTTTGTATTGACACCTTGTGGCTTCTTCTTTCTCCCAAACTAACAAATACAATATAACAATTCATCATGAGTAGATTGATGATCAAATTAGGTTCTTGAGTTACCCCATACTCACTTCAAGGACACTTGAAAGACTAGCATGACACCTTTCACCCTGTCTGTTCTTGAGGTTACCAAGAAACCTACTTATAACTACCTATCCTGATTCTTATACATTTTCTCATACATTTGAATCTTCCATCATGAGATTAGGTGCTCACTAATATGCTCTTAAGGTTCCTTGATCCTTGAAATAGGTTTGAAACTACACTTTCTTGATGCAAAAGTGATCACACTCTCCTCATATAGGCTTGACCATGATTTAAAACCTATATTATCATTGTGAATACTTCTCAAATGAATTTTTAAGGACCATAATACCTTTTTCTTTGCTCAAGTAACATATACAAATGGTTAGGAAGACCTATTGGCCTCAAAACCTTATAAACACGTTTTAAAAGATAGTTTCTAGGCAAGTTTTCCATACATTCCAGCTCACACATGCCAATATCATACTATATAATATTCCTAAGAGAGGCATAAAGACTATCCAAGTAGTTTTAAAGTTATCCCAATTCATTTGGGGCACTTAGAAAGTTGATCTTCTCCATCATGTCATTAGAAGGGTTTTAATAGGGGTTTAAGGTCTTAACCTATTAAGGATTGTTCATAAATAATATATCCTTAATATCTAAACCAAAAACACTATATTGGACTATGAAATCCATATTTAATCTTCCAATATCCGTTGACACCCATGCAACTCTTCATGTAAGTTCACACATGATGAGGTTGGGTTTTTCAAACAAGACACGCCTATAGGTGAACTTGAGTGAGCTAAATTGGTATAATAGGTCATGAAAGTGATTGGTTTGAATTGGGAACACCTCCTTGACATATTAATAACATCACATGAGGTGTGTAAAAGGTTTTCTTAACTCATTTAACCTTCAAACCCTTTACAAAATGTACTAACCCACTATTAGGGTTTATAGATAGCCTTATGGAAATTACCTTAGTAGTATTTAATGAGCATTTTCCCTTCCTTAGAATGGGTATAAACCTTGTATTATTATCTACAAAATTACCCTCCACATCCTAAGAGTCGTCATACTTCAGTTTTTTCCAATACTCACACAATTTCCCCATGTTTCATGAGTAGACCTGTAGGTATCTCTTTGGACTTCTTGACTGTTGGGACTTGAGGTTGAGTTCTCTTCAGTTGGTTTTGGAATTATAGATTATTATAGTAAGGATATAAAACTTAATAATCATCCCTTTTACATTTAAAAACATCATTGGCCCTTTACTCAACACCACACGTGTTTTTCTCCATTCTACTTGTGACAGGCCTGTAGGTTCATTCTTTATGCCTCTTGCTTGTTTCACTATGTTATTGTCATTTTTGGGCATATTTGATCAATAGTAAACCTATAAAAAATGTATTTCATGTTTCATGATCTTATTCACATGGTTTGAGTAATTCAAATTGACTTGATCAACCCATTGGTCTTCAATATGATGCACATGATCTATTGAGTGTCCATTCCTTACATGACTTCACCATTTTGATATGTTGGAGATTTGAACTATGAATTATATTTATATATCCTTATTATTAAGAGTTAAATGATATATTTAATAGGTTCCATTTATTTTTATATGTTCATTTTGTATTATTCAATCTTAAACTGCCTATCTAAGTGTCTTGAGCTTGGTTTTTGCTAAATTACCTGTGTATAATTAAGTATACCATTATTTATTCAAGAGTGATTATGAGATCCTAAGAATAACTTTTTTAGAATATATTATAATATTTATGGACCATTTATCATCATGATAAACTAATATATGATTGGTTTCTTGAGGTTATAACTCCTCATGCATAAAAAAACCTCTTTCTAGGCTTTATAAGCATGCTACCTTCTCTCAAGTGTTTTTGACAACTTTGATGTTCTCCTTGATTCATATAGAATATTAAACCTTATATTTATCTTATTTATCTCATATCTTATGTTTCCTCTTAAAAATCATTTACCAAAACCATCCTAGTTCATCTCAACTTATAGGTAGATCTGTAGGTGACTATTTTAGGTTTAAAGCTCTCTTCCCTCACCATTTGATTGATTTACTTTGCTTAAATGATCTAAATGAGATAAAATTGAATTAAATTATTCCCATTAAGAATATTTTTAATGATGAAACATGCAATGCTTTTCAAACATCCTCTCATTTAACTTGTAGACCTACAACCTACTTCCATGCATAACTACATTAGCCCTTGATATCTTTGTTCTTCATAAGCCTAGAAGAATTTTGATCTTTTGGTTGAGGCTGATCACTAGTGTTGGAATATATAGTTATATTTATAACTTATAATCACTAAAATCACCCAAGGATGAATTTTAAAACACATTCATGAGTCATGAGTTTGTAGCTCTCCCTTTCATATCTAGGACTTTATTATAAAACCCTAAGGCTAATGGATTTTGAGGTTTTCCATAATCAATATCCACTTAAGGGTGATATTATATGGTTTTATAAGGTTTTAGGGATATCTCTAGAGTAATTTAAGGATGAAAACATCCAAAATCAACCAAAACCTTGCTTGTGGCTTCTTAAATAGGTCTGTAACTCGTTTAAAGTAGAGGTTTTACCCTTATAATGTTGGCACATGCCAAATAGATGATGGTAAATGGTGTGAGATAACTAGTAAGGTCTTAAATTACCTAAAAAAATCATACATATTCAACAAAAATCTCCCAAATGTTTTGAAATTGCCTAAAATTGAGCTACTGGGATTTTAAGTCATTGTTTTACACCTTAACTCCTTAATGATTGTTCATAAAGTTGAGGATCTTGATCAGACAACCAATGCCACAAAATGGAATGGAATTAGTGTTCCCTAATTTTACAAATATATTTTTATCTATATCTTCTTCTCCTCTAATAATTAATTTCAACCCATTAGTCCTTTTTATGCTTGTAAGCAGACTTGTGAAACTTGATGGAGAAATGGCATAGGTTTTTGACTTTTTTGAGCCTATCACTTCTTCTCAAGAATGGATTTGAGTCTGAGGAGACTAGAAAAACTTGGAGATGATTGTAAATTTATCTTCAATATAAAACCTTTGAAAATAAACCTTTGCATACCTATTCTCCTCAATAAACTACATGTTCTAACTTCTTGACCTATTGGAGCTGATAAACAAGGCAATCGTGGAGTCTCACTTGACATGTATGGTGGTATAATGATTTTCCAAATAATTGACCACCTTTTTTACCCTATAATATATTAATTATGTCTCATTTTGACATTATAAAATGATGAATGGGTAGTTACAAAAGTGTTCTAATGTTGGAGAAGTAGTCTTAAGACATTTTAAACAAGATGTATGTCCAAGTACACATATCATGACATTACACAAGTATTGAATGACATAAGGAACCCTTATTCAATTATATATACCTTCATATTTGATATTTACTAGTATGTCTTATTTTAAAATTTGAGCATACCATAAGACTAAAGAAAATGAAATACCTTAATCTTTCCAAAACTTCCTTAAGTTCTCCAAACTGATTGAAAAATCAATACGGACAACTTACAAGCTTTACACCTTGGTCTGATTGCTCAGTTTAGGACACATTCCTATTTGAAGGGTAACCATTCTTATTATTTAACCATGATTAAATATTGACCTTAAATTCACACTATGCTAAACATGTTGGAAATGGCGATATTGACTGACTTTGATGACAAGACTAGGTGACTTGACTCTACCTCTAACTACACCACATTAAGAGACTCTGAAAGCTACCAAGAATAACATAATTCCTATCACTTTGAAAGCAACCATGATCAAGACAAGAATATTTAAATGACTATTTACAATATTAAGTTTGTTATGATCAAAATTTTAAATGCAACTCATTTATGGTGCCCAATTTTGGCAAACATCTTTGGCAACCTCCTAGGATTGTATGTTTGTTATACATCTAGACTAGTAGCCATGATAGTCTATTTGGCTATGAGGTCATTAATGTTTAAAAATAAAATTTGGACTTTATATCAGCCTTGAAATGAACTTAAAACCAATAAAACTCATAAAATACACCACACACACACACACACACGTGTCATAAGACACTTAGAGGGAAGACAACAACCAAAACAAACAAAGAAACTTGTGCTCAAGCACTTACAGAAAATAAACACCTATTATATTATGTAAAAGGCTAAAAATAACAATATTAACATGGTTTCAAATGTATCCCATTGACTAGGATACTCAACTCCTGTCCATTCAAATTTACAAGATGAAAAGCATTATGTTATTTGTAGTCAGTGATAACATAGGTCCCACTCTACAATGTATCCAACTTAGTATGCCTACCAAGTTTGGCCCTATCTTCATCCCACTATAACACAAGGTCTCTCTATTTATATTCTCTTGAAATATCCCTCCTATCAAAGGTATTATTCACTTGGGCTTTATGACACTCTATGGTATGCATAACATGATTTCTTGTCTCTTCCAATACCATCAACTCTGTCATCATTATTACCATAGGATCACTCTCCATAATTTAATTTTGATATGTTACATATAGGTCTAATAATTCAATATATATAGGTATATTGGCCTCTCTCCCTTAAACAAATATATATGGTGAGTTACCAACAACCCTCTTTTGGGTAATCCTACAACCCATAAGGATGTCTTCAACTTAGTGTGCCAAGCTCTTAGATTTTATTCCGCTGTCCTCTTGATTATAATCAAATTATTATTTGTGGACCTAAATATTCCATTTCATTGAGGATAATATTTAGAATAAGTACTTAGGTATATGTCATTTTTATGATACCATTCACTTGTCCTTGCACCACTAAATGTCATTGTATTATCAAAAATTATTGTGGAAGGGACTACAAATGTTGTTACTAAGACTTCACAAAAGTCAATAACTAAAATTTAATTTGACTTATTTAGGGATATTACTTCCACCCATCTTATTAAAAATTTAGTGGATGTCAGCACCAACTTATGGCCTAAACTTTAAGGGGGGTTTATCATGACAATGAAATCAAGACCCAATTGCATGAATGATTGTTTCACTTGAATAGGATTGAGAGGGAGGGTTTAAGATTTTTATTCATTGTGAAAAAATCACAATTTTGACACCTCCTTACCCATGAATAATAGTCTTTAAACAATATAGGCCAATAATACCTGGCTCTAATTATTTTTGTTGTTGTGGTCTTTGGTAAAAAGTGACTTCCTACAGGTCCATGAAATTACTCAAAAATCTTATCAATATGATCAATTTCAACACATATCAACAACATCCCATTAATATCCTTTTTAATTATAAATCCATTCATAGTAACATAAGGTATGGATTGTAATCTAAATTACCTTATTTTTGTTTGATCCAAGCTTATAAGACATTCATCTGTTTGAAGAAATCTTACCATATCTTGTATCCAACTTGGAGGGGATGAAGGTAAAACTATATAAGGATAATATTAAAATGTTAAAATATATTCTTATTCTTATTTAAGGTATGATTCCAAATGTTCACATATCCCTCTTCATCTTATCAACTTGGTAGCCTTGATCTCCACATCATGCTCCATGACCTTGGTTATCGAACCACCACTTTTCTCATTCTTTTATGTGTCACCATGACATGGATTTTGTTTTTATAAACCATATTCCTAAAATTATTAAGGATTATTATAAATACCAACACTTGCTTCTCAATAAATGTGTATCTCTCTTCATAATCTTCTAGCACTTAACTAAAGAAGGCAATAGGTTTCTCAAGACCTTCACCATTATGATACATCAACATAGTTGAGATAGTTTCAATTTTAGAGAAATAATACAAGAATAAATCCTTTTAGAAATTAGGATTGATCAATTTTGGTGCTTAGGTAATGTATTGACTAATAACCTCAAAACTATTTCCCCCTTCTTTAGTCTAATTGAATATTTGATGCTTCTTCAACATGGTTATTATATGATTAAAAAGGTTGGAAAAACTAGGTATGACCCTTATAAAAAATTTAATATTTATAAGAAATCTTTACATACCTTTTTGTGCTTGGGAAAAGACAAGGCTGATATGGCACTCACTATTTTAGGATCTATGGCAATCCCGTATTTTGAGATAATGTGACCTAAGAGCTTACCCTCATGAACTATAAAAACACACTTTTTAGGGTTTAGATACCCTATATCACATACATCTTTCAATATGTTGAGTTAGATGATTATTATCATTCTTTGAGAAAAAATTTGTCATCAAGATAGATTAGCAACATTTCAATAATAAAACCTTAAAAATACATATCCATGGATATTTGGAAATCATCCCCTACATTAGATAGCCTAAATGGAATTCTATTATAGGCATGTGTATTCAATCAAAAATGCATCATGTCTATAAATCAATCTTAGCTCAGAGAAGATAGAGCATACCTACACTTCTAATTGGGAATACATTTGTTAAGTGGGAGTATGACCAATATGGGTATCTATTAGACCTGATTATGGGATCATTTATCACAATACACTATGTTAAGGAGGGTTCTAAATCCTCCAAACTAACACAATCATGAAATAACCCTAAGGGGGTCCTAGGTTTTGATATTTCACTTATTCTAATAAAAAGAACATAAATTTAATATATTAATTGTTTTTACTTATATTTTCACCCTTTGATGAGATGCCTAATCCCTCCTCATCCAAGTGGCACAATTAGAACACCTCTAGGCTTGTGGGTAGCATAAGGATGAGGTGAATCTCTAGATAGGGTTAGCTCCCTTGATGTACCACTTTGGATTAATACTACACCTAACTTTGGGGGGTGAAAAGGGAAAGATAAAATTGAAAGAAAAATATTATAATGGAGGTGATACACTAAATTTTTTGATGACTTTCAACTAGCTGCATGTTACACATGAGAATATAGGACAAACCAAACATACGCTTCTCCAATCTACATCTTCTCATATCAATGTTACATTATGAGGTTATGGATGAATGCCTAAGATAGGAATAATAGACAATAATCCTTTAATGACACTGTAGAATATACTAACTCACTCAACCTTGACACTTCCTAGAACACTTCACATGCCCTACAAGAAGAAGCTTTCCAACTGCAAATAGGTTGAAAGAATGAGACAACATGTTAAGGAATCCATAGTCTTCACTAAGAAAGATCTATAATCCAAGTAAAAAAATATATAAAATTCATGAAGATGTAAAAATAAGTTGTCTTATTGATTAAATGGTATGCAACTGAGTAGGTATTTTCCATACTTAGGTGGAGCATAAGTTACAATGGCTAAAATGGCTAGTTCTTATAGAACTTGAGAGAGAGGGGAGAAGAGAAAATTCCAAGAGTCTCAAGGACACTTTTAAAGCTAAGATAATTAGATACTTTTGCATGGGAAGAGGACATGAGACTAACCATGCAAGATCAAGGATCACAAGTGTCAATCCAAGTCATAGAACTCATGAAAAGTGGCATGAAACTCCTCATTCTAGCTCAAAAACATACCTTCATGATTTATACCTATTTGAACATCCAAAAATATATTAGGGATAAGTATGATTATTTTTATGAATGGGAAGGATTTTATACATGCCTCTCCATGCATTGGTTTTAGGCTTGGTCATCTAAAATCATCTAGAAAGGAGCTATCACTGCCTGCACTCTAAGAAACTCTTCCTTCATGCACCCTACACACTTGGCCATAATATTGGCTCTATTTTTCCATGAAAATACATGGGAGGGAGTGGATGAAAATTTTAAATATCCTCCATGGAATTATAATAATTAGTCATACCTTAAAATCACCCCACTTGAAGTTTTTAACCCTTCTCACTAGCTTGTCTAATATGCCAATTTGACTAGCTAAGATAAAGATATTTTTTTACATACTTAAGGAGTATTTTCAAAGCATTAATTTACATAAGGAGTTATAAAAATTCTATATATTCTTCCCAAACTTAATTTCATCCTTAGACTCTTACTAGAACTTTCAAAACATAAAAAATGGTCAAAAATACCCTATTTTACACATTGTCCGTGCATGTTCCTGCAAATAATTTTTATTTTAGGGATCCTAAATAAGTCCTATTTAACATCCAATCATCATTCATTCCATTATAGTCCATTTTTATGCATTATCTCTCTCATTTCTTCAAACTGGTCTTTGGAAGGGTTTTAGGCCTATTTGACCTCTTAAGCTTTATTCATGTAGGTTCACATTGGAATATAAAAATAATTCCACAAAATGGTTTTTTAAGAACTATTATAACTCATATAAACCTATTTATACCCTATTAAAATCATCAAGAGATTTATGAGTATTCAAACTTATCCTACTGAGCCCTTTCTTCCTTTTCCTGTAGGTCTAGTGTTATCTCTGAGCTCAAAATTGGATTATTTATGTTTTATATAAAAAAAATTTGAAACATAGATTAAATATACACAAAAACATTAGTTTATAGGATATAATTCTCACCTCATGTTATAAGTGTGAATGACCCCCCATTTGGACACTAGGCCTACTACTTGTCTAGTAGGCCTACCTGCACTCTTGTGGTTTAGACCATCCAACTAATATTCCTTTCACTATATCAGATTTATAACGTCTATTATGACCCTATGACCATACCCAAATTAATTATAATGCTTTTTCAATGATGCAAGTGAGAGTGACCTTCCATTTGGCCTCTAAGCCAAAACCCTACCCATAAGCCTAATTGTACCTCTAGCATTTTAGACCTCCCTATTTAGTTGTGTACTCATGTGAGGTTTTATCCAAATTTTAATATGTTATATCCAACTCCACACAACAATTTGAGATGATAATTCATCACTTGGTCCATCATTCATCATTTTCTCCCTAAACTTGCTAATTTATGCATGAGGGGAAGTACCCCCTATCTAAGACAAAATAGGGGGTACTTCCCCTATTTTATTAGGAAATATGACTATTGAAATTACTTAATAAATTTTTTATGACCTACCACACTAAAATTAATCATTTTTTCATATCATTTGTCCCCTCAGAACTTTCAAAACCAAAACAGGTTCCTAGGAAAAGGACTGTATGCAGGGTTTTTACTACATGGACTGTCTTTTACATTTAAAAGGCCTTATCTCTAATTTTATATCATAATTAATATATTATATATAACTTCATGATCATTATTATTGTGTTATAGGTCCCTTTAACACTTAAACTCTCTCCATACTTCTTCCAATACCCCAACCAGTCAAGACTATGTGAAAGTGTTTGATTGTGTTTCCTATTTGAAAAGACCCCTGTAGGAGTATTTTATAGTATTTGGACCTTGATATGATGTTTTAAAATTATTTGATACCTCTCAATAAATTTTTAAAATTACCTAGGTTCACTTTCTTAATATTCATGTCCTATTCACACCAAGAACACTACTTCTCTACTGATTGTTTGTTACAGCCAACACAATCAACTATGTTTTAGAGAAAAAAGGTTTACTAGTACACATTTATTCTAAAAATTGAGATATAATTCCCTTTATAAACCTTTTATAATCACTTTTTTTGTTTGGATTCATTTATCTCATCTTTTATAGGCATAAACCTTTATCAAAACACTCTTTTTGCTCTCTGCCTAGTCTAGACTGTGACTTGCTCTTTGGAACCCTACCTGTACATGTTTTTTTATCTACTTGGAATTGGTTATGATGTTTTGAGACTCTCCCTAAAACCTTTAAGTCAATTTTTTTATATACCTTTACACACCTTGGATACCCTTAAACACTACCAAAGCACCAATGCTAACTCACTGTCAGCTATAGATAGACATTGAGGTTGTTTGTACAGACTATCTCCACCTCCTTATGTGCAAGTAGGGTCTTGAAGTGTCATCAGTAGATCTATGATGCCTATTCAATTATTATAATCACGTTTCATACTTAAACTTACTCAAAACATGATTTAGGCCTTCTTTCCTTCCTTGTGACTTATAAGACTATGTTTTCCTCTTTTAGGCTTGGTTGTAGGTATATGTAGTAGGTTTATGATGTAATTTGACCTCACCTTTATCTTCTTATATATTTAATCTTTTAAAACCATTTGAAACTCACTTATCCTTGAACAAAAATAATAAGTGCATCAACAAGACCTTGAACCTTACTTTGGTTACTCAAAGTACCTCCTCAGTTCCTACAGCTATGTATATTGGTTATAGATGTTATTTCTTGGTCTCACTTTAAGATTACAAGGTCTTGTTTTTCCTTGATGGATTATGAGATAATTATGGAGTGGATAGTTTACCTAAACCAATTGAGACTTCACAATGACCTCAAAACCTTCCCTAATATTTAAATATTTGACAAATCCTCTATTGGTTGTAGATAGCACTGAGTAATTTTAGTGTCCTAAAGAGCAAATTGAAGGCTTTTGAAAACCATCTTCCTCAACTTCTAGATCTCTCTTCTTTTTCAACATGATAATACTATGTGGGATATTGAAAAAAAATTTACTTGGAGGCTCTAGATATCAATGCAAAATTGTATAAGGACACCCAAAAAAGGGCTTGGACCTCTGTTTTGACAATTTTGGGAAATTGTCCTAAAATGTCACAAGGTTGCTCCAAGAGCTTTTTTTCTTATCTAGTTGCTCCAACTTAATTATAACTTATTAAAATTGATGAAAAATCATTTTTATATTCTCCAAACATCATATAATTCTCAAACACACGTTTCATGCTCCTCTAAAAAAATGGCAAGTTGTACAACTGTTGTAGATGACCATTTTATGTATTTACTTGCCCTTTTGGCTCTTGAAGTGGCTCTTGGAGTTGTATTTGGAATTTAATATGATAAAAATGAATATATAGGAAATATTACATCACTTCAATTAATTTTGGAACCATATCATATAAGGAAACTCTAGTAATTAGAAGAAAAGACTGTAACTCCACTCCTTCACTCCTCCTTGCAAACTGAGTTGGTTGGCTCATAAAATCAACTCTAAATGTGAAAAAAATAATTGAGAACATTATATAATGGATTAAAAATCATTTTGAACCAATCTTATCAAGTTAATTGTATGAAATTTCCCAAATAAGAGAAAAACTTGTAGGATACACATATTAGCAAGCAGAAACACACAGTCAACTTCATGAGGATGGTTCATAAAGCACAAACCACCATTATTAAAAATATTATAATGTAAATTAATTTATTTGAGTATACTACCACATTTCAAAATCATTTATCCTAAAACCTCTTTAGCTATTCATACCAAGTACAAACTTGAAGATTGTTTTTGCTTGCCAAAAAGGGTAAAAAAGGAGAAGAATGGTTTTAGGCCTAAAATGGCACTTTCAGAGCATTTAAAATGTGTATTTGAAATTTTTGAAGATGAATATACATACCATGATATTATCTCATGTGGCACACTTCCCCATGAGCTATAAAAGTGAAAAACTCACCTTTTTCCCTAAAAACATTGCCCTTTCCTCTAAAGAACCTACCACTTTTTAGTTTTGATAGTTGATTAAGACCTATTAGGACACATTTCATGTGAAATCATATTTTTGAATCTTCACACTTCCTAATAAACTTTTACAAGTCATTAAATGCACTTTTTTTGACCTCAAAATGACTAAAAGGACTAAAATGACTAAAAAGACTAAAATGACTAAGGACCAAGGCTATTATAACATTAGATGACATAAATTAGCCTATAAAACACCTTTTGATGTATTTATTAGACCCCTAAAACACCTAAAAGTCATATTTTTACCTATAGGTGCCCCAATTTGACTTAAAAGTAAAATATGGTCAACAAATTGGTGACTCATAGGGGTAGTATGCCTGCTATACTAATTAGACCAGTAGCCTTATCAGTCCATTGGGATTACGGTGTCATATTAATTAAAATACAAAACAAGAGGACATTTAACCATGTACTTTTATCAATATAAGACCACTTGATTACCATAAATACACAAAACAAAGGACACACACCAAACAAAAACACACACACTAAGGCAATAAAAAAACAAACTATTATGAAAAAATATAAACTAAGCATACCTCCTTTTTAGGATCAAAAGGAAAACTTCTTGAATCATCTTCATGGTGAGATGAAACATACTGCCAAGCATGTTTCTCCTTGGATTAGATGATTTATGGATCAAACCTATTCCTTGGTAATTCACTTGATTTGATCTCAAGTAGATCATCATTAAATAGGTCTCCAATGTATATATATTCCTCCTTAACTTTTACACATACCTTCATACTTTTTCCCACTCTTCATCTCATGATCAACTTGTATCTCCTTAGTAGGCATGGCTTCAAGAGTAGTTTCATGTTCTTTGGAAGACTGAGGCCAATAGAAGCTTGTCTCATCCTTCAATATCAGATGTATTTCTCCCAAATTATTGAGATGGTGATATCCCATCTTGATTACTTTAAACATATCATCATCAAATACATATGCCTCTTGAAAGGATAGATTTGAAATTTACCTTTTCTTTGCATACTCACTTGAGTGCCAAAGTTACCTTCTCTATCTTTGACTAGATCATGGCCTCCTTGAAGAGGATTATAGCCTATTTTAATTATTTAAAATAAGTCATCCAAATTTTGATTAATAACTTGTCCTTGCCGATCCATGACATCTTGCAAAGTGATGAAAGAACCAATGAAGGTTTCCTCTTCTTTAGCAAAAGGGAAACATTCTTCCTCATCAACCCAATCAAAAATATCCACAAAAAAAGTCACCTCTTATTCATCATTTAAGATCCCTTTATGGATATCAATTTTAATCTCAATTTCCATATCATGACTTTAATTTTGAAGCTCTGCAAGACCCTCTATTTCTTTCTCCTTTTTTAGTGATGCCAAGACTAGGCATCTTGTAATCATGTGTGTTGTCATCAAATTGTGAACCCTAGGACATTATATGAATATCATTTTATTTGATGCAACATTTAATCATCCCTAAAATTTTTGGGAACTTGTAAGAGAG
The DNA here is from genome assembly GCA_037957365.1 of Torreya grandis. Taxonomy (NCBI): domain Eukaryota; kingdom Viridiplantae; phylum Streptophyta; class Pinopsida; order Cupressales; family Taxaceae; genus Torreya; species Torreya grandis. The sequence continues at coordinate 3,030,813 of JARHVA010000123.1, read as the reverse complement.
ATGAGTCTCTAGGATTGAAAAGGGATAGCTCCCTAGATATGACTTGATGTGCTTATGCCACAAAAACTACCTATTATGGATGAAAAGGGAGATAAAGATACATAAAACAAACCTAAAATAGGAGGTGATACACCAATAATTTATTCAATTTATACAATTGGAACTTGAATAATTAACTAAGACAACCAAACTAGCCTCACACCATCAATAGAGCTCCCTAGCATTAGTGTTTCTCATGAAGGAAAATAACAACTCAACAAATAAAGGCGAGTAAAAGGAAGGTCAGATATGACTCTACCAAAATCATACACACTTCAATATTCTAATGTATCAAAATATACTTCATGAAACCTATTAGGAGATAAGTAACTTTGAAACAACAAATTCAAAGATTGCATGAAAACAAGATGAACTCAATCTATACTTGACTTTCAAGATGGATCACTTCAACACATAGTGAAAATGGACTTAGAGTATAAATAGATTACTTCTCATTAGCTCAATTACAAATAAAGGTATAATTTTGGTAGGGATTCACCATACCAAGAGTTCGAATCCCCTAAAATAGCCAAAATGGCTTATATTTATAGAACTTGGAGGAAGAGAGAGAAAAGAGAAGTTGAAAAGGCACAAAGGACATGTGTCACCAAGTGAATATTAGTTATAATTGCATATAAAATAGAGGTGGGGTGAGTTATTCCATGTCATTAAGGTGTAATTATCCAAATAAGTCATAAAGATAGTGAAAAGTGGAATAAAACCTACAATTTTGGCATAATAAAATGCCTACATAATTTGCCTTCCAAAACTACCCTTATCCATGCATATGGTCAGGTCTGATGATTGGTATACGAAATAGGGGTTACCAAAAATTCTCCACATGCATTGGATTGATCCCTGTCCATCCCTATTCTTTTGGACATGCAAAATCATCACTAGAAGTTTCAAAAGGGCTCTCTTCCATGCACCTTCTCCACTTGCCATTCAAAACTTCTAATTTTCATAACTGATCCATGCACAAGATGGAATGACACTTTTAAAAGGTTTTCATATAATTATTTTCAATAAAACCCCATAAAAATGCCTCCCAAATTGCTTTTCACCTCTTTCTCTAAGTGTTCACTAGCTGGCTCACTATACTGGCTAAATGTGAAGGCCTAGTTATGGAACTCACAAGTTGATTCATGATATTAGGTTAATTTTTAGAGTTATCTCAAGTGTAAATATTCCTCCAAAAGTTGGTTTCATCTCATAACTCCTCCTGTATCCTGCACAACGCTCAAAATTGTCAAAATAAGCCTTATTTTCCTATGATCCATACACTCCCATACAATAAATTCACTTGTATGGGATCCTATAATATACCTATACAACCTCTAGGTGGTTTCATGGCTATCCCTTTTCATATAGATTCTAAAAAATCCTCCCTTTCCCAATTGGGTCCCTATAAGGGGTTTGCAAGGGTTTTTTGGAGGTTTTAGGTCTTAACATTTGTTCATAAATAACATACACTAAACCTATGATAAAATTCCATTGAGTTTTCCTCAAGGACCCTCCCTAACTCGTATAAATGCCTTAGGGTCTCATTCAAATGGTCATGAAATTTCTAAGCATTTGAACTTGACCTTCAAGTGGGTTTCATGCTTTATGTGAGGGTTTCAGTATGTCTAGAGTTAGATATGGTTTCCAATGGAGTTTACTTTCTGAAAAAAAGTTAATTCAAATATTATTATAACCTAAAAACAAGCTCAAGTCTGTTGGAGAGCTCAACAATACTTGAAAATAGAAGTTACCCCTATTTTGGAACAAGAGCCATGCCTTGCCAATAGGCCTATTTGTGATTTGTGAACCAAAAGATGATAATTATCACCATGAATGAATTAAAATACCAATAACACAACATATTTACCCATTTATTCATCACAAAACACATTATAATACTTGGATAAGGCTAGAACTTGAAGTGACACCTCATTTGGGGTTGGGTTTGCAGGTTTTCCCATTAGGTTTGCCTACAAACCTCATTATGTAGATCATTTACTTGGTATTATAACCTTATATATTATATTATAAGGTCCCTCTATATTTACCCCAATTTTACAAACCTCCTTGATTGGTTATATTGAGCACAAGCCCTCCATTCTTCACTTCTCCCCAAAAGTACCATTTTCCTGCATGTAAGGAGTGACCCACCTCTGAGACAAAATAGAGGAATATTTACCTATTTGGAAGATTAATATGAATTTATTTTTATCTCCAAATTATATAATTATAAATTTTACCAAATTTTTTCATCATATTCCAAGTCTAACTGGTCAAACCAACTCAACTTTACCAAAAAGGGATCAAAAACCTTGTTTTTTGCATGTTTTCACCCAAACCTCCTTGTGACTCCCCATTCCAAAATTTATTTATGAATAAAATCTATTTATACATATTAATCACACTTATTTCATGATTTTTTATCTTAGGTATCCAATCAAAACCTTATTTTCTAGTGTAATCTCACATTTGCCTCTTGAAACAAGGCTCCCCTTTACCCTGCGTATACAGACTGAGTCATTTGGCCTATGAGAAAAGGAGTTTGGATGGGTTAAGGATGTTTTTGTATTGTAATTACACTTAATTTATTCTAATAAATCATGTTATAATTCATTAAGCCCTTCATACCTCTCTAGGAGTTCACCACTTGACACTTTGCTTTCTCAAACCTAGTACCCTGTCAGGACTGAGATAGCAAACAAGGGTTTTTTCCTTCTAAATGCTTGTAATTTATGTAATATCAAGTTTAAAAGTGTTATTATAGTTTATATAACCAATATATATTCCAAATTAAGTTCACCATCTTCAAAACTTGCTCTAGGATTTCTAGGCCTGCTAGTTCCTCACTATTCCTCTTGACTAAGACAATCATTATTTGCTTTGACTATAGGTTGATAGGGTGAGTTTTTTTCTTAAAATTTATATTAAAAACCTTTATTATATTCCAATAATCATATAAAATCATTTCACCTCACTATATTCTTTACTTGGGCTCAAGAATGACCTTAATCTAAACTGAGTTTGTATTACTTATGCCTCTAAATGTGTATATTTACAGGCCTATAGGCACATTTTGATATGTATTTAGCCCCAACATGTATGTAATTAATTTTTTTTTAATCTTATATTAAAATATTACCTTAATTTAATATTATTATATACATTTTTTGAGCTTAATAGACCTCCCTTACCCCTGACTGGGGCTAACTTCCAACACTAGGTTGTAGGTATGCATTCATAGGCATGTAGGTTGCCATTTGGTCATTTGGAACATGTCAATGGTAATTTGATGATGGTATAAGGACCTTGGATTGTATAAAAATTATGAAACCTCAAAAACTTGATCAAAACCATGCTTATTTCATAAACTTTTGGTTCTCTACCTGTAGATGTCCTTCATAGTCCTATGTGTGGACAGAAGATGGCCTAAAATGGTCATTTGAGGTAACCACCTCCTCATTCATGATATAGGTGCTTAAAGTTGATTTTTGGTGTGTTTTAAATTTTTTACCCTAATTTTACATGATTATAACTCCCTCAAGGGATGATAACATCAACCTTCTCTCCAAAATCTTGTAGACATTACTGCCTCTTTTCAGTGCATTTTTGCCATTTTGGGAGATCTCAAAACATACATGACCCTTGTCCTTTCAATCTCAAATTTGGCATGATGGTTATCCATGGATAGAACTAAAATATTTAAATAATATTTATCCTCAAAATCATTATATTTTCAACTTAGTAAAACCAAAAAGACCCCTGAGAGCTCTGTTTAGTGTGTTTAGGGACTCAGTCCCTAAAGTAAAAATATTGCTCTTAGAACCATCCATCCATCTCCTAAGGCTCATCACTAGATCTCAAACATAAAAATCACTTCCAAAAATCATGTAAACCTTAATTATCTTTTGTAATTTCAATATCATGCATGAATGCCTAAATTGAAGGGATGAAACCTATAGGTGACAATGTTGAAATACATGGATGGGTAGAGGCATGGAAGGATGAAATTATGTAAGGTGAGAAGATATCCAAACTAATAAAATAATTGTTTATGGTCAAAACACTTTAAACCATCCTCTATTCCCTTTTTCCCATGTGGGAAACCTGTAGAAAGTATCTGGAGGTGAAGATTTGCAAGAAATTTTGTAAGTGTGGTCTTTAGGCCAAGAAACAAGCCTAGAAGGAACTCTATCAACAAATGAACTATAAAAAAAAAGTATAAGCATGTAAATCTCTTTTAATATAATTTATATTCCCTTGACACACTCAAACACATCAATTCAAAACATGAAAATTTGACACAAACCCAAACAGTGACCCCCCCATGGTTGATCATGCATAAGAAGCTGCCTAGAATCAAACTGATGGTTCATGAAGTAGAAAGCACAAAATCTCAAGTTATTATTATGTATGTGAATAGGAATCCAATTAATATCCACCCCCAATATTATTTCCTATAACTCAAACTGTATGGCCCATAGTGAGTACTTGAAGTTGACCTTCCTTTGCATGCCAAGAAAAGGGAGAAAAATGAGTTTTAGCTGAAATTTTTTGTGTTAAAAATAGAAACCAAAAGTGGATATGACATTTTGGGAGGTTAATAGTTACTCTTCCCACGTTCTTAGCAGATGGTGGACTTGGGAAGTTAGTACAAGTGCCCAAAAGCTCCTATTTTTTAGGGAAAATTGCCATCCATTGAACATAAATACTTCTTTCATAACAAATAACTATTATTGACATTACTATAAAATTATCCACATTGAAACTCACCTGGGTGTCAAATTTTCTTGCATAAAATTTTGTACAAGTCATTTAAATGGGCTAAAAATGGCCAAAAGCCGCCCTTTTTCACGTGAGACAAGACCTATGACTAATTCATGACTTTTAAACATATTAAAACATATTAAGTGCCACATTATGATATTTTAAACACAATTTGACCATTTTACTACCTTTGACCAAGGTTGACCAACCTTTGACTCAAGTTGACTAGCCTAGTGCATAAGGGGTGGACTTCAACAAGGACTAAGGAGAGGATTAGTAAGACAATAGACTAACATAACACCCTATAAGACATGGTAATCTTAAAAAAAGTTTAAAATAATATGGGTTGGCCCAAATTTGACTTGGGGTCAAATTTGGTCAATAATGTGACTTAGTCCAATGAGGCTACCAAGGAGTTAGGCTTTTTTCAAGCAAGAGTTCTAAGTTTTTGTCAACCAACTACTCCTTTTTAGGTTCCCATACCATAGTTACATAAAGGAAAATGGTGATGGGATGAGGACAAGATGAAATAGTTGGTGGAGGTGGCACATAGAATTCAAAATCAGATTGAGAGTGAAATGTAGGGGATTTTTTTGGAAGCTCTTGAAGAAGGGGAGGCAGACCTTGGGCTAAAACAACTTGATTTTCTTCCTTCCATTTGAAAATAACTTCATTAACATATTATTTAGCTTGAGGAATCTCTTGAGTAAGTGTATAGGGGGTGTGTTTAGGTATAGGATCTTATTTTCAATCTAAACCTTCCATCACACCTTGACTTAGCAATTTCATCTTTGCCTTTAACTCTTCAATCTGCTTGGCTAGATTCTCTTGGAAAAGTCTCTCTTGAAGTTCATAGGCATCATCATGAGGAGGAGTACAAGAGGTTTGACATGGAGAATAAGAGGTCTCTTGAGGAAGGGTGGGATGGACTTGCATAGGATCAAGTTTTTATTCAACTTCACACTCTTTATCTAGGCATTTCTCCTCCTTCTTTCCCCATGATTCCACTATCTTACTCCATTAAGGTATTGAATTAGGGATCTTTTATTAAGGTGGTGATGCAACTTGAGGAGTGGATGAATTATTTAATAAACTTGGAATCTTCTTAGGCTCAGAATCTCCACCTTAACTCCAACGTGGAATGGCATATCTAAAGGTCTCTTCTTGAGGTGGGTATGTAATGGGAGAGCGAAATGAGGGATTGAATTCCACTTTTTTTGCTACTAACATGGATTATTGCATCTGTAAATTGGCCAACTCAATTTTCCTATCAGGGTTTGCTTCAAACACAAGGCTAGTCTTTTCAACTCTCTCTTCCACTTGATTTGGAAAAAGATGACTTTGTAAATTTTGATTGGGCTCATGAGTAGGGATTAAATATGGTTGATAGTAAACTTGGGGAAGTTAATATGAATGTTGATAGACTTGGTGAGACTGCACCTCATGAACTCTTAGTTTATCTTCCAAGGATGAAATCAAGCCACTCACATCTAGCATCTCACTTGTGAGCCTTTGCCAATTGTCTCTCTCAATAGGTATCCACTCTCTTTTGACCATCTCTAATGCATCTCTTTCTTTGTGAATGAAATGTCTAGGAACATATTGACCATGTCCCCTTAGTGTATCAAGATCCAACATGTACTTCTCATATCCTAAAAGTGTCTTCTTGAAGGTGGAAATGGATTGAGTTGAGAAGTGTCTAGGTTGACTAAGGGGCGAAAGACATTGAGGAGGTTGGCTATAGGATTGGTAAAAATCATTATAAGGATGATAATGGCCATGTGGGAGTTGATATGGATCATAACAAGACTGGTAAGGATCACACCAAGGCTAATAGGGAAAGCCATAAAATGGATATGTCTCACCAACTTGTGTAAAATAGTATTCAACACCAAAATTAACCTTGAAAGTTCATTGAAAAAAATAACACAAAGAAAAATGTTACCAACAATCTTCAAAGGAAAACCTAGGTTGCTTGACTAGCTGATATAACTTTGGAGTCGCCATTGATGCTTGGATAGATGCCTCCAAAAGTTGATTATTGAGAAACAACACCAAAAATCTCTCAAGTTTTTGGACCAAGAGTCCCACCAAGTGTGCCAAAAACTACTGTCACTTTCATTTTCACCCTTTGAGGAGATTCCTAATCCCTCCTCATCCAAGTGGCATAATTGAAACACCTATAGGATTGTGGATAGCCTAAGGATGAGGTGAATATATAGATAAGGATAGCTCCCTTGATGTATCACTTTGGATTAATACTACACCTAAACTTTGGGGGGTGAAAAGGGAGAGATAAAATTGAAATAAAACTATTATAAGGGAGGTGATTCACCAAATTTATTGATGACTTCCAACCAACTACAAGTTACACATGAGAACAAAGAACAAAACAAACATACACTTCTCCAATCTACATCTTCTCACATAAATGTTACATTATGAGGTTATGGATTAATTAATATGATATGAGGACTAGACAAGAGGACTTTAATGACATTATTGAATTTAATAACTCACTCAAACTTGACACTTCCTAAAACACTTCACATGTCCTGAAAGAAGAAGCATTTCCAACTGCAAATAGTGTGAAAGAATGAGACAACATGCTAAGGAATCCATAGTCTTCACTAATTAAGATCCATAATCAAAGTAAAACACACTATAATAGTCATTAATAGGTAAAAATTATTATTCTTATTGATCAAATGGTGTGCAAATGAGCAGGGCTTTGCCATACTAAGGTGGAGCATAAGTTATAATGGCTAAAATGCTTAGTTTTTATAGAAATTGAGAGAGAGAGGATAAAAGAGAATTCCAAGGGTCATAAGGACACTTTAAAATCTGAGATAATCAGCTACTTATGCATGGTAATAAGATATTGGATTAACCATGCAAGGTCAGGGAGTACAAGTGTCCATCCAAGTCATAGAACTCATGAAAAGTGGCATGAAACTCCTCATTCTAGCTCAAAAAATTGCCTTCATGATTTGGACCTATTTTAACATCCCAAAACTGATTAGGGATAGGTATAGGTATTATGATTGGGATGAAGGTTAAGGCTTTCATACAAGCATTAGTTATAGGCTTGGTCATCTGCAATCATTTGAAAAGGAGTTATCATTGCCTACACTCTAAGAAACTCCTTCATGTACCCTGCACACTTGGCCTCAAAATTAGCTTCATTTTTCCATGAAAATACATGGGATGGATTTTATGGAAATTTTCAAGACCTTCCATGGCCTTAGAATCATCAGGTACACCTTAAAATCACCCCACTAGAAGTTTTCCACCCTTCTCACTAGCTTGTCTATTGTGCTAGTTTTCACTAGCTGAGATGAATCTATTTGTTTTCATACTTAGGAGTATTTTAAAATATTTAAATTTATATAATTAGTTATAAAAATTATATATCTTCCTCCCAAAATTTATTTCATCCTCAAACTCTTTTTAGAACCTGAAAAACATAAAAAATGGTCAAAAATACCCTTTTTTGCACCCTATCTGTACAAGTTCGTACAACTAATTTTTATGGGAGGGAGCCTGAATGAGTTTTATTTAAAATAAAATCATCAATCATGTCATTATGGTAAATTTTGATTCATTATCTCTCTCATTTCTTGAAACTTGTCTTTGCAAGGGTTTAACAAGGATTTTAGGCCTGTTTGACCTCTTAAGCTTTGTTCATGCAAGTTTTGAATTTTAATCTCAAACTAATTCCAAAAATTATTTTTCAAGACCTATTCTAACTCCTATAAACATATTTTTCAATGCAAATCATCAAAATATATATGAGTATTCAAACTTGTCTTATCGAGCCCTTTCTTCCTTTTCTTGTAGGTCTAGTGTTGTCTCTGAGCTCAAAATTGGATTATTTATGATTTATATAAAAACCAAAAGTTTAAAAACATATAAAATTCCCCATAAACATGATATTAAGTATATAATTCTCAACTCATTTTATAAGTGTGAATAACCCCCCCATTTGGACACTACACCTAATATTTGTCTAGTAGGCCTACCTGCACTCTTGTGGTTTAGACCATCCAAATGAGATTAATTTCACTATATCAAATTTATCACCTATTTTATTACCCTATTATAATACCCAAATTAATTATAATTCTCTACCAATGATGCAAGTGAGAGTGACCTTCCATTTGGCCTCTAGGTCAAAACCTTGCCCTTAAGCTTGACTGCAACTCTAGCATTTTAGACCTCCCTATTTAGTTTTATACTCCTATGAGGTGTTATCCACATTTTCCTATGTGATATCCAACTCCACATAACTATTTTATATGTTCAAGCATCACCTAATCCATCATTCATCACTTTCTCCCCAAACCTACCAGTTTATGCATGAGGGGAAACACCCCTTATCTGAGACAAAATAGGGCGTACTTACCCTATTTTATCAAAAATATGAGTATTTTAAGTCCATAAATTTTTTAGGACATCCCAAACCAAAATTCATCCTTTGGTTATATCATTTGTCCCCTCAAAACTTGCAAAACCAAAATAGGATCCTAAGAAAAGGACTGTATGCAAGGTTTCTACTACATGGACTATGTTTTACATTTGAAAGACCTTATCTCTAATTTTATCTCATAATTAATATATTATAGATACATTAATATTAATTATGAGTGTGTTATAGGTCCCTTTAATACTTAAACTCTCTCCATAATTCTTTCAATACCCTAACTAGTCAAGACTGTGTGAAAGTGTTTCATATTTAGAAAGACCCCTGTAGGTGCAATTTACAGTATTTAGACCTGATATGATGTTCCAAACTTATTTTAGACCTATAAAGACCTTTTTTAAATTACCTATGTCCACTTGATTCATGTTCATGTCCTATTCACACCAAGAACACTACCTCTCTACTCACTATTTGTGACAGCCAACACAGTCAACTGTGTTTTGGAGAAAAAAGGGTTTACTACTACATATTTCTTCTAAAAATTATGATATCATTCACTTTATAAACCTTTTATAATAACTTGGTGTTTTTTTTAATCATTTATCTCATCTTTTATATTAATATACCTTTACCAAAACACTCATTTTGCTCTCTACCTGGTCCAGACTATGACTTGCTCTTTGGAACCCTACCTGTAGGTTTTTTTAATCTACTTGGACTTGGTTATGATGTTTGGATACTCTAATTGAAACCTTGAAGTCACAAAATATTTTTTTATATTGTCACTCACCTTGGATTCCCTAAAACACTACCAAAACACCAATGCTAGCTCACTGTTAGTTGTAGATGGACATTGAGGTTGTTTATACGAACTGTCTCCACCTCCTTATGTGCAAGTAGGGCCTTGAAGTGTCATAATTATCTCCATGATTACTATTCCATTCCTATAATCATGATTCATACTTACACTTCTTCAAAACATTTTTTAGGCCTTCTTTCCTTCCTTGTGACTTACACGACTGTGTTTCCTCTTTTAGGCTTGGTTGTAGGTGTATGTAGTAAGTTTATGATGTAATTTGACCTCAACTTTATCTTATTAACTCTTTAATATTTTAAAAACATTTGAGACTCACTTAACATTTAAAAATAATAATAATTACATCAACAAGACCTTAAACCTTACTTTGGTTACTCAAAGTACCTCCTCAGTTCTTACAACTGTGTATATTGGTTGTAGATGTTATTTCTTGGTCTCACTTTAGGATTACAAGGTCTTGTTTATCATTGATGACTTATGAGATAATTATGGAGTGGATGGTTTACCGAAACCAATTAAGACTTCATAAGGACCTAAAAAACTTCCATGTGCTTTCAATATTTGACAAATCCTCTATTGGTTGTAGATAGCACTGAGTAATTTCAGTGTCTTGAAGAGTAATTTGAAGGTTTTTTAAAACCCTCTTCCTCAACTTATATATCTCTCTTCTTTTTCAACCTGATAAGCCTATGCGGGAGATATTAAAAAAAATGTACTTGGAGGCTCTATATATCAATGCAACATTGTATAAAAACACCCAAAAAAGGGCCTGGACCTTTATTTTGATAGTTTTGGGAAATTGTCCCAAAATGTCACAAGTTTGCTCCAAGACCATTTTTTATTATCTAGTTGCTCCAACCTACTTAAAAATTCTTAAAAGTGATGACCAAGAATTTTTATATTCTCCAAACATTAGATAATTCTCAAACACATGTTTCATGCTCTTCCAAAAAGAATGGCAGGTCATATAACTATTGTAGATGACCATTTTGGGCATTTACTTGCCCAAGGATTTGGAATTGAATATGAATAAAATTAATATATGTGAAATATTACATCACTTCAATTTATTTTGGAACCATATTACAGAATAAAACTTCAACAATTAGAAGAAAAGACTGTAACTGCACTCCTTCACTCGTCCTTACAAATTGAGTTAGTTGGCTCATCAAATCAACTCTAAATGTGAAAAAAATAATTGATAACATGAGATAATGGAGTAAACATCCTTTTTAACCAATCTTAGTAAGTTAATTTCATGGACTTTCCCAAATAAGAGTAAAACCTGCAGGATGCATAGATTAGCAAGCAGAAAAGCATAATCAACTTCATGAGGATGGTTCATAAAGCAAAATCCACCATTATTCAAAATATTTTAATGAAAATTAAGTTATTTGAGTATAATTCCACCTAAAAAAATATTTTTTCTTGAAACCTCTTCAATTTTTTGTACCAAGTAAAAACTTGAAGACTGATTTTGCTTGCCAAGAAGGGTAAAAAAAGAGAAAAATAGTTTTGGGCCTAAAATGTCACTTATAGAGAATTTAAAATGTGTATTTAAGATTCTGGAAGCTGATGAGACATACCATGATCTTATCCCACATGGCACACTTCCCCATAGGTCATACAAGTGCTAAACTCACCATTTTTTCCAAGAAAATTTCCCTTTCCTCTGAAGAACCTGCCACTTTTAATTTTTGATAGTTGATTAAGACCTATTAGGACACATTTCATGTGACATAATCTTTTTTAATCTTCAAACTTCCCAATAGATCTGTACAAGTCATTAAATGCACCTTTTTGACCTCAAAATGACCCAAAATGACTAAAATGACTAAGGACCAAGGCTAGTATAACATTAAATAACATCAATTATCCTATAAAACACCTTGTGACATATGCATTAGACCCCTATAACACCTAAAATTTAAGTTTTTACCTATAAATGCCCCAATTTGGCCTAAAAGTCAAATTTGGTCAACAGTACTCATTAAAGCTTGTGGCACAAAGTGGGGGTTAGAAACAAAACAAACTAAAATAAACATGCATATAAGACATATACTCATGTAAATGTATACGAAATCCTAATGCATGGAAGAGAAGCAAAACTGCATTATCTATCTACTCTTATAAAATAGAAATAAAGTTAGGAATAATTACCTTTGAAGATGAACCCACCAAGCTTCAATATCTCCCTTGGCTACGATGTTTTGCAAGAGATTATTGTGGTATGTAAAGATAACAAAGACAAATCAGCTCTAAGCTACACAACCTATCTATGCATCCAGAAGACTTCTCCATAAGACAAGATCTGTATCTCCAAAGAAAGTATGGAACCCTAAGATTTATTCCTCACGTAGAATGGTTAATAAGCAGATGTTCATTCACACTTATTATTCTTTACTTATTTATTCTCAAATGGTTGGAAATTAACTTATATATATATATAGGTGGATCTTACCCTAAATCCTTCTAAATATGTCAGTTGTATAGGGTTGACCCAATATGTTTTTGGGAGATAATTTATTAGGTCCTGAGTTATGTTGGCCAAAGGGCTAACAAGCTCCAAAGTGAAAAATACCCCAAAACAGTACAGGGTCAACCTAGTCAACCCTGTATAGTAATCAAAGGCTAAAACCTGTACAGGGTCGACCCAGTTGACCTAGTACAACCAACTATCAAAATGGGGATAAGACAAGAAATAGAAGAATAAAGATGTGACAAATGTTTGGAATGGGTACAATTGAGAATAATAAGCTTAGGGTAAATGGTTTTATAAGACAAGTGTGTAGATGGAAAGTGGTTAAAGGGACAACAATATTATGAAGCACCAATGGTCTACCCACCCCTTTCCTAGTGTACCCCTTAAGGCGTGCACTCTGAAATATTGAGACTCGATGGGTTCCTTCAAGATACAAAGTGTCAATAATTAATAAAATTTTGAAAATATTATATGTATACATATGCCCTACTCTAAGCTCATCATGTGTCACATCAGTGCAACTCAAGATGGTGCTTTGGGAATAGAACATGATAACACATAATGTTGATGTTAATTAAAGTGCAGTAAGTAGAAAATAAGATAAATGAAAGATAGAATTAAAAAACACATACCTTTACTTAGCTTAGTGTTGTAGATAAATAAATAGATTGCAAGAGAAAGTGAATGCATCCCATGTGAAGAACATTAGGTGAACATGTAGAAGTTAGTGTAAAAAATAGCAAAAAAATGGAATAAAGGAATATGATAGTGGAAAATATTCTCTACATCATCATGATTCCAATACATTTTATAGTTTTAAAATGGATGAATAGAAACAAAGATATAAGAAAAATAAGGAATCTGCCTGAAAATAATTAAAAAAATTTAATTGCTAAAAAGTGTTTTTAAAATAGGGAGAAAGAAAAGTCATTTGTTATTTTGACTTGTGAAGAATATAAAAATGATCTATGAAAGACTAAATGATATAGGATGGCAAGGAGATGATAGGTTAGATGAGGAAGAGCTCCAAGAGTGATAGTAGGTGCAGGACAAGTAGGCCACTATGAATCTTAAGCCAGTTTTTGAGTACTTTATTGATTTTAGTGTATTTTTAGTAATTTTTAATTTTAAGAATTTCTAGATGTCTGAATGAAACCAAATTAGATTCATTAGGTATTAAAAATCAAGATGGGAAATTGTTTTGAAGTATTTAGAGAAAAAACCACCAGAAGGCACTTTTTAAAGAAAATGCAAGGGGTTGGCAGTAAAAAACAACTAGGTCGACCTAGTTGACCAGTAAGCTAAAAATGTACAAAATCCACACTATCGACCCATTAGGTATGTGTTAACCCTGTATTTTTTTTAGACTACCAACCTAGTATAGTTTTTCCAACTGATTTGAAAATTCTAGAATGACAACATATTACTAGGGATGGGAAAATAAGAGGGTTGACTTAGATTTTTAGGTCAACTAGGGGAAAAATAGGGAAACTAGTTTGACAAAAGAACTAGAATAGCACAAAAAAGCATGTAACTAGCTAAAAGAAGGTTGGAATGGCAAAAAATAATCAAGGGAAAAAATGACCGATTAGGCTAAAAATAGGTTGGAATGAATAAATTAAAGCAATATAGGCTCATTTTTATTAAAATTGTAAAAAAAAAGAATGTATTTTGATTATACATGACATAGAATATCTAATACATATTTTATTATTTATTGATTGCAAGGATGATAGAGGTCTAGAGACTAGTGGATGTATCATGGTTACTATATTTTTTGGATCCTAGACTGGTATCTATAGGCCTAGGTGGGATAGCCGAGATGTGTAATATTCCCCTAAGCATTAATTTGTTAGTCATTTTCTTGGGATGCTAGGAATGATTGACTAACACCTTCAAGTGGGATATGGAAGGGGGTGTGATAGAGGTGGATATCACTCTGGAAAATGTCCATGACATCCTAGGGCTATCGACAGTAGGGGCACTTATGACTATAGGGATACTAGATAGCATTGAGGAGAGGAGAGCCTTAGCCATATGGGCTACAAGCTTGAAGATGATTTTGGTAGGGTAGAGATTCAACATGTTTGATGTTTATACATCATAGGTTTTGGATATCTAAAAATTTATGATAGGGCTTGTGACATAGCGAATGTTATGTCATAAGTTAGATGGAAAGGTACCATTGTTTGTGGTAGCCTTGAGAAGGATGATGTTGGAAGAGAGAGTATTATATGATATTGGGTTTGTCATCTGGGTCTAGCTCATTTATGATATATATAAAGTGTTGATCAAAGGGAAAAAGTTAATAAGACTAATCATATTGTTGATGGTGTGGATATATGAGAGATTTCCCATGTATTAGCCAGACGGGTTGCCCCATGCGATCAATGATAGGTTGCCTCAGGTGTGAAGATGGAGAGAGGACTAGGTAGCACAGGTTGTGCCCCACATGCTATCACTATAGATGGTGAGACATATAGACATAGTATGGTAGCTATATGGGTACATGGTTATTACATGGCCTAGCTAGGACACAATAACACCAGCTATAGTGAGGATAGAAGTGATAGGGAACTACACCTAGTGTAAGGTGCCACATATAATAGCACAGGTACTAGGAAAAATGGGCTTGCCTCATCTAGTGTCATATATATTGATGCTCGAGCCTCAGGATCAAAATGTGAGAGAGCTATGGGGGAGGAGAGGACTAGGACCACCATTGGTGAGGTTGACACTTAGAACATGTCATGAGCAAACATGGATTAGTCAGGCATGATAGGTATCAAATCAAGAGGAGATGGGTGCAAAGGTGGTATCACCAGAGGTACCACCACCAGCTTTGTAATGAGAGGAGCAATGGCCATCAAGGATATGACATTGATGGAAGAAGTAAAGTAGGATATATTTGAGATTATCACCATCTCAGATGACCTAGTAGGTAAGCCAAGGGAGAGATGCATGATCATGAGGACACTCAGGCATAGGTTGAGGTAGACTCAAGCTATGATGATAGGATTTGTATTTAGGAGGAGACCTATAGAGGATATGATCAAAGGTCATGTAGATGGAGAGACTATGCTCAGAGGTTGCATGCATGTCGAGAGCATAGTAGTCGATATACATATAGGTAATAAATATGGGTAAATTATTAATTAAGTTTTTATTATTTTAAAAATAGAGTAGAGATAGATAGATATTTTGATATATAATAATGATCTAATATCTATTTGGTGTGATTTTTTAGGCATAGCAGAAGATGAGGAGAGATGGGGTTCCCTTATAAAGAGAGAACTCCATGATGTCCTATATGGGGTGTTGATGTTGTATGACCATACTACATTAGAGGACCCCAACTTACCATCTACCCTAGCTCAGGTGAGTTAGTCTGATTAGCTAGAGAGGCAATGAAGTAGATATGAGCATAGAGAGAGGATGCATCCACCAATAGAGATGGCTATAGGAGATAAATATGCATAGCAAGCCCTAGTAGAGGAGAGAGTTATTCATCTAACTATAGTGACATAGATGACATAGGAACATACAACGACCTTGACCTATATGACATAGGTATAGGAACAAGAGATAATGACACACATGGAAACCTTAGTCTAGTTGGTGCAGGTATAGGCATGGGTAACACCTCTAGAGGGACAGGTGGATGGATTGAAATCTTGGATGACTTCATTATAATTTTTTTGTGAAGAGAGTTTAGATTGAGATCTCCCATTGAAGCTAACCTATCAACATGTTGATTCCTTTCCCTTGGAACTAATTATATATTGAAGGCTTCAAAGTGTTCAATAAGGTCCCATACCATATGTTTATAAGACTTCAACAATGGATTCTTGACTACATTCTACCCCTTCACTTTATGGACTACTACTCACTATCATAAAAAGCTTGTAGTTACTTCAATCTCCTTTTTCTTTCCCATTTAATCCCATGTATAAGAGTTGCATACTCAGTTGCATTATAAGTGCAACTAAACTAAAATCTAATTACATAATAGTACTTCTAATTAGAAGGAGAAATTAGCATTACACATGCCCCTGCTCCAATCTTACTCCTTGAACCATCAAAGAAAAATTTCCATAGACCATCACTATATTCACTTGACTTGGATAGAGTTGGTATGGTTGAACCTTCTTCATGCAAATAGTAAACACCTAAAACAACTTCTTCAATACCTTTATATGGACCATAGTCATGATTTTCTACTCCCCACTCATCAAGGAAAAGGTTTGATATACCTTCAAGAGGTATAACCAATTGTTAATCATTGGGATAATCTCCATCATAAATGATGGTATAATTCACATTTTAAATGTTTGTTTTGTATGGCTTAAGATGAAACTTAGACATAGTTTCAGATCTGATTGTAAATATAATACCATATCTAGTTCTATAAGCCATGTATGACCAATTAGATGACAAATACCCCCAAATCTTGGTAGTGAAGTCTCTTGACAAGCATAAAGAAAATTAGGGTTGAAAATACACTAAAATAACATATTGATAAATAGAAAAATTGGTACAATCATGGAGAGTAAGACTCAAACCTTCTATCACACCCACAGTCTTGGTAGTTAAACCATCCAATTGCAAGACACCCTTGGTATTGGGCTCATACTTGAGGCCTAAATTATCATCTATTTTTTAGGAATCAATGAGATGTTTTCCCCACTATCTATCATGCAATTGTGTAGTAATCAATCTCTAATAATCAAAAAATCATAAAAAGGAGGTGGTTTACCATTTTTGTTTGGTTACACACTAGTAGGTGTAGGTGTGTTTGTGAAAACTAAACTTTCCCTTCTTGTTGATGTTTTTTAAAGTATAATTTTAGACAACTCTTATTTAAGTATCTACTTTTGTCTAGGGGAAGCTAATGTGTCCCACATAAGAATACTCACATTTAACCTATTCATTTGGTCTACAATGTTGATGCACAGACCATCAACACTTGGTTGTCCTTTACGGGTTGTCGTATTATTTTGAGCTTGTATAGTTTGATGTATAAAAACACCTATTTAATTATTATTTTTATGATTTTCTTGGGTCTTAGGAGCTATATTAGTCTTTTTTTATTGATACATAGAATTCATAGTGGTTGCACCCTTACCTATCTATTCAACATCATCAATTGCTCTCCTTTTGGACCTTGTATTAGCTACTATGGAAGTATCACCAACTTTACTTGTGCTTACGAAATAATTTATTTTACACCAATCTCTCTCTTTCTAATTTATCAATGTATCATTAGATTGAAATTTCTCTCCTTTAGTCCTTTCAAGATGAGAAACTTTGGCTTGTGTCATAAAAGGAATTGTTCCATTTTATAACATAAAAACTTGATTAAAAACCTCATTTTGATTGGTAGGCTGATTATGAGGCTAATACCATTGAGAATACCAATCATTCTATTGTACAAGGTTGTTTTGGATAGGTACTAGAGTTCTAGAAGTAGTGGTAACATTTGGATTATAACTATTATATGGTCTAGGATCTGTAACCTATCCATGTCCTTGGGAATTAGCTTTAAAACATGTTCTATTTGGATGATTGGAATTATAGGACTGATATGAAGATTGATAATTTCTATGAGGTTGAGATAGCTACCTCTTAAGGGCCATGAACTTATTATTTTGGGATTGACAAAGCTTATCAATCTTGTTTAATCTATCAGCTTCACTAGGAACAACTTGTTCATGACCGATAAGTGTGGGAATAGGAGAAAGAGTTGGTGTAGGGGGTTATATATTAGGAAAAAATGGCATGGGATGTCTTAAGGATATATTTCCATTTTTTATGAATTTATTATTATCCTTGATTGCAACATCATAAGCTTCAGTTAGGGTCTCTCCTCCAATATATTCTATCATAATAGCTATGTCACTATTCAAGGACTTGAGATAGTAGAGGAATGCATATTTTGGAGTGGGTCTCACAAGATTTGGGATCATATCCCATGCTTTTTGGAATATATAATTTAAATATTGCATAAAATCTTGTGGATCTCTCTTGATATGAGCTAATTGTTCAGCCAAAGACAAATGATCCTTCTTAACTTCAAACCTCTTACTCAACCTCTCTCTTAGTTGGTCCCATGAATCAATAAAATTAGGAGCCAATGTCCTATACCAATATATATAATTTCCCTTGAATTAAATTTCCAACAACCTCATAACCACATTATCTTGATTAATATTATGAATGTTGCATAAATTTTCCATATCTCTAATTTTCTCAATGGGGGTAATGGTATTTATCCACTAAAGGATGGGAAACTTTTAAGAGCTACCATGGGGATATCATCATATATTTCAAGGTTTAGAGAATACCCACCATTGATAGCAACATAAGGTAGGTTTCGAGCCATCTTGATAGCTTTAGGAAAATTTGGAGTATAATGAAAATGAATCTTCCTTTTAGGAGTCTTGGTATAAGGGGTAGTATCAAGGAATCTCTTTCTCTTGACTGAAAATGAAGGTAACTCAAAAAAATAAAAAGGAATACCTTTGTCACTTGACCTTATAATCAGATTTGGCATGGAAATTGGCTTGATAGTTTATAACCAAGAGCTAAAAACTTGTTGGATTCTCTAGATGTTGTATGAAGGAGGCTATTACAACTATAAATATGTCAAGACTAGCATCAATCTTAGACAACATTGTTGAAACTCAATCCCACTAGGCATGCCATAATTGTTATCTATCTAATTTTCACCTCTAGGAATATTATTCAAGCCTTTATAATTAGATGAGAGCATGGAATCACTTCTAGGATGTGGGAAGCCTAATTGGTGAAGTGAATTTCTATATTGGGCTAGCTCCCTTGATGCTTCATCTAAAACTAAAAATAACCTACTAAAATTGCAAAGAAAAGGGATAGAAGAGGACTAAAACCAGAAAAATAACATGGAGGTGATGAACCAAATGCATTTCCCTCTACTTGTAAATGATTTCACTATGAAATAACAAGATTATAACCTGATTTCACAACTTCAAGATAGATCCTCCCACACAAGTGTATCTATGTGAATGTTATGGCTAGTAAAATGGACAATGTGATTAATTAAGAGTCCTAAAAGAGGACAATAATGACCTTTTAACACTTAAAATCAAAAAAACATTTGATACACTTCATATGACCTATGGAAAGATGACTAACTCACATAGAGGCATGATTGGATAGGAAAAATGCAAGGAAGTAGTATAATTGTCACTAACATTCATCAACAATTCATCTCAAGTTCACTAAATGCAAGACCAAAAAAGTGTAACTTATCTTGAATTTTATTTCAAAGGCAATAATAAGTATCAAATTTAGTAGAGCTTCACTATACACATTTATAGGTTACATTCAATGTCTTTCAAGGCTTCATTTATAGAATAAGAGAAAGAAGAGAGAGAGAAGAGAGGTGTCAAGATTCCATGATGACTATAAATCTATCATAGGTTTAGTTTCATACAAGAAGTGAAAGAGAGAATAAAATGAGTATATGATCTTCTTGTCTATGTGTCAACTCAAAAGGCAGAGATATTCAAAAAGTTGGCAAAGAGATGAGGAAGAGACACTCATTATGCATCTTGAATTGATCCATCTTCTTACATGAGGATTTATGAATTATTTATTACGAGTTTCTCCTTTGTATTGACACCTTATGGCTTCTTGATTTCTCCCAACATAAAAAATTCAAGATAACAAGTCATTATGAGGAGTTTAATTAATCAAATGAGGCTCTTGAGTTACTCAATACTCACTTCAAGGACACTTGTAAGATTAACACAACAACATTCACCTTGTTTGATATTGAGATCACCAAGAAACCTACTTATAAATACCTATCTTTATTCTTAGACATTTTCTCATACATGTGAATCTTCCATCATGACTTTAGGTGCTCACTAGGATGCCCTATTAGCCTCAAAACCCTACAAACAAGCTCAAAAAAGTAGTTTTTAGGCAAGTTTTCCATACATTCCATATCACACCTACCAATATCCTAATATATAAAATGCTTAGGAGAGTAATATAGACTATCTAATTAGTTTCAAATTCATTTCAATCCATTTGGGGCACTTAGAAAATTGGTCTTCTCTATTGGGTCTTTAGAAGGGTTTTAGCAGGGTTCTAGGGTCTTAACTTGTTAAGGATTATTCATAAATAACAAATATTTGATCTCAAAACCAATGACACTATATTGTAGTATTAATCATCTATTAACTCCTCCAATATCCATTGGTACCCATGCAACTCCTCATGTAAGTTCACCCATGATGAAGTTGGGCTTCTCGAATAAGACATGCCTATAGGTGAACTTGAGTGAGCTAAACTAGAATAATAGGTCATGAAAGTGATTGGTTTGAATTTGTAACACCTACCTCATGTCTTAAAAACATAACATGAGGTATTAAAATTGTTTTATCAACTCATTGACCCTTCAAATCCTTTACAAACTATACTAACCCATTATTAGGGTTTGTAGATAGCCTTATAGAAATGACTCTAATATTTTTTAATGAGAAATTTCCCTTCCTTAAAATGGGTATAAACATTTTAATATTCTCTACCAATGTCCCCTCCATGTCATGATCATCTTAATACTTTATTTCAAAAATTCATCATGTTTCATGAACAGACCTATAGGTCTCTCCTTGGGCCTTTTGATTGTTGGGCCTTAAGGTTGAGTTATATTTAGCTAGTTTTTCCATTATAGATGATTATATTAATTATATAACCTTTAATAATCATCCCTTTGACCTATACAAACCTCCTTGTCCATTCAATCAACACCACACATGTGCTTTTTTCTATTCTACCTATGACAGGCCTATAGGTGCATTCCTTAGGCTTCTTGCTTGTTTCACCATATTTTTATCATATTTGGGCCTATTTGATTAATATTTAAATTTTATAAAATTTATTTAATCTTTTATTATCTTATTCACATGTTAGGATTCATGAAAAATGATTTTATCAACCCATTTGGTCTTCATTATGATGCTCACAGTCCATTAAGTGTTCATTCCTTACATGACTTCACCATTTTGATATGTTAGATATTTGAATATATATATATATATATATATATATATATATATATATATATATCCTTATTATGAAGATTTAAATTATATATTTAATATATTCTATTTATGTTTCTATTTTCATTTTTTATTCTTCAATCCCAAACTACCTATCCAAGTGTCTTAAGCTTGTTTTTGCTAAATTACATGTGTACAACTAATTATACCATTATTTATTAAAGAGTGTTCATGAGAGCCTAGGTATAACTTGTTTGGATTATTATCTAATATTTATTTATCATTTATCATAATTAAAAACCAATATCTTATTGGTTTATTGATGTTCCAACTCCTCATGCATAAAAAACCTCTTTCTAGGCTTTATAATCCTGTTACCTTCTCTCAAGTGTTTTTGACCACTTTGATTTTATCTTTGCTTCATATAAAATCTTCAACATTTCCATATATTTTTATTAGGTCTCTCATATCTTATTTTTCCTCTTCAATCTCATTTCCCATCACAAAGCCTGCCTAGTTCATCTCAACTTGTAGGCAAATCTATAGGTGATTGTTTTAGGTCTAAAGCTCTCTTCCCTCATCATGTGATTGATTTACTTTGATTTAATGATAAAAATTAGATAATATTGAATTAAAATATTACCATTAATACTATTTATAATTAGTAAACATGCAATACTTTTCAAGCATCCTATCATCCAACTTGTAGACCTACAACCCACTTCCATGCATAGCTACACTAGCCCTTGGTATCTTTATTCTTCACAATCCTAGAAGAAGTTTGATATTTTGGTTGAGGCTGATCACTAGTGTTTACATATTCAGATATATTTATACTTTATCATCAATAAACTCACCCAAGGATACATTTTAAAACCCATTCATGAGTCATACGGCTGTAGATCTCCCTTTCATATCTAGAACTATGTTGTAAAACCCTAAGACTAATGAATTTTGAGGCTTTCCATCTACAATATCCACTTTAGGGTGAGATTTTAGGGTTCCATATTTTTTTATGGATATATTGGGAGTCACTAGAGGATTAAAAACATCCAAAATGAACCAAAACCTTTCCTGTAGCTTCTCAAATAGGTCTATAGCTCATTCCAAGTAGAGGTTTTATTCTTCTAATGCTGGAACATACCAAATATATGATGGGAAATGGTGTGAGAGAATTATTAGGGTCTTCCATGGTTTCAAAAAATCATCAATTTTCAAAAAATAGATCCCAAATGTTCTGAAACTACCCAAAATTGAGCTATTAGGATTTTAAGTCAATGTTTTACACCTTAACTCCTTAACAATTGTTTATAAATATAAGGAGCTTAATCAGACAACCAACACCAAAAAATGGAAGGAAATTAGTGTCCCATCCTGTTCCCAAGTTATTTATATCCAAATGTCTTTTTCTTCTAAGAACTAACCTCAAACCATTGGGCCTTCTTAGGATTGCAAGCAGACTTGTGAAACCCTATGGAGAAATGGCATAAGTTTTTGCCTTTTTTGAGCCTATCAATTCTTCTCAAGCATGGATTTGAGTCTGAGAGTACTATAAATAACCTTGGATAGGCTTGTAAATTGATCTTCAATAGAAAACCTTTTCAAAGAGACCTTTATAGACCTATTCTCCTTAAGAAATTATTTGTTCTACCTTCTTGATCTATTGGAGTTGATGAACCAGGTAGCCATGGAGTCTCCCTTAACATGTATGGTGGTATAATGATGTACCAAAGTGGTTTCCACTTTTCTTTCCCTACAATTTATTAATTATCTCTCATTTGGACATTAGAAAATGATGAATGGGTAATTAAAAAAGTGTTCTAACATTGGATAAGTAGTTTTAAGACATTTTGAATAATATTTATGTCCAAGTACACATATCATGACATTACACAAGTATTAAATGACATAAGGAACCCTGATTCAATGATATAAACCTTCATATTCGATCTTTCCTAGTAAGTCTCATTAAAACATTTGAGCATACCATAAGACTAAATCAAATGAAATACTTTAATCTTTCTAAAACTACATCAAGTTCTCCAAATTACTTTAAAATTCAATGTGATCAACTTACTAGCTCTGCACCTTGGTTTACTTGCTCAAATGGATACACATTCTATGAAGGATCACCATTCTTATTCTTTAACCATGATTCAAGATTGTCCTTTTCTTCACACTCAAACCTTAACCTTGTCAAATTTACCTTAATATATGCTAAACACATTTAAAATGGCACATTGACTGACTTCTATAACAAGACTAGGTGTCTTGACTCTACCTCTAACTAGACCACTATAAGAGACTGAAATCTTCCAAGAACAACACAATGCCTATCACTTTGAGACTAACCATTATAAATACAAGACTCTTCAAATGACTATCAACAATATTAAGTTTATTATGATCAAAATTTTTAATTTAACTCACTTATGGTGGCTAACTTTGGCTAACATCTTTGGTGACTTCTTTGGAATGCATGCTTGTTTTGCATCTAGACTAGTAACCTTGATAGTCTATTGGGAAATGGGGTCATGAAAATTACTTGACTTGAATGAAAACTAAACTTTGGACTTGATATCAACATTAAAATAAACTAAAAACTAATAAAACTCACAAAATACACCACACATAGACATGTGTCATAAGACACGTGGAGGAAAGTGATGAACACACACTCATATTGAGAGGGGGTGAATCAGTATGAGGTAATATTCTACTTTTTTACCATTTATTATTATAATAATATCAATCACACAATATCAACAATTAATAACACAATATTTACATGGAATTCCTTTCAAGAGAAAACCATAGAGAAAGGACTGCTTGGATCTATTATCAAAATCCATCCACAAATAAAATTATTCTTACAACATTTATAGGCACTAACATACTAGAGACACCAATTCCTTCTTATATGTAATTTATAGGTACCAACCTATTGGAGAAACCAATCCCCACTGTTAAGCACCAACTTAACAAGAGACACTAATCTCTTCTTTTTGAGGCATCGACCTCTACTAAAATAATCTTTCACCTTACTATGGTTTCTTCATCAATGAATGATGGAAAAGTCAATTTCCTTTTCTTCTTCTCCACAAAAATTTGCTTATGATTGAATGATAGAAATAATTAATTCCAATTTTCAAATTTTCATGTGTTTGTATGATATATCTTTTTATTCTCCACACACTTATTTCCTTCTCTTCTTTCTTAATCTTCACATATCTCACACTTCAACTTCCATATATTTCTCAACCTTAATCCACCTTATATAGTATTCAAAGTCTCTTCACAAAGGAGGCATCCCATCCAAGAGGCACATCTTCACCAAAATATGTGTCCATTAACATTTACATTGACATTTCTATCAACATTTTTG
The DNA here is from genome assembly GCA_037957365.1 of Torreya grandis. Classification (NCBI taxonomy): domain Eukaryota; kingdom Viridiplantae; phylum Streptophyta; class Pinopsida; order Cupressales; family Taxaceae; genus Torreya; species Torreya grandis. Next base: position 3,005,850 of record JARHVA010000123.1, on the reverse strand, counting down.
TTGACAAATCCATTGACATTTTCATTGATAATTCCATTAACATTTTCATTGATAATTCCATTGAAATTTTAATTGAGAATTCCATTGGCAATTCTTTTGACATAAATTATAATTCCTTTGAAATCAATGACAATATTCCAATTGGATAAAAATACAATCTTTCTCTTCTTCTAAAACATCAAAAACTCTTTGAAACTAAACTACACTAGCTATATTAGCCCATGCAAAATTTTGAAAATATGAAGAAATGTCTTCTTGTGTCTCACGTAACCAATCAAGATTATGTTGGTAGATTGGAGATTTAACTGTAAGGATGGTCATGTGAATAATCTTTAATTTTTTAGGAGAGGAGGTACTCTATGAACCACTCTAACCCTAATTATTTATGGTTACCTTTTTACAATAATTATTACAAGTTGATCATTAGCAATAAGATCTTCCTCTTCATTCAGTACCACTACAAATCTTTAAAATGGGTGTTACTCACTCTATTATCCCAAACATGTTTGTAGAGATTATAAGTGATATCAAATTATGTAGCTTTTATCAAGTTGAGACTAGGTTAATGAATAGGACCTTGGTTTCCAACAATAGTCATATGATAAATTTATTGTTTAGGATTATAGGATGCTTGGTGAGATCTAAGATATATTTCATGTTTAATAATTATTTACACATGATCAACTTGGTCTTCTTCTTAGTTTGACATAATTGAAATTATGTGAAAATGTGCAACATTAATTTTGTTACATTCAAGTAAATTATCTAATATCAAAAGCAATGTCAATTTGTGTAGGTTGTTTTAATCAAGTTTTCACTTATGTAATGGTCCTTATATCATTTTAATATTCATGCAGACAAAAATACTTGCATGTGAGTTGCACAAAAACCATTGAAATGTGTTCCACAATGGGTGACAAAAAATGTCGGCTAAAAAAATTGTAGGTGTATAAATTATGGGATTTCAGTCAACAATGTGGGGATGAAGTCCCTCTCCTATTAGTAGGTAGAGATACCTTTATTGAAATACAAAGATAAAATGAAAATATATACTTAAAAATTGTTATCTTTTGGGGAGTTTCATATTATTAACTCAAAAGTAAGAGAAGGTGGTAGAATAGAAAATTGAAAGGGTGTGAGAAATTTTTTGAGAGGAAATAAGGAAGAAAAGAGAACAAGAAATGTGGAAAAGGATAGTTTTGACAATTTAAACACATAAAAATGTTGTAACTACTAAAGATTTTATAGGGTGTGTTGTGAATACCAGAAACCATTATCTTCAAAAAGGAAAGAAAGACAAAATTCAAACATAAGAATGAAGCCCATACACCAAGGATATTTTGAGACCAAAGAGATAAAAACAACCTTGTTTTCTTCACAAGAAATAAACACAATTTTATTTATATACTTTCACTTAAGTTTACCAGTTTAAAGTTTTCAATATAGATTCTGACAAGTTTCTACACTAAGAACATCAAACTAACTGATTATTTAATTTTAAAGAAAGAACCAAAATGAATGAAAATACTCATGTACATCACTCATTCAGAAAAATTTCTATGTAAAGCCTTGTAAATTCTTCTTATATTGATTCCTTGTAGAACTGTACATGCAAACTCCTCTTTGTCTCTTGTTAAAAATTATCACAATGTCAAAAAGACCCTATACAGTGAATGGAACTCATTTTTATAGATTATGAAGGCATAACCACCTCATAACCACCTTTTTAGTAAGAACTTTCTATTTTATAATTCACTTTTCCATTTATGACTTAAAAAGTTAAAATATGACCTTTTAAGTGATTTCAAAAAGAACAACAAAGAAATAAAAATTTGGGGAGAGAGAAAATTTATTTCAAGTGATTATGAAGAGAGAGAAGATTCATTTTGATGATAATAACCTTGATCTACTGATTTAACTAAATTTGTTTCTTTTTGAGAATATTTGAGCTTATGCACTCTCATTTTCTAAACAACTTGCTTGATTTTGGTAAACATGTGTAACATGCATTTACACATTCATATTCATATAATTGAAAATAAATTCACCTATATCAATCATATGAAAAATGAACACATGTTATTGAGCCAAATAACTTCATAATTTATGCATATCTCAATCCAACCAACTAACAAATAGTTCACCAATCTCAATTGTATGAGAAATGAACACGCATTTATAGACCAGATTACTTACTTTGGCTACTCTACACATTTTCATGATTTATTGAGGAAAGGCATGAGAATATTTGTATGTTCATCTAGAATTTGAGGAATAAATTTTCACATCATCATTTTCATTTTGTGATTGCATTTATGCAATCACCTAAATGCACTGTCAAATATTTAGCTTGGAGGTCCATTTCATTGAAATGCTTCAAGGATCTTATTACATGTCATTATCTATTATGAATAAATTTTATATCTATGGAGAGATTCAATTTCTCCAAGATACTTTAGAATCAAAATTGATATAGAATGAAAAATAACTGTTGAGAGGGTTTAAGCAAAAGAAAATATGTTTTTAGGCTCAAAATGAACTTCACTAGAATTTACACTGGATTTAACTGACCTCACCTTCGATGTAGTCTTCAATGACTTCATTAGGGTTTTGAATTTTTTCAACACAATATGAAAATCCAAATATTCATGCCAAATTCCTTATGACTAAATCAAGGTTTTTAATCCAAAGAAACTTTTTGCATTATGAAATAACCATTGCATGAACTTGGCCTTTGGAGTCTTCTATTTTACATCTATTTGGGCTTAGATAAGTCATTTTGAAATATCAAATGAATGTTTGAGAATCATTTTTCAATGGAGAGTTTTTTTTCAAAATGGATTTTTTGACCATTTAACTTGAAAAATAAATGGAGGTACCACAATCCTATTCAAGCATGTAATAACCATTTAGATTTGTTGAAGAACTATAGAATGTTATTCAGACCTATTGATCTTGAGAAGGATGGTTATCACTATGAAAATACCATGAGAGATTTATAAGGCCATTAATAACTACATGAAGTAATTTTGACATCTCAAAGACCTGGTGAAGCTTACCAAAACCATTTGGAACCAATTCAAAATATCCAAAAACCTAATCATTCTTTCAATGGCCACTTTAAATTATGAAGGAGATTTCCTTGGAGTCGTATAAATCTATTCAAATTTTTATAGTTGTTTAGAATTATGAGATAACTCTTTAATCACCTTACAAACTAGTACTGGCTATCAAATCCAATTATATTGAATTGAAATCTTGAACAATGATCCATATTATTTGTGAATCCACATTGAAAGCTCAATAGTTGACTAGACATGAAAGACATATTATAACTATTGAGAGAGATTGTGAAATTTCAAAATATCATATATATACTCGTTTATTCAAAATCCAACTACAACCTTCAATAAAATCAATGAAACTTGGAAGTCCTTATCAATGATATTCAGACTTTCAATGCAAGGTACAAAAAGTATTATTTAAAACTTTGTAAAAAGCCAAGGTTTATTTTAAGACCCATTTAAAAAGTAAATTTTAAAATATGGGGTTTCAATTAGACTTAATATTGAATAACTTCAATTTAAAAAACAAGGATACCTAAAAGAGACTTTCAAGGTCATCAATCTTTATAAAAGATCAATTTCATGAATTCCAAGATTTGATTAGTCAAACAAAGGATTGACTTTTCATTGAGAAATAATGAATTTTGTCAAACTATTTAGAGGAATCAAAGATGAATTAACATGATAAAACTCCATTTTTTAAATGCTTAAACCAACTCTACTAAAGTGATGATGTTAGGAATGAGTAATTATGACTTAGAAAAACTTATTTGACATGAACACCACATACACAATTGGTTTTAATGACAAGCACAATTTGCAATTGTTTATGAAAAAACTTGACCTATACAACCTCACAAACAAAATAATGCAAAAAATTGAAATATTTTGAAATTTTAATTTTGGTGACCAAAAATACGTGATGATTTTTTTTGGTAAGCAATATGTAATGAAAGGGGAAAGTTTAGGTGGGCTATTAAAAAACATTAAATGATTACAAAAATATTTATGTATAATTATAGAAATATATATTTACTCTTTGATGTTTCCTTATCTGAAGAAACAATAACATCACCAAGGGATATCTTACCACAATAACATCACTAGAGAGGGTTCCAAAGCCTCTAATCAAGAAACACTATGCAATAACCATAGCTAGGTCTTATGTTTTAATATTCACAAAGTAAATGACAAGTAAATTAAATATAATCTAGTGATCACCAACATTTACAGCATAAAGTGGGGGTAATAAACATGAAAATTAAATGTGCATAGGGGGATCCTAATTAATCTATGTATAGGTGAAACCCTAATGCATGAAGAGAGCAATATATTCAAAATCCATTACATATGTTACTTATATCTACTAAAATAGAGGAGTAAAGTTAGAGATACTTACCTTGAAGATGAATCCATCGAGACTTAATCTCTCCCTTGGCCAAAGGTGTTTCACAAGAGGTTGTTGGATTTGTAAGGATCACTAATAAAGGCCTAAGCATCCAAGACTTTTCCACAAGATAAGATTCTTCTCTAATTAAAAACCCTACGTAATAACTCCTTAAGTAGAATGGTAGAAGATCAGATCGTAAAGAAGTACAAATGAATAATTAACTCTTTGTCTCTCTTAAAAATGGTGAAATGAATGTGTATATATAGTTGAATATAACCCTGAACCTTTCTAAAAGTTTAGCTGACAGGTTCAACCCAATTAACTTTGTATTGTTAATTGATAAAAATAAGTTAAGTCCTAGTCTAGGGCTAACTTAGACCTATAATGTGATTTTAACAATTTGAATACAGGGTCAGCCAAGGACAACAGTGTAATGTAAACCATCAAAAATGGTTTTAGGCTTAGGAAGGGGTTAAGTAAGGTGGTGAATTGATTGGAGGAGTGTGCAAGAGAGGAGGTAAAGCTTATGAAAGTGTATAGGAAAGGTTATGTGGATATAAATTGGTATTATAGGGGACAACAATCCTGTGAAGCACCAATGGTATGCCCACTCTTTTCCCAGTCCACCCTTTAAGGCATACACTTAGAGAGATTGAGACTCAATGATTTTTTACAAGATATAAAGCATCAGTAATTGAAAAAGTTTGAAAATATTATATGTATACAAGGTACCTTACACACACCATCTACACATTACTTGAAATATAATGGGTTTGGATATGACATGCAATATATGTAGCTTGATACCCCACTTTGGTGTATGCCTAAACTAATTACTTCCTTGTCTCTTTTGGATTGACATCTCATTATGCCAAAATAGGTCAAGAAGGTGTGGTATCAAACATATAAGTAACCCTAAAAACTATAGACATAAAAAACCTATGTAGGAGACATTCAAAATTCTCAGATAGACTTGGTGTGTTATTTAGCCTAACAATGAGTTTTCCTAGGGAAACCTCCGTGATTTTGTGATAGGTGATGAGCTTGTCAAGGATGTCTAGACTTCACATACAAGTGGAAAATAATTTACACATTCCAAATCCAAGTTTAGATTTATAAAAATCAATTAAGGTGTAATAATTCTAACTCATTTACTCTTATTTTCATTACAGTCATCATTATTACATTGCATTTGAGATTTGTTACTATTTTAGATAATAGAGCATGTCATTTTTTGTACTCTATTTCCATATTTATTAGATCTATTCATTAGTGAAAATGTTTATGTTATTTTGATATAAAACAAGAATTAGGGTAAATTGTTGGTGAATATATTTCATATGATTTTCTTAAAATTAATATATTTTATATAATTATTTTAGGTTATGAATTATCCTTAGATCCTCCATAAAGTTCCTATAACATTATATTCTTGAATGCATCATTTTGTTTTCATGTTTAACTATTGGTGTTCTATTTCCAAAGTGTGATTGTCTAAGTCTTATTTTATTGTGTCATAAAATGGATATGGATGTGAAATAACGTAAATATCTTTCCATCAATGATCAAGTTTGAAGGGTTAGTCTTGATTTCAAGTTGAAGGGTATATATTCATCCAACACTTCCATGATGAAAAGTTATAATAAATACTTGTACTTCAATTGAAAATAATAAACTATGTACACACTTCATTAAAATGTATTTTAAATAAAATATCACTCTTCCAATATTCATACAATTCAACTTTAAGGGTTAGTTTAATACAATGATTTTTATTAATTAATTGTGAATATGGTTCATTACCTTGATTTAGGTTAATTGGCATTTGTCTATGTGTCTTTTCCTCTTTGTGTAATCATATGGTCATATATTCCTATATTTATTATTTTATCAAATTTAAATTATGTGCATGGGCCTATTTTATCTCTCCCCTTTCTTTCTTCATTCATCTTTTCTTCCTAGAAAAACTCATAGTTGCTACAAGTTTGTCATAGGTAGAATTGTAGGACTTATGAGTTTGTCTCTTTGAGTTTTATGGGCACTTATTCCCATATTACCATATTTTTGGTGTTTGAATTTATTTTTTGATTTTTTTCATTTTGTTTAATAAGTTTTTGCATTCCAACTAGTCCTTAATTCAAATCATGAGAAACCCATATATATATATATATATATATATATATATATATATATATATATATATATATATATATATATATATATATATATATATATATATATATAAAATTTTGAGGAGGGATCAACAAAAGGATCACATTGAATACCCTAATATTTAATTCCATTTCAAGTCTAGGAATACTTAAGAAGAATTTATCTCTATTCAAATGACTTGCATCAATAATTACATCTTATACTAGAACAATGCCTAAATGAGATCTAGTTGCATTTATACCCATGGAGATGAGGTTGAAGCCCTATGTCAAACACATCATATACACATTGCATGAACTATAGGATGTTTGATTTCAAAATTCATGATATGTATCTTTCATCACCACTTTGGTAGTTACCAAGATAAGTCAAAAAGGACAAAAATAAATTCTACAATTATGCCCAGTGAAATAGGAAATCAAACATACATGAACGTGTTATATTAGATAGAGAAGTATCCCTATAACGTGAAAATGTAGAAACATAATTAGGAGAGATTCAACACTCCTAGATAGACTTGATGTGTTATTTAGCCCAAGAATGAGTATGCCTAGGGCAAACTCAATGATTATTGTGGTAGGTGATGAGTTCTCCTAGGATGTCCATATTTCACATACATGTGGCAAAAAAATTCCCATTCCACATCTAAGTTTATATTTCTATAAATTAATTAAGGTGTGATCACTCTAGCTCATTTAATCTTATTTTTATTATCATTATCATTAATACACTACACTTGAGCTATGTTACTATTTTAGACACTAGAGAAGGTTTGATTTTTGTACTTTATTGTTATGTTTATTATATTTATTAATTAGTGCAATTATTTATCTTGTTTTGACATAAAACCATAATTAAGGAAAATAGTTAGTGAATCTATTTCATATGATTGTTTTTAAATTTAGAGATTCTATATACTTCTATAAGGATCTGAACTATCTTTAGATCCTACATCAACTTCCTCAAACATTTTTTTCCTACACATCATTTTTTTTTACCTTAGGGTTCATTTTCCAATGTGTGGGTATCTCTTTCTTATTTTAGTATATCATGAGATGGATGTGGATGCTTAAATATATTTCTATCAGTGATTAAAGTTGAAGGATAGACTTGATTTCAAGTTGAAGGGTATATATTCATTCAACATTTCCATAATGAAAAGTTGTAAAAAATAGTTGTACTTCTATTGACAAGAGTAAACTATCTACACACTTCATTAAAAAATATGTTAACTAAAATATCACTCTTCTAATTTTATAGAATTGAACTTCAAGGTGATTTAAAACATATTTATGTTAAATTTGATGGCCACATAGATATATTTATGTTTTTAAATTATAATACATGATGTAATTTTTTTAAAGGCCATATGTAATGAAATGGGAAAGTATGGGTGGGCTGTCAAAAATTATTAAAGGATTACAAAAACAATTATGAATAATTATAGAAATATATACTTACTCTTTGATGTTTCCTTCTTTAAAGATGAATGTCATAACTTTTGAAGGATAATGTTGAATGGATAATTGTCATAAATATTTTCCCTGACAAGGAGGGTCGACCATAAAATTTAACCCTTACATAGGACCTGATCAAACAAAACATGCTTGGATTAAAAATTATTTTGAAATTGAATCTTTGCACTAAATAAATAAAATTGTTTATGAGACATGATGTGCCACAAGTATTTGGAGGTGCACAATCCTCATATAACAACATTATAAATAAGTTAAAATTATTATTAACATTATGTCATATTATTAAAATAATCAAATATTTCTGGCATAACAATTAAATAGCTTAAACATAAAAAATTATAAAATAACATTGAACTCTTTGAATGCATAGTAAATCCTCTAGTATGACTTCCAAGGTTTATTATTCTTTGACTTATAAACACCTTAAGTATATTATCTTTCCCAATTACAATAAAACATAAATATATTGTACTTCCCAATTTCAACCATCAAATATGAAAATAAAACTAAATCCTTAAACAAAAATTATTTTAGCATGCAAATTCACACATCTAACATAGCACAATAAACAATTTTGGTACCTAGATCAACCAAACAAAAAAAATGTTCTAATGAGCATACCTTCTAAAATATATCCATTAGAATTGACATTAATTATGTTACAATGTCACTCAAATATATATGAAATGTTTTTATATGTATGATAATATGACTACAAGTAATGAGACTTTATATATTTTCATGATGTTTTGTATTTAATGTGAATACTTCTGGGTCCATAATGCATATACAATTTAAATTAACAATAATTACATTATAATGCAACTAAAATACATATAAAATATTTTGGTGTGTATGATAATATGACTATAAGTAATGAGACTATTAAGGTTTGCATGATGTTTTGTATTTTATGTAAGTGTTTTTGGTTCCATAATGCATATGCCATTTAGATTAACATTAATTAAGTTCGAGTTAAATACATATCAAATGTTTCTATTTGTGTATTTGATAATATGAATAGAAGTAATGAGACTATTTAGGTTTTCATGATACTTTTTATTTGATGTAAATGTTTCTATATCCATAATGCATATCCCATTTGGATTAACATTAATTGTGTTGTAATGTAGCTGAAATACATATCAAATGTTTTTGTGTATATGATAATATGACTACAAGTATTGCATATGTTGACATAAAAAATATCATCTACAAATTGCAACTCTAGTGGATATGATCTTAAATGCTACACAAGTATAGCACCTAGAGGTATTTAAACTCTAAAGGTGTGCAATAAAATTTTAAGCCATGAAAAAAACATGCAAATGTTGATTAACCATTATTACTAGAATATATAAACTAAAATTTAAATTGAATATAAAGGTTATTATTCTTATAAATACAAATGAAGAGGAGGAAGGCAATAAGTTGTAAAAAATTATCCCTGTTTAGATTGAGTACAAAGAACATAAAGATGGATGGATTTAGATTTGTGTTAAGGAAAGATATATTGAATATGGTAAATTTTATTTGTGACTCATCACATTCACATTGATTGTTGTGAAATGAAATAATAATGAGCATGTACATTAACTAATAAATTGATTGATTGTTGTGAAATTAAATTATTATGAGTACATAGTTTAACTAGGGTTATTTTTGGGTCGAATCTTGAGGGCTATTAGTCTCTGACTAATATATCAGAGTTGTTTCCAGAATCTAGATAATGCGAGTGCAATGGAGACGTGATCACATGAGATGAAGCAAGTGCACACCACATAGATGCTAAAGCAATTTGAAAATAACACAAGAAGATAAATTGCATAAGATAAAATGGAGAAAACCAAAATCTGATTAACATGAGATGGCCAAAGTGAGGAATACATATAGGAGAGTACGTAAGTAACTCCTCCATAAAAGGTGGACAAGGCACCCCAAGAATAGACTATAACTCCTCCATGAAAGGTGGTGACAAAGTGCTAAGAATAGAGAAGTAACTCCCATCAAGGGAGTTACTTATGACATTCTTATGACACCTATGACACATCTATGACACACACCTCCACATAAGCTAGCCTATCCCACAAATGTAGGAAAACTCCATGTATGCACAAGAAATACAATTTCCCTAATTAAAAAATAGGGAAAATAAAAACCTACACTAATACCCCCCATAAGCGCAGCTTAGGTGGGTAGTGTGGAAATATAAAATGGGTCTCAACAACTAGGCCTGATGAGGTACCCATGTACAAATGCAATCTCCCATAAGATAGAGAAAAGGAGAAAACTTGTAGGAAAAAAACTCCCCTCCAAAAGAGAGACATAAAAGAAATGAAGAGGCTAGAAGGCCCCCCTGAAGATGATGTTGCTACAGATGTAGACCGCACCCCAAGAAGAGCTCGTAGATGAATGAACTTGATCTTAGTGAAAGGTTTGGTGAAGATGTCTACAACCTACTCCAAAGACTGGCAAAATATCAAGTCAATGACCTAACTATGAATAATCTCCCAAATGAAATGCATGTGAATCTCTATGTGCTTGGTCTGCTGGTGCTGAACTGGATTCCTGTAAATCTGAATGGTACTCTGGTTGTCACAATAAATGATGGTGGGCTTCCTGATAGGAATGCCAAACTCAAAAAGTATCCCCTGAAGCCAAATAGCCTCAGTAGCTACATTAACAGCTCCCCTGTACTCTGCCTCTGTAGATGATATAGCAATAACATTATGCTTCTTGCTAGACTAACTGATAAGACCAAAACCTAGAGAGAAACTGTAACCAAAAGTGGACTTGTGAGTCTGTGAATCGCCAGCCCAGTCTGAATCTGTATATCCAACCAAGTCAACCTCTATGCCAAATTTTTAATGAATCCCATATCTCTATGAACCCTGTATGTAATGCAAAATCCTCTTAGCTACTTTCCAATGCAGCTCATGAGGTTCCTGCATGAATCTAGAGACAAGTCCCACTATATATGATATGTCAGGCCTGGTGTGAGTTAATTAGATGAGACTACCAACAAGTTGTCGATACTGAGAGGCATCAACCAATGGTGAAGAACAGTCAGCCTCAAGCTTGACTCCTGATAAAAAGGGAGTTGGAGATGGCTTGCAATCAGCAATGTGAAATCGAGCCAATAAATCAAGAGCATACTTAGGCTGTGCAAGAGAAATCCCTGAATCTGACTGTGAGATCTCGATGCCAAGGAAGTAGTTCATCAAACCCAAGTCTGTCATGTCAAATCTATCCTAAAGAGATGCCTTCACCACTGCAATAGCTGATGAAGAACTCTTGGTGATCAAAAGGTCATCAACATCTAGAACCAAAATCAAGAGTGAATCATCCTGCGCAAGAAGTAGACATTGGGGTCAGAATGGCACCTAGTGAAACCCGCTGTGAGAAGGAAGGAATCCATCTTGGCATACCAAGCTTAAGGGGCCTATTTGAGGCCATAGATAGATTTCCTAAGTCTACATAGTAAGGAATAATTTTGAACAAATCCTGGTGGCTGTTCCATGTAGATCTCCTCCTCTAGGTCTCCATGAAGAAAGGCACTCTTCACATCCATCTGATGCACATCCCAACCATGTGTTGTGGTAATAGCCAAGGTGATTCAGATAGAAGACATCTTTGCAATGGGTTCAAAGGTCTCTGAGTATTCAATGCCTGCCACCTGTGAGAAACCCTTGGTGACCAATCATGCCTTATACTTATTAACCGACCCATCTGCTGCAAACTTGGTCTGATATATTCACCTACATCAAACCATATTTCTTCCTTTAGGAAGTGAAGTCAAATCCCAAGTGTGATTTTTGATTAAAAAAGAATATTCTTCCTCCATAGCATTATCCCACTCAGGTACCCCCGATGCCTCTCAAAAATTTTGTGGATCTGAAACTGAAGCAAAGAAGACATGCGGATCTCTCTCAAAATCCCCCCTAGTATGTTTGTCATATGTGGGATCTCTTACCCAAGTGCTAGCACTCTCAAGTGTCTGTCTGGCCCAAATTGGCCCAAAAGTGGAAGAGTCAGGTGCTAACTCCTCATCCTCTGACTAACTAGAGGTGGATGACTCTTCATCACTGTCCTCACTGTCTGAACTTGAAGAAGAAGAAGATGTCTCTGGCTCAAGAACCTATTGTGGCTGATCTGAATCTGATGAGGAATCATCCTGAAGAAGCAGATCTAATGAGGGAGAAGAAGTGTCAAATGTTGAGTCTCTAGGACTCTCCTAAAAATGGACACTTCTCTCGATGAACAACTCATGAGTGACTGGATCTAGAAGGCGATATCCCTTAATACCATTCGGATATCCTACAAAGATGCAAGGCTTGGACTGACATTCCATAGCTTTGTGTTTTTTCTTCAGAATGTGGGCCATGGCTGGGGATCCAAAAACTTTAAGGTGCTCAACATCAGGTTTCCTTTTATGCCAAGCTTCAAAGGGTGTTATCCCTTTCAAAGCTTTGTGAGGAACCCTGTTTTGAATGTAGCAAGCACAATTGATGGATTCAACCTAGTACTATGGTGTTAAGGATTTGGAGTGAATCATATAGTTACCCATCTCTTTCAAGAACCTATTTTTGCGTTCATCAACCCTATTCTGTGAAGGACTGTAAGTGATTGTGTGCTGCAAATCAATCCCCTCTATGGTGAAAAATTGTTCAAACCTGATGCTGACATACTCCCCTCCATTATCAGTTCGAAGAACCTTGATAGATTTCTCACTCTATTTCTCAACAAGAGCCTTAAAGTCTAGAAAATTTTCAAACACTTTAGACTTTTGTTTGAGAAAATATATCCAAGTGTACCTAGAGAAATCATTAATGAAAGTGAGGATGTACTCGGCCTTTGTGAAAAATGGTTTGGGAAAGGGTCCCGATACATCACTGTGGACTAACTCCAAAGGTTGCGAAGCCCTCAAAGCTTTGACTTTGTCAAATTTTTCTTCGGGATGCTTCCCAAGGGAGCACCCCTTGCAAAGTCCTTTTGAGAATTAGACACAAGGCAAGCCAATGACTATGTCATGTTTGCAAAATTGCTCAAGGTAGCGGTAGTTAAGGTGGCCAAACCGCTCATGCCATAATTTGCTAACTCCATCTGAATGAGTCAAAAATGCTATTGGAGAAGAATTTGATGTAAAATGTGAGGTGTATAACCTAGCTTGGTGATCTGCCATACCCACTGCCACTGTAGTATCACTATGCAACTCCCTAATAGCCACTGAATCTGGTGAAAATTCAACTCTCATGCCCCGACCAATGTGAGTGATTTGGTACACTAATAGGAGATTGGTTGAAAGAGAAGGAACACTTAGAATATTATTGAATGTTCCTCCTTCCATTTCAACTGACCCTCTCCCTGCAACAAAAACTGATGTGTCATCACCCAAACTAATTGAAGTCATGCTACAAGGCTCTAAAGATGAAAACTCAACTAGTGAAGATCCCATGTGGTGAGAAGCACCCGAATCAATGACCCATGATGATGTAGAAGTTGTAGTAGCTACAAGGGCCTTGCCCTTTTCTTTCTCCTTACCCTTGCCTTTTGCCTTGGTAAAATCTTGGGTAGATGAATTCTGATTGATGGACTCAGGAACACCTATGTTGTGCTTCTCTAAAAGATGAGTTAGGTGATCTATCTATTTCTTCATGCATTTGTGTTCATCATGCCCTATCTTTTTACAATAGGCACACTTAACCTTCTCCTTCTTAGGTTTAGCATTGGAGGATGAAGACTCAGTGTTGCTTTTGGCAGGATTGTTATTTAATTTCTTCTTCTCCTGGTCCTTGTTCTTTTTCTTATTCTCCTTTGTTGAAGCCTTATCCTTACCATTTCCATCTATCAAAGCTTAGGATTGACTAGACTTCATTGTGCCCATTTGAATTAGCTTATCTTGCTCCCTAGTCAAGTCAACAATGAATGAATCCAAAGAAGGCATTTTTCATGTAGTGCCAAGGGCATTTTTTGTGGCATGGAAAGTGGAGACAAAGACTGAATATAACTTGGACCTAACTTTGTGAGAATAGAAAGTATGAATTTATCATCTTTCTTCTCTATCTCTAATTTTTTAAATTGCAATCTAAGGGCCTTAAACTTAGTGAATAAGTCCTGTAGGGTGTCAAATTTGCTAGGACTTAGACTTATGAGTTCATTTTTGAGCTCATGACCTCTCATCTCATCAAGCTTCCCAAATAAGTTTTCTAAGGTGTCCCATATGTCATTGGGAGTCTTGGAGGATTTTAAATAGAAGAGAAGTTATGGAGACACAGACAAGCTTAGTAATCCATAGGCTTCATCACTACGGTTGTACCACTTGACCTTTTCAACATCAATGTTGGGTTCTACTTCAGTACCCATGGTGATCCTATACAACCCTTTGCTTCTAAGAATGATTGACATTTTAACTTTCCATTCATGATAGTTGAAGGGTGTTATGGGTTTAATTTGAAAAAAATCCATTTTTATCTAAATTTAGGTGAATTTGTGTTGATTGCAAGTTATGAAATTATGCAAAAAAGGAGAATAAAAGCAAAGATTTGCAAGTTGTGAAAAGCAATCACACCCCTCTGAAATATTGAGCCCCCCCCAAATATGCAAGTGCACGCTCAAAATACGTCGGATTCAGCCGAGAATGCATCTTAGAGCAATCAGTGCAAGACTAAAGCAAATAGGACGTCGGAATCAGCCGAAAATGCGTCTCGAGAGACCCAAATTTTAGACACTTTATAAACTAGTGCATTTTTAATAAATAACAAGCCTACGCTGTGGAGAATTGAATTATAAATATTTTTGTAAAAAATGGCACCCAAATTTGAGCTACCGTTTGCAAGATATTAAAGGTTCAATTTTCCCGTAAACTAGTGTTTTTACAAAAAAAAAGCACTAAAATATTTTAAAAAATGCCTGTTGTGAGAGATAAAGTGGCCTTCCAACCACTTGTTGGATTCGGCACAGAACAAGGAATCCAAAGGAGGTTTGTGTGAGGGGGAATTGACCTCCTGCCAACACGGGCCTCACCCTTCATCTTCGATAGGCGAAGATACAAGTTTTAAATGAAAACCCCCAAATTACCAAACTGTCTAAAAAACTAAATATTCAGTCAAATTGACTGATTTTTGTTTTACAAGTCAATTTTTTACTGAAAAAAATGAAGCAAAGACAAAATGAAAGGATGCCAAGTGTCCAAGGGGCACCACATGGTACGCCAAGCAAGGGAGGAGCACCAAAAAAGCACAGTCTAAATTATACTTACAGAAAAGACAAAAGACAAATATGCAGCCCTGTTGGACGTCGTACGGCTAATGGCGCCTTGCTGGAAGGATAATAGCAGGAGTAGACAAAATGCAGGCAGTGGTGCCCTAAAAAAAAGGATGCATATCAGAATATGCTTGCAAAAAAAAGAACCTGCAGACTTGCACGCCGTACGGCCTGATGGCATGGCTGGAAGGACTGCTGGAAGGACGTTGCTGAGTGCTGCTCCTCCCTCTGCTCCTTGCACACAACAATGGCACCCTAGCTGAAGCAAACCCAGCGCTTGAAGTGAAGACAGCCAAGACACCCAAAGGCCAAGGATCCCAAGATGCAAGAAATGATATTGAAAGATTTTTTTTATTTTAGATCAGATCTAGAAATAAAAAAACAAAGAGAACTCCACTCCTCTTGATTTCAAAATAAACTAAAAGAATGACCAAACACACGATTACTAGGTTTGCTCTGATACCATATCGAAGTTGTTGCCAGAATCTGGGTAATGCGAATGCAATGGAGACGTGATCACACGAGATGAAGCAAGTGCACACCACATAGATGCTAAAGCAATTTGAAAATAACACAAGAAGGTAAATTGCACAAGAAAAAATGGATAAAACTAAAATCTAATTAACATGAGATGGCCAAAGTGAGGAATACATATAGGAGAGTACGTAAGTAACTCCTCTACAAAAGGTGGACAAGGCACCCCAAGAATAGACTGTAACTCCTTCATGAAAGGTCGTGATAAGGTGCTAAGAATAAATAAATAACTCCCATCAAGGGAGTTACTTATTACATTCTTATGACACCTATGACACATCTATGACACACACCTCCACATAAGCTAGCCTATCCCACAAATGTAGGAAAACTCCATGTATGCACAAGAAATACAATTTCTCTAATTTAAAAATAGGGAAAAATAAAAACCTACACTAATATAATAAACACCTTAAGATTGTTTGGCATATCCTCCTCAATGGTAACATTATTTTTGAAATTTTATAATATGTGTTTCCATTCTTAAATGATAATTAAATTCAAAATTTTATTTTTTTTACTAATGATTTTTGAAACACACATGTAAGATGAATTTGAACCTCGCATGATGCACCATGAGACATGATGCACCAAAAGTATTTGGAGGTGCATAATACTCATATAAAAACATTCAAAAAAATTTAAAATTATTATTAGCATTATGTCCTATTAAAATAATCAAATATTTATGGCATGACAATTAAATAGCTTGAACATTAAAATTTTTAAAATAACATTAAACTCTTTAAATGTATAGTAACTCATATACTATGACCCCATAGGGATATTAGTCTTTGGCTTACATAAACACCATGAATATATTGTCCTTCATAGTTTCACTCACACCATAAAAATTTTTACTTCCAAATTGCAACCATCAATTATGAAAAGCAAAATACATGCATGGATAAAAATTGTTTTACCATGCAAAGTCACACATCTAAAATAACACAATAAACAATTTCAATACCTATATCAAATAAAAATAACAACATTATACTCGATTATAACTTTAAAAATATATCCATTTTAATTAACACTAATTATGTTATAATACAACTGAAATACATATCAAATGTTTTTGTGTATATGATAATATGAGCACAAGTAATGAGACTATTTAGGTTTTCGTAATTCTTTGCATTGATGTAAATGATTTTGGATCCATAATTCATATGACATTTAGATTAACATTAATTTCATGAACCTTTAGGAAGCTTGTGAAGTTATCGTAGAGCCATTGGCCCTATCACATTTCCCCATGGTACTTCTATATTCAGAAAAAACTACTTGCAAAGGTAGAATGGTTCCTAAGAGGACAAGTGTCCGGTTCACAATAGAAACACCTTATTATTGTTTTCTTCTCTTGGGACTTGATGTGATACTTAATGATATTTGATTTTATTTCTTTTATTATGACTTAACTTAAAATCAAAAACTTATTGCAACTAAAGAAAGGATTTGTATTACCTTGGGATCTGCTTTCTGTAGTGAATCTTCTTCTACCAGTTTGAAAGAAAATTATTATTGTTGAAGATTAGGTTGAAATTGAATTACTCTTTGAGATGGCCTTCTTAGTTTTCCTCTTTGAATATAAATTTATTTATCTCTTTTTTCAAGAGCAATATGATCTTTCTCTTCTTCTAAAATGTCAACAACTCTTTGAAAATGAACTGCACTAGTTCTATTAACCCATTAAAAATTTTGTAATCTGAATAAATGTATTCTTGTGTCTCATGTACCCAATCAATATTTTGTTGGTAGACTATATATTTAACTCTTAGGGTTGTCATTTGAATAACATTTACTATCTGGGGAGAGGAGGTGATCTATGAACCACTCTAGCCCTAATTAGTTATGGTTGATTTGTAACAAACTTTCAAGTTGAACTTAGAAAATGTAGTAATAATTTTTTTTTTTTACAATTAAATAATTAACATTCATTCCACAAAATAAAAAAATACAACATAACTAAATCATAGCTAAGAATAATAATACTTATACTTCAAATATTTTATACAATATAAATCTTATACAACTCTACAAAAAGTAAATACAATAAGACACAGCTACAGTTGGTCTGACAATATAACATATGCAAATTAAATATACAAGTACATAATACAATTACATTCCTTTAGGCATATGGACTAATATAATAATTAGATACCAAGCTTTCTATATCTCGAGTCGAACCAACTCACGTATCATTGATAATCTCAAGTGTTGTCTCCAGGTAGTAGTGTAGTAGAGGAGGGAGAGCATCATCCGAGCACTTTACCACACCAACCATAGACCAACGACCCCCCATAAAATATCCTACTAGTAAATTTACCTCCCTTCATAGATAGGTAGATAAAATGGTGCGATAATCTAGTGAGACATGTTAGTACCCTGTGTGCTATAAAATTTATAAAAACATGTAGTGTACCATAAAGAAATCCATTCTAACATGATATCGCAAAGTATGAAAATAAAATATATGAAATGATAATGTATATCATACATTAATTTGGCTAAAGTTATCAAATATCATACGATCATTTAGATTGGTTAATTTCATAACACACCACTTGATTCGATTATCTATTGGTGGTACTACCTAAGCTAGTGGAATCCATCTCCCTACCCATTAGTATCATCAATAGTGTTTATTATATAAGCATATATATCATATTTTACAACTCAAAGACTCATACAAATTTCATTCTCCTAACAATAATATCACATCACATACTAAACAAGGAGAAAATAAAGTACATTCATAATCATCTACGCATGAATGGATATTAAAATCAATCCCAAACTGGAAATAATTACCTTTTTTTTATACCACCTAGGTAAAATACATAATAACTACAGACTACTTCATCTATAATAATATCCAATTAAATATACCTCAAGATGACCCATATCATCGTAGTCTAGTGTTCTATAGACATGACTACTAGTTTTATCATGATTAGTCATATAGAGTAGTCATAAAATCATGGAAGCATACACTTATATTCAATCAAGCATAACTATAACAAGTCATACAATGCATATATTTATATATTAACATTTATTTTCACTATCAATATGGTATGCATGCCTAAATGGTATCCTACCAAATGTTACAACACATATTATTCAAGTACCTACTAATACATATATAGTTATTTAGATGTGGGTTAAATACAATATGTACCATCTAGGTACTTTTCATAATGTATAACTCTATGGAATCCCATTGTTAGTGTATACACATAGCTCTGATACCACTTGTCAAGATCTTAGATCACAATTGATTACTTTTGTATAAGCAACTAAACACATAATTGAAACCAGAAGTAATAAGTAACTAAAAATCAGAAACAACAAAGAATAAGAGATACGAGAAATAATACAATCTGTATTAAACTCTTTCAGAAGGAAATACAATGAAGAAATATCTTTCTCCTCACACATCTCAGATGTACAGTAATTCTCCTTCAAGAGTTCTCTCTCTCTCTCAATTAATTACAACCAACTCAATAATCGAGTTGTCTTTAGCAAATCTTCTTGATCTTGCACCTTGCAGATCTAATTGATCTTGCACACCCCGTGTTGCAAATTTTCTTGATCTTGCACCTCGTAGATCTAATTGATCTTTCTCACCCTTAATTACAATACTACCCCATGGGTCTCTTAAATAGAATTGAGAAGCAAACAATAATTATAAAAACAAACTCAAGACTAATTTTAGTCTTTACATGCAAACTAGTTGTTCTCCTAAAATTAGAAACGTTGTCTAATTCTGGAAATGCACAAAAGTTTGATGTCAGCCAACCCCTAACTGATGTCAGTTGGTTCTGACCGATGTTGGCAACTGTGTGACCGATGTCGATTACTGGTTAAGCCCAACAACCACCACATGAGCTCATCAGTGAAGCTTTTATCTCCACAACTCAACAATCTCCCACTTGGAGATAAATAGTTGCACCTGTACCTATACAGCAACATCCTCTAGCTTGTTTTTCTGGCTTGTTTCTCCCTCTTCAAGTTCAATTTTGAAGACCAACAAAATTTGAATGAATATTCAACTTCTCCTTTATTACCGGCTATGTTAATATATCAACAGGGTTCTTATCCGTATGGATCTTTTCCAGCTTCAACTGTCCATCCTCCAATACCTGTCTAATGAAGTGGTACCTAAGCTGTATATGTTTAGTTCTTGAATGAAAGGCTGAATTCTTTGCCAAATGAATTGCACTTTGACTATCACTGTATAATCTGCAACTCTCTTGCTCCTTTCCCAACTCTTCCATGAACCGAGTCATCCATATCATTTCCTTGCTAGCCTCTGTGACTGTAATATATTCTACCTCTGTAGTAGACAAGGCAACAACCTTCTACAACTTTGAAATCCAGCTAACTGTGGTTCCACCAACAGTGAAGACATATCCTATGGTGCTTCTCCTGCCATCCAAGTCACCTACCATATTTGAATATACATACCCATGTAGAGAAGTGTTTGACCCTCCATAGCATAAATGCCTACTGCTGGTCCCTCTCAGATATCTGAGAATCCACTGAACTGCTTTCCAGTGTTCCTTTCCTGGATTGGCCATAAACTTGCTGACAACTCCCACTGTTTGGGCAATATCAGGTCTAGTACATACCAACTTGGCCTTATGTCTCATTTATCCATTCTCTCCTTCCTTTACTCTGTAAATCCATTTATTTTTCAGTGCTTTCTTTCCGACTGGCAACTCAACCAAATCCCATGTATGGTTCTCTTCCAAGGAATCAATTTCCTCATTCATGCCATGTTCCCACTATTTCCTAGATTCTCCCTACATTGCCTCATCAAAACTTTCTGATTCTCCACCATCAGTGAGCAACAAATAGTATAAAGAAGGGGAATAATGAATTGGAGGCTTAATTACCCTTTCAGACCTCCTTATGGGTGTTTGAGACTCATACACAGCTTACTGTCTACCCAAATTTCCTTCTAACAGTGACCGATCCCAGTCATCTCTGATCGATGTTAGTCTGCACCCAATCGATGTCGATTCCACCTAATCGACATCGATTTCCACTTGACCAAAATTGGTTTCTACTTGATCAACATTGGTTTCTACCTGACCGACGTCGATCTCTATGTTTTCCTGTGAGTGATGATTTTTACTCGCGAGCTCATTTTGGATCATAACCTTTTCCAAATCAAGATTGCCCTACTCAAAATTATTCAGCCTCTTGAGCTGATCACTGTACATCACCTTCTCGTTAAAAACCAAGGCTTTCCATTTCTTAAAAGTGTCAAAAACATCAGATTTCCTCGTTATGCAATAAACCCATACCTTTCTTATAGCATCATCAATGAAAGAAACATAATACTGTGATCCTCCAATAGAAGCTACCTGAGTTGGTCCCCACACATCTGTGTGAACAAGCTCCAACTTGTGCTTCTTGTTTGTTGACCTAGTTTTGAGAAACCTCACTTTCTTCTATTTCCCAAAAATACAATGCTCACAGAAATCTAGATCTATGCTTTTCAAATCTGAAAGCTTACCTTTTGACTTAAGAACATCCATTCCCTTCTCACTCATGTGACCAAGCCTACAGTGCCACAACTTTGCATCTACATCTGAAGTAGATAAAATAGAAGGAGAATAATCAGTAATACAAGTAGATATATAAAGTGTACCTACTCTCTTACCTCTGGCTAATACAAGTGCACCCTTGGAAACTTTCCAAGATTCAGCTGTGAGAGTTATTGTGCAACCCTCATCACCCAACTTTCTTGCAGAAATCAAATTCCTCTTCAGGATGGGTACATGCATGACATCCTTCAACACCCATGTGTTGCCATTCTACAATTTCAGCTGCACTTTTCCTTTGCCAACAATTTGACAAGGCTCATCATCCCCTAAATAAACTTTTTCAAAATCTCCATGGACATAATCATTGAAAAATTCTCTATTTGGGGTTGCATGGAAAGAGGCACCAGAATCTAAAACCCAAGATTCTACTTTATCTAAGAAAAATATAAGTGCATCCTGTGCAACAATACCTGCATCATTTGCTTCTTCATTACCTTCATGCTGATTTTCTTTCAGCCAACAATATTTCTTTGCATGCCCTTTCTTTTCACAATTCCAGCAGGTTATACTTCCATTATTGGATTTGGATCTACTTCCCATCTTTGACTTTGATTTCCCTTGCTTGCCCTTCTCTCTTTGCTTTCCCCTGCTTTCAACAATTAAAGCATTACCTGATGTTTCCCATGTGCTTTTCTTGTGGATTTTTTCATTCAAGATTACACTAACAACATCATCAACTTTCAAGATATTTGAAGCAGATGCAGTATTACTAATTGCCATTACCAAACTATGCCAACTTTCAAGTAAAGAGCATAAGATTAAGAGAGTTTTAATTTCATCATCAAAAACTATTTTGACTAAATTTAACTTATTTACAATTATATGGAAATCATTAAGATGACTATATACAGATCCACCTTCTTGCATTTGCAAATTAAATAATTGCTTCATAAGATATACCTTATTCGAAGCTGAGGGTTTTTCATATAAATTTTCCAAAGTATCCATTAACTCTACCGTTGTCTTTGCCTGTGATAAGTTAGAAATCACAGAAGATGCCAGGCTCAACCTTATAGATCCAAGAGCCTTTCTATCAAGAACATTCCATTCTTCATATTTCATATCTGTGGGCTTACTTGAAACCCCACCCAACAGTAAGTACAGATCTTGCTGATACAGATAATCTTCAATCTGCATCCTCCATAATTGATAATTCTTGCCATTGAATTTCTCCATTCTTAGTTTACTTTCTTCTGCCATTGCTTTACTCCCACTCAATCAAAAACCCCTGTGAGTGAATTTTGTAATCAACAAATACTAACACGCTCTGAAAGTTGTGCTCTAATACCAATTGTTAGTTTATACACATAGCTCTGATACCACTTGTCAGGATCTTAGATCATAATTGATTACTTTTGTATAAACAACTAAACACGAAATTGAAACCAGAAGTAATAAGTAACTAGAAATCAGAAACAACAAAGAATAGGAGATACGAGAAACAATACAATCTATATTAAACTCTTCCAGAAGGAAATACAATGAAGAAATCTCTTTCTCCTCACACCTCTCAGATGTACAGTAATTCTCCTTCAAGAGTTCTCTCTCTCTCTCTCGATCAATTACAACCAACTCAACACCCATATTGTCATATCTCATTATGCCCAAATCACTCTACTCAACATGAACAACCAATCTAACACTGGAATCATTAAACCAACAAATCGGGATTATACCACTTAGGTATACCCTATATTAAATTACATAATAATAATCAAACAAAAATACAAGCTCAAGGCACACATCATGATGAACTATTTAATTCCAAGAATTTAAAATCATTGCATATAAAATACTCTCACAAAATACAATGCACACAAGTTTTTATCTTTTCACGATATTGCATTTATGACTCTGCCAACATGATTTCATAACTCCATTGTACTATCGGTAGACTATTTGCTTCCACTAAAAAACATAACACATCACTAATAGTTATCATAATCTTAGTTAAATGGTAATTCAAGTTTACACTTCGTATGAACTAAAGGCAGTATTCAATATGATTGAAGTTCCCATTTCATTATAACCCATTACCAATCTAATATTTTAGATATAAGTATAGTATCTAATGACCTACACCAGTTATATAATTATATGAATACCCAAGTTCCTGTATACTTATTTTTATATAAAGACACCCCTAAAAAATTTAGTTATTTCAAAGCTAATACAATTGTTTTTGTATTGATATGACCTTGATAATCACACTCCTTAATTAAAATGCAACTCGAGTTGCCAACGCAAACTCGGTTGGAAGTGCATCTCGGCCTATAAACCATTTTATGGAAAATCCAATGTAAAATAAAATTCCACCCAACATTCAATCTTGCATTAAAGATAAAAATATTTCCTTTTATTAAAATGACTAAGTGTATTTTAGCCATTTGACTCATCAATTATTAAAGCTTTCAATTTCCATTTAGATCTTCCAATTTATAATTGGGGTTTCTAATTTTTAAAATAAATGCATGAATGTTAAATAAGATTGCCTTATCTCAAGGCTAGAAATTAAAATAATTCTATTTACATATAAATTATTTATTTAACTAATAGCTTTTAAACTATTAATTTCTTTTTATTGAAAAATAATTATTTCCATAATAATTATTTTTATTACCACTTAATATTTATTTTCTGAACTTAAATTCAAAAATCAAATCAATTTGACTAAAGAATCTAATACATACTAAAATTAATTCCACACATACAAACATAATCACAAGCAATACGCACTAACATTTTTTTACGTAAATATCATTTAAAATATATTGTGTGCATGTGTAGGGTCACTAGCATTTCCCACCAATATTTCCCCCAATCACTCCATCTAGCCAATCCTCTCCAATGATGCTCTCCCTCATCAAGCTCTGAGGGTAGGACCTATCTTGCATCCACCTTGTAACAAGTAGGTAGTTGGTCTGAGTCATCATAAATATCACCAATGATGCAAAAACTAACAAATATACATATCCATAATGTAACAGAATATAGCATATAGTTGTCACAACATGTACTCTAATCAACAATGTTATTGTCCCATACCATTATATGTTAAAATGCTCAATCAAATCAATTATAATCAAATATTAACCCTACGAATCAATGGATTAAAGGTTATTAATTCTAGGGTGAAATCAAGATGTAACATGCTTTCTTAATTTTTTTTTTCAATTCAATCATTAGTAACATGATCTTCCTCTTCATTGAATACTATTACAACTCTCTGAAATGGGCACTACTCACTCAATTATCCCAAGCAATTTTTCAGAGACTAGAAGCGATATCTAATTATGTATCTTCTATCCAGTTGAGACCAAGTTGATGAATAAGACCTTATTTTATAGCAATAGTCATATGACAAATTCACTATTCAGGATTACAGGATGTTTGGTGAGCTTTGTGAGCTATTTTGTGTTCAATAATTATTTTTTCATGATTAACTTTTTCCTCTTCTTGGTTTGACACAATTGAAACTATGTGAAAACGTGCAATATTGATTTTGTTACACTCCTAGGTAAATTGAATGATATTATAAGTAATGTCAAATTTCATAGGTTATTCCCAATAAAGTTTTGTTTGATATAATGGTCCTTGGGTCATTGGAATAGTCATGCAAACAAAAATACTTGCATGTGGGTTGCATGGAAATAATTGAAATGTGCTCCATGATGGGTGCCAAAAATTGTTGGCTAAAAAAATGGTAGGAATAAAAATTATGGGATTTCAATCAATAGTGTGGGGATGAAGTCTCTCTCCCATTAGTTGACAAAGTTAAAATTATTGAAATACAAAAACAAAACTAAAAATGAAAATATCTACAATGAAAATTTTATCTTTTGGAGGGTTTCATGCTTTTAACCTAAAAATATGAGGTGGTAGAATAGAAAATTGAAAGGACATGAGAGACTTTTTGAGAGGAAATAAGGAAGAAATGAGAAAAAGGATAGTTTCCACAATTTAAACACAAAAAAAAGTCATAAATACCAAAGATTGTATAGGGTGGGTTGTGAATATTGGAAACTATTCTCTTTAGAAAGGCAACAAATACATAATTCAAACATAAGAATGAATCCCATACACCAAGGAGATTTTGAGACCAACCATGTATTCCTCGCAAGAAATAAACACAGTTTGATTTCTAGGCTTTCACTTAAGTTTGGTGATTTCAAGTTTTCAATATAAATTTTGATAGGTTTGTACACCAAGAATATCAAACCACCTAATGATTCAACAAAAATATTATATCTAATTTTAAAGAAAGAAGCAAAAGAAATGAACACACTCACTTACATCACTCATTCAAAAAAATATATAGTGCAAAGTCTTGTAAATTCTTCTTGTATTAATTCCTTGTAGAGTTGTACATGCAAACTCATCTTTATCTCTTACCAAAATTTTCTCATAGTGTTAAAAATTCCCTATATAGTGAATGGAACTCATATTTATAGTTATAAAGGCATAAACATCTCATAACCACCTTTTCAATAAGAACTTTCTATTTTACAATTCACTTTTCCCTTTATGATTTAAAAAATTAAAATATGGCCTTTTTAAGTGATTTAAAAAAGAATAATGGAGAAATAGAAATTTGGAGAGATAAAAAGGTATTTTAAGTGATTATGAAGAGAGACAAGATTCATTTTGATGAGAATAACCTTTATCTATTGTTGTAATTGAATTTGTCTCTTTTTGAGAAGATTTGAGTTTGTACACTTTGAGTTTCTAAAAAACTTGCATGATTTTGATAAACATATGTAGCATGCATTCACACATTATGATTTGGACAATTAACACCAGCTCATCTATCTCAATAATATGAGAAATGAACTTTCACTTCTAGTCCATATCACTTGCATTATAATTTATGCATATCTAGATCCAACCAATTGACAACTAGTTCACCAATATCAATCGTATGAGAAATGAACATGAATTTTTGGGATAGATAGCTTACTTTGGCTACTCTAAATGTTTTTATTCTTTCTTTAGGAAAGGCAAGATAATATTTATATGTTCATATAACATTTAAGTAAAAAATGTTCACATCATCATTTTCATTTCATGATTTTCGAATAGAACTATTTGAAACAAGCCTTGAAATCATTAAAATGTCAGATCCAGGTTTACCAAAGTTATGGATAATGTTGATCACTTTAATGTCTACATAGACTAATCTCGACTTCACTAGCTCGATTAGAACAATTTAAAGTTGTCTTGAAATAAGTAAAGACTTATTCGGTTGTTTGTGTTGAGAAGTGTTGTCATTGATGTCAAGGTTGATGTCATTGGTGAAAGAGAGAATTTTAAGGCAAAAGAGAATTTGAAAGAAACTTATGTCTCTTATGTTAGTTGATGTCAAGGTTAAAATTAGCTTCAATTTTTTAGTATTGTCATAAAGAGGCATGATGGTGAAGTGAGCATTGAAGCATGGTTATGAGGCTCTAGGTCTATATGAGCTCATGAGAGAATGTTTGTATGAAAGAGATTGTTGCTTTGGTGTGAGAGTTTTGTCTGAAGATTTTTATTTTTTAATAGAATTGAGGTAAGCATGTTTGATTACTAGTTCTTGAGTACAAGGAGTCTTGAGAAGCCTAGTCATGGCATGTAAAGTCCTTGTGAGAAGGTATGAGTATGGTGACTTGGGAAGATGAATGAACAGAGGCATGAATGGATGTATGAGGTTGTTTGAGAATATATTTGAGGCATTGGAACACTCATGAGAGTCTCAGGGTGAGCCTATAGGGGTAAGACCTTTAGACCAAGTCTACACCTAGACCACTCCTAGACCTTGCTTGGCCTAATGAGGCATCATGATCTTTTGTCAAGACATATGAAGGATGTATGACATTTTTTAATCATGATAAATATTATTTGAGTATGTGAGTGATGTGGAGAGCACATGGAAAGAGGCATGAAGGTTAGTTTTAAAGCCTAATGTGGTTTACAGGTCAAGGTCTAGAGAGCAAAGAGAGAGGATGTGGCCTAATGAGAGGTCATGATCATATTTTAGAATGTTTGAGATTATGAAAGAATTTTCAGAGGTGAATTATGTTTTTTTAAGTATATTCATGTAGTTTAAGGTCATAGTTTTAAGGAAAAGGCATGAAAAGTTATTTTGAGGTCACTTGAATGCTCAGAATGAAGGGTTCTCAACCTGAGAAGGATTTTATTGTTCTCATTAGCTCATAAAACCTTTGCTTGGGAACTTAAGATATTCATTATATATGGTGAAGGGTCTTAGCTCAAAATTCTAGGAATTTGTTTTCGGATTGAGGGGTTGTACTTTATGAATGATTATTAAGAATGAAAATAGGTTTAAACCCTCTTAGAACCCTAATAAGGACCTAATGTTGAATATGTTGATAAAAAGTTTCCATATTAGATTGGTATGCTTAGGTAAGCTATTATATCTTGTATTTGTCTCTCCCAGGTACCTCTAGGTGGTATTGGTTAGAGAGAAGAGAGAGAAAATGTTGAGTTACAGGCTTATTCTTGAAGAAGTTATAGTTGTCAAAAGTTGTATTAGACATAATAAGAAAATAGATGGATGAATAAGGTAGATACTCATGTTTCATGTCCATGAAGTATTTTTTATAGGTTCTAGTCCTCAAATTTTTTAAACTAGTCAACCAAGTTAGCCAGTCACTAACAAGCTTAATGGTGTAAACAATGAGAAACTCAAGTAACAATGAGAAGATGAATATGAATGTGTTATCATCATATAGTGATAAAACCAAGTGCATGGATATGTTTTTTGGGACTATTATTTCTTATTAATTCTTGGTAAAAATCTTGGAATTTAGGTATAGTGGTGAAAATGATGAAGCCAAAATGGCTTGTCTGGCTCAATGAGGACTATGTGTAGTGAAGTCAACAAATTGGTTTGTAAGACCAATAATTGACACTAGACCATATGATGTATATATTTTAAGATGTTTTGTAGATGTCATAGGATCATCTAATTACATAATAAGTTTTTGAAATTAGTCATGTGTGTGTTGAATTTCAATGTCACCATGACTATGCTTTAAGGTAAACTAGAAGTTCTGGGTAAGCAAGTTGCAGTGATGAGTTTGAGGCTCTATGCCATAAGTTGAAATATCTAATGCATATGGAATTTTTTTTTGTGACCTAAAATTACTATTAATTATTTTTTAAAGCTTGGAAGTCAGTGTAAGAGATTGAAAACTTGAAGTCAAAATGACTTGTCTGGTTCATGCAAGACTGTGTGAGATAAGGCTAGAAGATTGGTCTTCAAGAACAATGTTTAATATTAAATATTATGATTTTTTATGATTAAGAATGTTATAAAGGTGTTATATAATATTTTTAATGTATTAGGAATAATTTAAAGTGTCCTTTTAGGTGTTTAATGTCAAGTAGTTTCATGACTGGATTTTGATAGTCTTAGCAGTTCTGAGTGAACATACTAAAGAGATAAGTTTAAGCCTTTTTGCCTTGAGTTGAAGTGTTTAAAGAATATGGTGATGACCTTGTGGTCATATAGACTCTATATATGCAATTTTTTGATCATGTTTTAGTGGCTCAAGTGAGTTTGAGGTTCAGTATTGAAAGACAGATTTTTGGTGTACAAAGGGCTAGTAGAACTAAGTACTAATAAGGGGTTTCAAGTAGTGTTTTATTGTAAAATATCTTGTTGATCCCATAAGACATAAGTGGGTGTATATTTTAGTGGTACATTATATGTTCATGTTGTGTGTGTATTTTTAATGTGTTACAAGAAAGGCAAAGAGTAATGTGTCTTAAATCAGACCTAATGGAATTAGGTCTCCATGAGACCTAAAAGTGAAATGAGGTCTAATAGAGTTATGATAGAACAAAAGGGACTCAATATTCATTTGAATCATGTTTATGATATGTTATAAGACCTATTCCATGTCCGACCTAATAGGTTAAGGTTGAGTATATAACTAAGTGGAATATGAACAAGGAATAGTATATATACAAGGCAGATTTAGGCCTATTTGAATGTGTAGAGAGAGTATGCGACTGATATAGCACATTTTTGAAAATAAGGAGGTCTTGTATACCATAAGAGGAGTGTAGAGGATCTATAATGAATATATGATAGGGTGTATTCATATGAAGATCAAGGTCATATAACCTAATCTGTCTTGAAGAGACCTAGTTGACCAAAGAAGCCTAGAAGGCAGTTTGAGAGGGATAAAAGAATGAGAAGAGATAAATAAGGTGATCATCATCTGTTGTGTGACCAATAAGGGTTTATGAAGGTGATCAAAAATTTTAGGTGGCTGAGTTGGTGTTGAGTCATCTAGGGGGTTGGTGCTTCCTTGCAGGTTGGTGCTTGATAAAGCCTAGTTGAGTGGGTGCTTGACTAGTTGGGGTTGGTGTTCCATGTAGAATTGGTGCTTCATTAAAGATTGGTTTTTGTATTATAGGACTATAGTCCATTTACAGATATTAGTGTGTTTTATTTCCCTTGAGGGTTTCCCACATATGTAATGTGTTATCTTATTTCATGATCTTGTATGGTCGTATATGCTTTCCTAGATGTTCATATTTGTATAATTGGTTCATGTATGCTTAAGTGAAATTGAATGAATGTTTTGAAGACAATGATTCACCCCCCTCTTCTCAGTGATTTTGATTCCAATAGTTTTGAATCCATGTGCCACTTGGAGGTGCCACATTAAAGTATCACAAGCATGTCCAATCATGTAACAACCATTTAGAATTGCTTAAAAACTATAGAATATTTTTCAGACCTGGTCGATCTTAAGAATGCCATTTACCAATATGAAACAAACCATGAGAGATTTAGAAGGCCATTTATAATTACATGAAGTATTTTTATGTCTCAAATACCTAGTGAAGCTTACCAAAATCATTGGAATCACTTTGAAGTCTCCATAAACCCAATTGTGCTTTCAATGGCTAGTTTGAAATATGGAGTATTCCTTGAAGTTGTACAAATGTGTTCAAACTTTCATAGCCATTTATAATTGTGAGATAAATCTTCAATCACTTTACAGACTTGTACAAGCTATCAAATCCAATAACATTGAATTAGAAGCTTGAATAATGAGCCAATTACTTTGTGAAGCCATGCTAAAAGCTCAATATTTTACTGGACTTGAAAGGTATATTAGAACTGTTGAGAGAGATTGTTAAATTTCAAAATGCCATATATGTGCTCAGGCATTCCAAAACCAACAATAACCATCAATAAAATCAATGAAACTTGGAAGTCATTATCAATGATATTCAAACTTTCGATGCAAGGTACAAAAAGAATTATTTAGAACTTTGTAAAAAGGCAAGGTTCTTTTTTAGACCCATTTAAAAAATAAATTTTAAAATATGGAGGTTTGATCAAACCTACTAAATAATAACATCAATTCAAAATACAAATATACCTAAAAGAGACTTTCAAGGCCGTCGTTCATTATAAAGGTCAATTTCATGAATGCTAAGACATGATCAGTTAAACAAAGGGTCGAATATTCAGTGAGAAATAATGAATTTTGTTAGACCAATTATAGGAATTGAAGACCAATTAACATGACTAAACTCAATTTTAAAAATGCTTAGACATTATCGACTAAAGTGACCAAGTTAGGAATGAGTCATCATGACCTATAAAAAACTTGTTTAACATCATTAAGTTGATGAAAACACTATGAAGGTGGTTTCAAACATGTTTAACATCATATACTCATGCTAACCTTCCAAGCTTACATCTCCCATCACTAGTCTAAGCTAGTCTATCTGCCCAGTCAGACTGTGTCACATATAGGTAACAATTAGGGGGAATTCAAAGGGCCACTATATGTGCCCATCTGTGTTTGAATACCACATTAATTTTTCCTAATCCTAATGAGATTATTGGACTATTTTCACTTGATTGAATGCCTTATGCCTATAGGGTTCTCAACACCTTGTCTCTAACCATCAATTATGTGTGTCTATAGTCATGTTGTAGATGTTCCATTTGAGAAACCATGGGGTATTCCTATAAGTGATGGCCTATATTAGATCACTGAACATAAACTTCTCTAACTGATATTGAGGTCATAGGTCATCTTTTACTCAAAAGAGTCACTTTGTCTTGATTTATGCTCCCATTGTGTCATTGTTGCATCATAAGACCATTTAGGCTTCAAGAGCTCTATAGATTACTAAAAGTATATAGTGAAAGATTGCTTGAACTGGAAGCCTATTCACATTATCCTCTCATGACCAAACAATCACTCTCTCATGTCCATACATTGACCTTATACTTGGGTTACAAGATATGAGACGTTTAGACTAGCAAAAACCTCCAACTTCTCATCATAAGATGGCATTAAACATGGAAAAAATCTTGATTTGAAGAAATTAAGGTAATATATCTTTCTTGCAACTTTCTCAACTTGAAAACCTTGAACTCAAGTATGCCTGCATGAAATGACCTCAAAATTGTCACAATATCCATCTCAATGCTCGTAGACCTCAATGAGGTTTCAAACAAGTTCAAACCTCTTCATTCAATACTCCTTAGACCTCTCTTGAAGCAACTGTAGGTGAACATTAGATTCAGGTCTGTGTGTCAAAACATAATCTTGTCAACATTAGGTCTCTTGGTGGTTTAACCAGGTTGCTAATGAAACATGAGATCATATGGATGTTCAGAGGTTCCAAACATTAATCACACCTTTGTCTAAGCATTCTCACACTATCTTGTAGGTGGATGTTGTAGGTAATCTAATTGTGCTTATGTTTCCAACTGTGTTCTTCATCAAGTGCTACTCTTTGAGACTCAACCTCCAAAATAAAACTGATCATCATATAATGTGAGAATGGAACAATATGCATCCTTTGATTTAAAACCACTACAGGAGAGATAAACCTCTGAAATTGATGAAAACATGTATGTAGACCTCAATGATGTCTCCAATTGGTAGAATGAGGCAGTCTTGCTTATCTCTTAACCTCCACACATGCAAACTAGGTTAAGACCATGTGAGAAGGATGATCATGTCCTCAAGATCATGTATATAACTTGGTTTGCAAAGATCAATCTAGATAGAGGAGAAAATGCTTATACATTCTCAACTAAAGTGACCAATTTAGGAATGAGTCATTATGACCTAGAAAAAACTTGTTCAACATGAAGACCACTGACATGATTTATTTTAATGACAAACACAATTTGCAATTGTTTACGATGAAACTTGACTTATACGACCTCATAGACAAAATAGTGTAAAAATTTGAAATGTTTCAAAATTTCAATTTTGGGGACAACAAATACGTGATGAATTTTTTTTGAAACCCATATGTAATGAAAGGGGAAGTTTGGGTGGGATGTCAAAAAATATTAAAGGATTACAAAAATATTTATGAATAATTATAGAAATATATATTTAATCTTTGATGTTTCCTTATTTAAAGATGGATGTCATAACTTTTGAAGGGCAATGTTGAATGAATAACCGTCATAAATATCTTCCTTAACAAATAGGGCTGACTATCAAATTTAACCCTTGCATGGGACCTAATCAAACAATGTATATTTGCTTGGAATAAAAATTGTTTTAAAATTGGATCTTTGAACTAAATAAATGAAATTGTTTTTCATTACTTATAATACATGATGTGGCACAATTATTTGGAGGTGCGTAATCCTCATATAATAACATTCAAAATAAATTCAAATTATTAGCACTATGTCCTTCCATTAAAATAATCAAATATTTATGGCATGATAATTAAATAGATTAAAAATTATAAAGTAACATCGAACTCTTTAAATTAATAATAACTCAAACTGTAGTATGACTCCCGAGGGTTATTACTCTTTGAGCTATAAACCCCATGAACATATTGTCCTTCTAAATTGCACTCACACCAAAAGGATATTGTACTTCCCAATTGCAACATCAAATTTGAAAATTGGACAAAAACTCTTTTGTTGAGCATTTGATTGTCATTGATGTCAAAGAGGATATGTCGAGAATCCATTCTTGATGATTTGATGAAGTGTTGTTTTTCATAGATGAGAGAGAAAAAATGCTTGATCTTGAAAATCCTTAAAATCCTATCAAGGAGCAGAGTATGTATTGGAGTTTTGATTGATATTTGCAAGGAGAAGACCTTCCTAAAGTTCACAGGAAGTAGGTTGAGCATGTTGAGAGTATGAGGGAACCTTCACAAGGCCTTTAAGCCAGCCCCACGTACACAAGACCTTCATTCAAGGGTTGCACCCAAAGCACTCCAAAACCCTGTTTGCCCCTATCAAGGTCTCATGACCACTTTTCAAGGTGAATGATCTCATGCAAGCACGGACAGAGCTTAAGCAGGTTGAGATAATGTTGCTCACAAAGTTTGAGGTCAAGATTTGAAGGAAAAGTGCATGAATAATTGTTTTAGGCCTTCTTGAGGTCATAGAATGAGGTATTCAAATCCGAGAAGAACTTTCAGGGATTTGTTGGCACGTAAATCCATTGCATGGTGCCCTGAGTCTTTCATGGGATATGGAGAAGGGTCCTAGGTAAAATCTGTGTTCATTAGTTTTGAATTTTGTTGGTAGTTCGCTGTGAACAATCACTAACACTGCCAACTGTCTTAAACCTCCCTAAAACCCTAATAAAGACCCGATGAACAATATTTGATTCAAAACATCCTAGAATGGATTCAGTTGATCAGAAAACCTATTGGAACAGGTAGAGGACTCTCTCAGGTACCTCATGGTGGCATTGGCTTGTCAGAGGAGATAGAAGACCATACAGAAAAGGGCTTGCTTATCAGAGTTGCGTAGTTTCTCTCAAAAATTGGATTGATCAAGGAATGAAAATAGATTGGAGAGGATGCTAGAGACGTTATGCATATTTACGTGATGTTTTCTGAGGTAGTTCTAGCCTTAGAATTTGCTAAACAGTTCATTCAAGTTAGCTAGTCATAGGCAGATTTGAGCATAAGGAATGGAGTCAAGAAAT
This sequence comes from Torreya grandis, assembly GCA_037957365.1. Classification (NCBI taxonomy): domain Eukaryota; kingdom Viridiplantae; phylum Streptophyta; class Pinopsida; order Cupressales; family Taxaceae; genus Torreya; species Torreya grandis. The sequence continues at coordinate 2,971,359 of JARHVA010000123.1, read as the reverse complement.
TGGTCTGCAAGACTAATATTGGTCATTAAGTCATATTGTTCATATAGTTCCTTTAAACATGATTTGTATGCTCTGATTGCATGACATGAAGGTGATCAAGCATGAGAGAGATCAAACAGTTAGTGACTAAAATCTTAAAAGTAATTTGATGACTAAACTTGAAGGAATAAAATGAATCGCTAACCGTATTATCATATGATCATTAAGCTTGTAAAATTATGTGACATCTCATCTTCAATGATAAAAATTTATTTCCCTCCTTAAATGACTATTGATTTTTTAGAGGCACTTATAGAATGAGCTTGAACCTCTTAGAAACGCCGGAAAGGGTTCAAATTTTGATCGGTGCTTGCCATCCTCTTTTAAGGAAACGTGTCCACGGTGGGAATGCGGTTTGAATGAAGACGGTTAGAAAGGGGTTTTTTAAAATGGGCAGTTGCGACCAAAAATAAAAACGCACAAGCTTGTATGAAGGGGATGTAGCTCAGATGGTAGAGCGCTCGCTTAGCATGCGAGAGGTACGGGGATCGATACCCCGCATCTCCATTTTATAGTTTCGGTATTTTTTCATACAAAAATTTATAACTGGTAAAACATGTGCTGTGCGCTTAAACGGAAATAACCCTCTGAATAAATACGATGAACCCGACGTGAATCGAACACGCAACCTTCTGATCTGGAGTCAGACGCGCTACCATTGCGCCACGGATCCTCAATGTGTAAAGTTGATTCACTTATTTATTAATTACTTTAATATAATAAAATACAACTATTTAAATAAATAAAAAAAATTTCCGTTGCCGGGATTTGAACCCGGGTCGTCTGGGTGAAAGCCAGATATCCTAACCGGACTAGACGACAACGGAGACACACCTTTTTTAAATTTACAAGGATTTCTCTGATGATTTTCATCACTTACGAAACTGTACTCCCTTTAAAATTTAGTTTACTTTCCTTTTCTAGTCATGGAGTTGACGTATTTTCATTTTCGGGTACAAATTTCAATGAGCAGCAGTTCATGGATGCAATTGATTCCTGTTTAATTTAATTTAACGAAATTGAATTTTTAAGTTATTTATAAACATTGTTGGGGCTCTGCATGGCAAAGGAGTTCCGTATAGAAAGAATTGTTTCATGTAGTGGTGGATAACCGACAATATGAAAACCACATCATGCCTACCAAGGCTTCAAGTACACTTTTTGGATACGCCATTACTATTTTAATTGATATAGGAGTTACAAAATGTTTTGTGTCCCCTTGAATTTTGAATAAAATTCCTAGGAAGGCAAAATTTATAGCTAACTCATGCACTGTGTAATATGGTAACTAAGTTGTAAACAACATAAAATAGTGTTTGT
>JARHVA010000123.1:2730000-2965000 GCA_037957365.1 Torreya grandis | reverse complement strand
ATGTTCAACCACATTTATCTACATAAGGTTTTACATAGAAACCCGTCCAAGTGACTATTCAATATTGTGCATGACACATCTCCCTGATGCCCAATGACACTGATGAAATGCTTATCAACATATGGTGCTATCAACTCACCTTCTAACTTATACAATCATCGATGACTAATCATAGGCCATGCAATATATTCCTCCTATTAGGTGAGAGGTGAGAAGTCCTTATAGTGAAAAAATCCAAATTACTTTATGTGCTTCTCATCAAAAATATCAATGAACCAAATAAAACCAAAAATGATAGAAAAAAATGTATATCTATCTATCCAAAATTTCCACTATGGTATAACCCGATCTTAGACTTAGCAACCAACACAAGATGGGTGTGATGATGGCTCTATCATCTTGTCAAAACCCTTAGCACTTGTAAACCCTAAAGTGTAACTATATCATTTTCAATATCAAAAGTGATAGATAATTTTGTTACAATCATTGTTCTGAAGTATATATGTTCTAGTTTTATCTTTCAAGCAAGAGGAGGGTATTGGTTTCAATTGAAAATGCATCTGATGTATACTAGAACACTTTTTTTCCATTCTATATCAAGCAAGAGGAGGGTATTGGTTTCAACTAAAAATGTATCTGATGTATATTAGAAAACTTTTTTTCCATTATATATATAATGGAAAAAAAGTGTTCTAATATACATCAGATGCATTTTCAGTTGAAACCAATACCCTTCTCTTGCTTGAAAGATAAAACTAGAACATATATACTTCAAACCCATGATTGTAATATATATATATATATATATATATATATATATATATATATATATATATATATATAACACATAAAAATAATGTCTATAGATCTCAAAACAAACAAATAACTACTTTAATGTGTTAGGAATGTCCCAAAACCTAGGGAATGGTTGGTTACACAATTAACTTTGGGAAAAAATTCAACTAGATGAAAACACTGAAAAAGGTCACAAAAGTAACAAAAACACCCTTATGTCTCTTTTTTCTCTTTACAAAAATTTTAAAAATAAAATATTCCATTTTCATAAAAACATCTTGACTAATTCGAACATTAAAAAATGATGGAGAGATGATCCTTGTACCTTCCCACTTACAAGTGTTTTATAAAATATACACTACTAATTCCTCTGTAAGAATTCATGAAACATATGCTACATATGATTATTTTAAACTTTATTTTCTTAATTTGTGAAAAAAAATTGCATGTAAATTATTTTTACCCAAATATTCACATGATATTAAAATTGCGCTTCTTTTTTGTTGGTGGGGCACAATGTAATATACCAATGTTTTTGAAAAATCAAATATAAAACAATTATTTAAATCAGAATTATGTTATATTTCTCCATGGCACACCATGGTTGTATTATTGAATTCATGAACATATTTGTTGATGTAAATATTTGTAGTTCATACAAAGTTAAAATTGCATTTCTCTTTTGTTGGTAGGGCACAATGTAATATACCAATGTTTTTGAAAAATCAAATATAAAACAATTGGGTATATTTCTTTATGGCACACCATGGTTGTATTATTGCATTCATGAGCATATTTGTTGGTATAAAGATCTATAGTAGTTCATACACATGCTTTAAAATTGATTGTTTGGAAGTGATTTAAATTCTTGTGAAACTTGTAAATATTGTACAAGTGCTAATATTTTGATCAGAAACTAACATATGTCGTATAAAACATGTTAGAGGTTGTACATAGGTGATTCTTAGGCTGAAAAAGGTCATGCCAAAGGAAAAAAATTATGTAGGGGCATCAAAACACTGTACAATGCTTACAACAGAGAGATAAAAATTACTTTTATGACTTGTTAGCCATACAAATGAAATTTACAAGGGTTTGGGTCATATAGATTTAGGTTTTGAACCTTTAATAATAAAAAGTAATATTTTAAAACCTATGTGGCTGTACAAACTCCTCACAACATTTAAAATATTTTCTAATTTTAAATCAGGTAATAATGATTTGTGGAAGATTTGGGCTGTATAAATTGAAATTTCAAGCTGTGAAGTCGTACAAACAAAAAATATTTTAGAGAGTTTTAATAAATAAAAAAATGCTCACATTACTTTATACCTATTTTTCTCTTTTCAAATTATTTCTCTCTCCAACTTCTCATATTACTTCATATTCTTCACATTTCTTTCATTCTCTTCCTTTATATGATATACAAGACTTTGATACCACTATTATGACCATGCACATGTAAAAATGAAAAAATACAATATATAATTTGATAAATGGTTAATTTAAAGGTAAAATTTCATTATATTGTTTATAAAAAATGAAAGTTTTTAATAATCTTTTATGAAGTGGTTAATCTATGAGAACTCAACAGATTCAATTGTCCAACTAATCAAATTAATATTATTATTTACTAACATTAATAATAATATTAACACTATTATTAACATACAAACATAAAACAAATATAATCTTTGGATTATATGAGTCAATATAATTAATCTTTGGATCATATAAGCCAACATAATTTTATTGCAAATTTTTGAAATTGAATTGATCTTCACAATTCCTTCTACAAATATGAAATAACACCATAAGAATTCATAAGACTTCCCTTTTTTATGATCAATTAGAAAGTTTTGAAATAATATAATAAGACTTTCAATTATTTTTTAAAATTTGGTAATTTTTACTTTTACAGAAACAATGATGTATTATTTTTTATCTATATATTGTTAGAAGTTCTCAAACCATAAATTGTTATAGCTTATTTCATAAGCTCATATCCATTGTAATGTCTTATGGTATAGTTTTGTATGTCTATTCTTATGGTAGTTTTGTGTTCTGGTATAATTTATGGTTTATATATTTTATATACATTTATTTTTTATTGTCTAGATATTTTTGTAATATCATGTGTCATTAGTTTTTTTTTTCATCAAAATAAAACTTTTATTATATCCTTTAACCATAGTCATTTTTTAAATTATATTGGAGTTTAGTCTTATCTAGTATTCTTTTAAGTGTATAGACATGTCAATTAGGTTTTAGTCTTATTCATCAGATAGTTTTGTCATCTTTTATATATATATATATATATATATATATATATATATATATATATATATATATATATATATATATATTGTTTAGATTATAATCTTTAGGAGTACATTGTTTTAGTGTTAATTATATGTTGTCATTGATAAGATTAAAATTAAAATTTTCTTTTCATAAATGGGGCATTTTTTTAGTTGAAATTAACATTTTGATTTATTTAATTTATGGGGAGATTTTTTTTAAATGACATTTTTTCAAAAATGAGATGCAACCAAGCTTCACGATCCTTAAAACTATTTAAGTTTGAAAGATGTATCTAGTTGAGTAAGCAACAAATGGAGGATGGAGGCAACAAAGGTTGGAGGTTAAAACATGACCTCTTGTTAGCCACTAGCAATGGGGTTGCACTATGATATAATGGCATTTTTATTTTTGTTTTGTTTTGTATAGCATGTTAAAATAAATCTTATATTACATCGACATGTTTGAAAAAAACATGTTGTAAAATAATCCCACTTTTTGAGGAAAAAAGATATTTCAAGATAAACTCAATATGGATTGTTGTCCATATAGTTCAAGAGTTTTAGGAGTTTGGGGAAAGGGATTCAGGAACTTGGGAATTAAACTCGAGAACTACACCTTTATGAGGGTTACAAGATAAATTTATGGAGTTGTATGTGGTCCAAATATTTTTTTTAGAGAGAAGCTTGTAAAAAGCATGGTTCTTTTCTCCCATGTTCACACTAAGGAGGGAATGTTAGGAATTAGTATATCATCTTGTGAGAATAATATATTTGTTATAGTATGTAAATGAGTTGTTATAAAAAAAATCATAATAGACATGATTAGAATTATGAAATTATTTTTGGTGAGTAGGTTATTGTAAAAGATAAGGTTGGATTCCTACATATGAGGATATATCAAACCTATATATATGTATGCTTTGACTAGTCGATAATCTGAATTGATTATTTATCTCATGGATCAACAATAAAAATGGGAAGAATGCATTCCCTTGGTAAAATTCACATACAATAACACTCTTCATTCCACATTGAAAATGGAACTATTTGAGGATTTTTATGGTAGGAAGTGACTACTAGACAATAGAATGTGGGTGGTGTTAGTAGAGATTCCTAGAAATAATCCAAAACATGCTAATTTCATGGATATATTACATAGTGGAGACTAAATAGAAACCATAATTGTCATTACATAATTACAATCCATCAATTACATCCATAGTTGCACATATAGGTTAAGAAGAACACAACTATAACAAAAGGTGAACATATACGACATAACATATGACAATAAATTAAAGTAAAATAAAGTATTTATTGCATACTAACCATACATAAATGAATATTAGGAAAACCATATCAGAAAGATTTTATTAATCTCTATCAACATATCATAACCATATTCTATTACAACAAAGCGCTATATATAGCCTTTTAAAATCCATTGTCTCTTCACATTCCAACCTTTCCATATACAAAAGGAAAGACTTTTTGCATTCTTCTATTACCCAATTAGGCTTATCAGGTTGAATAGATATAAAATTTTATATAAAATATAAAACTATATAATTCACATGTGTCCTTTTATTATACTTTGTAATTTTACCATGATCTATTCCATGTCCAACACTTTCTCAGACTTAAATCATTGTCTCATCCTGAGACAAAGTTGCAACATGATCTACACTGAACTAAAAAGATGATCTATAAATAAAAGTTGTAGTAATCACTCTAGGTGTCATTTCCCAGTTTTCACCCTTTGTGCACTATTTAGCCACCATTTTAGGTTTTCAACTAAGTAGCATACTATCCTATTGCCCTTTCGGGTTTTCAATAGACTAGTCTAACCTGGTGGCCACCCTTTATAGGTTTTCAACTAGTCTGGCCCCACTCCTAATGTTTAGTTTATCTTATAAAATTTAATATTGAAGTCTTAAAATTGAAGTGCACATTACCTACTACTGTGGTGGTGGAGAAATTTGGCTGTGTTGCTACAAAAGTTGTGTTTGCTTAGCTTCTGACCTACTAGCATCTAGTGCACCCAATGATGGAGGTTATTTTTTCAAATCACACCTTTGCATCTAAATTTTTATTTTTTAGAATTTGGTGGCCACCCTTTATAGGTTTTCAATTAGTCTGGACCCACTCCTAATGTTTAGTTTATCTTATAAAATTTACAAAATTATTGAAGTCTTAAAATTGAAGTGCACATTACCTAATACTGTGGTGGTGGAGAAATTTGGCTGTGTTGCTACAGAAGTTGTGTTTTCTCAGCTTCTAACCTACTAGCATCTAGTGCACCCAATGGTGAAGGTTATTTTTCAGATCACACCTTTGCATCTAACTTTTTATTTTTTAGAATTTGGTGGCCACCCTTTATAGGTTTTCAACTATTCTGGCCCCACTCCTAATGTTTAGTTTATCTTATAAAATTTACAAAATTATTGAAGTCTTAAAATTGAAGTGCACATTACCTACTACTGTGGTGGTGGAGAAATTTGGCTGTGTTGCTACAGAAGTTGTGTTTGCTCAGCTTCTGACCTACTAACATCTAGTGCACCCAATGGTGGAGGTTATTTTTCAAATCACACCTTTTCATCTAACTTTTTATTTTTTAGAATTTGGTAGAGCTAATGTAAAGGAATAAAATATGGCTCATCTATAATCTGGGCAATAGCTGGATTAAATTGAGATAAATCATGCTTAAGTTTTTTCTAATATGTGAAAACTTCATAGACCATGGAAAGTAAAATGCATAGAGGTATCTGGATACCATCATGTTTTGTACATATTCATCTTTTGTAATGTTGAGTAGTGCTTTAGCATTAGATTGCTTGAGTTGGATATCCAATACAAGCTCATTCAATCTATTTGTAGTCCTTTGGGTTTGAATGGCTACAAAGGTAGTGAACATTTTTTCATTATGCTAAACTTATAACTTATGCATCACAACATCTCTAGAATGAAGAAGTTTTTTGAGTGCCCTGCCCATTACTTTTGTAATATCCCTTTGTTCATCCATTAATGCTTTAGTTTTATCTACAATGGCGAACTTAGGTTTCATAGTAGCCAAGGTCTGATTGAGATGTTGTCTCCAATTCAACATATCCTTGGCTATCTACTTGGCCTATTATGTAATTATCTCTAAGAGCTACTCATATTCTTTAATGATTTTGCATATAGTTTATATTTTATTCTTGATAACTTACCCTTGTGTGCACAATGATAGTACTTATTATGTATCCACCCAATCCCTTGTAAGCTATGTCAACAGAGTAGTGAATTTTTTATCCTCAGACCTTACTTGATCACCTAGAACCTATGTAACTAATGTGGGATAAGTGTTATTTATCAATTTTTGTACCTTTATCAAGTGATATTTTGCTTCTACCTTTTCCTCATGTAACCTTAGAAATTTCTACTCCAAGTTTGAAGCCTTATGTGCAATTGACTCCTAAAATGTAAATGCACCTTCAATCTACTTTGATAGTGGTAGGTGAGTCACATCCAAAGATGTTTCCATAATATTTTTATCAAGTGCAATGGATGTGGTTTCTAGTGTGGCAGGGACTAGTGTAAATTGAGCTAAAGAGAGCAATAAGGTGGTTCACCTAATTGATGTTGTAGGGAAATCCCACATCTACTAGTTAGAGATCTATGATTTGAGATATGATGCTTATTTTATGGCCTTTGTTTGGTCTATGCTCTTTAAGTCTACCTATTCTTTGGCCTCCTTATCCCTCTCAACTTGAATTTTAGATTCCACCCTAGCCTTTACATCTACTTGAACTTGCACTTTGGCTTCCTCCTCAGCCTTAGCCTTAGTATCAACTTAAGCTTTGGCTTCAACTTCATCCTTAACTGTATCTTGAGCTATTTGTACTTCTATTTCATGCTTATGTTATTCCTCAACAACCTTGGCTTGCACTTCTTGCTCCACTTGCTTTGATTGCACATTTTGTTCCTTTTATTGTTCTAGGTAGGTTTCCTCTTATTATTTCTTCTTTGCCTCTAATGCTTTGACCTTATTATGTGTAGACTCTACTTCTTCGGCTTTCTTCCTTGTAGCCCCACTTTATTTGGCCCACTTCTGTGCAGCCTCTACTTCATTAGATTTATATTATCTTTCTTTCTCTTCAACTTGCTGTTTTCATTATGGTTTCAATACAACTTATTATTTTGTGCATTGTGCTTCTTATATAGTTGCTTGTTTCTATCACTTTTTTTGATAGGATATGGAGGAGCTTATCAGAGATATTTAAATCATGAAGAGGATTCAAATACATAGAAAAAGTAATTCAATCCATAATATATTATTTATGCTTCATATTTACATATGGAAAGATTATAAATATATAGGAAGAGACTTTCCTATAATTGGGGAGATACAATCTCCACCAATATCTCACCCAAATTTCCCTCAAACTAACAAACCACTATATACAAATATATTTTTATTATAATAAATTCAGGTAACTAACACACACTAATAAATCTAACATAGAAACTATCACAAATCTATTAACGTGTTATTGTAACTAATAATAACAATGTTATTATAGATTAATAATGTGAACATAACTCGACATTCACCCCCTTGTGAACATTATTAATCTTATCTACACCCCCTTAATGTGAACATGGAGAAAACAACTCTCCCATATCTACACCTGTACTCATGATTTAGTGATTTTCAGAGGACAATCACAAACCTTACATGATGGTTTAATAAATGGCTGACCAATAACCAAAAATAATACCTGATGGTTTTATAGATGGCTAACCAACAAACAAATTAACAGTTTTAAAAGTGGAAAACTAGAAACCAAAAAATAATGGTTTTACAAATGGATAATCCAAAACCATAAAACACTAATTTTATAAGTGGATTACCATACATCACATCATAATGTGCAATATAGTTTCTAGCTCTCATCATTCTCACATTTTAGAGAAGTTATATAGGAATATTCAATTTACTTATGACAAACATGAACATACATATAGCATATGTTCTTATTTCAAACAAAACCAAGCTAAAAATAATACACAATACACAACAAAAAACAAAAATTCCACTAAAGCAAATGGTGGCCCTGTCGCTAGTGGCTAATGAGAGGATATGAAACCTCCAGCCTCCATTTCCTCCTTCCTACAGTAGGTGATGTTGCTTACTTAGCTGACAAGATCTTGAAGCTCATGTCATTTTTAATGATAAAACTCTCCCACACATATAACTAACACATATAACTCAAGACGTCAGGGTTGCCTTATAATGCATCCTTTACAAGGATGAGTTTTTTCGACTTGATAATTTGACTCTTGAATTAAAATGACTCAATAATCAATATTTTTGAATTTTTGACATAGATAACATTTTGACACTAAAAATATAACTAAATGATAATGACCACTCAATTAATGACTTTGACTCTATTGATAAAAATGATTTATGAACACAAATTTGCATGACTATACCTAAGCTAATCAAAATACTTAAATAAAATAAATGTATAAAGAATCTTAAAACACTAATGGAATACATATAAAATATTATCAAAATAATGTATTTCAAAAGGTGTTTGACCTTATATTACATGGTGCATAAGTATAATAGAGATAAGGATCCCATGAAGATATAGCGAATAAATTTCCCTCCTATATTATGTCATTCATAACAATGAACAAACTTCATTTGTTCACCTCGGATCTTTAAGGTTAGATGCAGTGAGCGAGATGATAAGTCAATATAGCACAAGTTGGATTGGAAGGGAAATCTTGATATAGAACATATGGTGTATGCCATTTTATTCCTTTTGTTGGATGTGTATAGAAAGATATTAAATTTATCTCCAAATAAGATCAATTTCATTAGATCTATGATCTGGTCTCAATAGAAATATGATGCACAAAATTTGGAACTATTAATATATTACATTTTTACTCAATGTACTGTGTAATCTCCAAGACACATTTATGTGAACCAAAAAGTATATATATGGCATCTCCATACGTACTATACAAGGTAGATCTTGATGACTATATGAACCATGCTTCTATAGGCTATATGAAAAGGTGACAATTGAGATTACCTATAGATGAACAAAAGACATGACATATAGATCTGAGAATAGATTTATAATCATTGACCAACTCAATACACAAAGAAACCAATGAATGATGTGCTATTTAAAACTAAAAATATTTTGACAAGAATGTAAGTGGAGAAGTGGTGGAAGCATCGAAAGCTCGAAGCCCTATGGGGTGAAGCTCATGGATAGGTTAGCATAGGAAAATCAATGATAATGAAAATCATGTCTGCGAACTAGCATAATCTACACACATTGAAACTTGTCATAGATGCATTTGCAAGTTATAATTACATTGTTCAACTCATAACAATTCATTGTATTGATAGAACTTGTAGATCTGGTGTGTTTTAGGGGTGACTTGGATGAGATTCCAATGTTATGAATATTCACTTGTATGGTATAAGCATGACGCAAATGAAGTTTGCATAAGAAATAAAAGAAGAATGACACTCCTAAAAAAACACTAAATTAATCTACAAGATTAAAAAACTTCTCACATAAAAAAAATTCCATACACAGGGACAAAGCACTGCACTATCGCCCCTTCACATGATCTCACAGTCCCATAGCCATAGCTGCTCTGATACCATTGATAGGATCTGGAGGAGCTTATCAATGAGATTTAAATCATGAATAGGAATCAAATACATAGGAAAAATAATTCAATCCATAATATATTATTTATGCTTCATATTTCCATATGGGAATATCAAAAATATATAGGAGGAGACTTTCCTATAATTGGGGAGATACAATCTCCACCAATATCTCACCTAAATCTCCCTCAAACTAACAAACCACTATATATGAATATATTTTTATTACAATATATTTAGGTAACTAACACAAATAAATCTAACCTACAAGCTATCATAAATCTATTAACATATTATTGTAACTAACAATAATAAAATTATTACAAATTAATAATGTGAACATACATCAACATTTTCTTATTTCTTTTTCCTTCTTTTTTCTAGTTCCTCTCCTCTTCCTTTTTCACATCCTTAGGATCCAGTGTGTCCTACATAGTTTCATGTTCTTCTATTGGATCTAACATAGTTGTGTCTTGGGATTCCTTAACAATTTCCATGTCTACCAAATTAGTTTCTAATTTAGTATGTTTATATGACTCTGATTCAACCACCTGACCTTTGTGCATGAGATTCTTCTTCTTAGATCTAGCTAGAGGAGTGAGGGTCTCTTTTTTATTCTTTGCAATGTGAGGCTAGGCTTGTTACTATTTTACTTATGACTATTATGCACCACTTGATTTTATAGGTTCACTAAAAGACACCATCATTTCTATGATAGTTTATGATGGTTTGGTGGTGGGATGTGTATGTGGTCATCAAAACAAGGACCATGTAAGACTACCATATTCTGGTAGATCCACCATCTGCGCAACTGATGATCCTATAATTAGATCGATTAAAAATATCTTAGCTTCTAGCTTATGTTGAGTTACTTCCTAACCTATAATATCCATAATAATTAATGGAAATGGTCAAGTAATGTCAACCTAGAGTTCCTTTCATACCTGATTTCACACTTGACAAGTACGCACTGCTTTCCAGAAGAAGAATTCATTTTCCACCTCTTTATCTACACCTTACCGATGTCTTCCAACATAAATTTGAAAACTTTATTCTCATCAATGCCCATCTCTAGTAAGTTAGACTCACCATCTATCTTAGGAACCATAGGGTTATCCAACTAGGACTTTGTTTGCAATGTCCTTTTTTTGGTGGTGTTGGTGAGGCACGTGGTATAGGTGCCTTCTTTTTTCCTTTATCTTATGGTGGTGGAGCATGTGGTTATTTTGGTGGTGCTCTCTGCATATTTTATTTTTGTACCTATGGAATAATAACTTGAAGATATGGAAATTACCTCACAGCTAAGGATTTTTGCCTATATACTTCACCCTATGCTTTTATCATAGAAACAAATAATGGCATAAGAGTCATAGGTGGAGATGCCAACTCATGGATGTTTATTTGAATGTCATTATACAGCTTGGTGACTGAAGCATGTTGTCCCAAATATTGCATGACATATTTTGGTATTCTTTGGTGTGTTTTAATTAAATTTAGGGATTCCATCCACCATGTATTAAACTACCCTAGTTATTCATAGTATTGCCCTATTTTCATCCATGTGATGTTTAGGAGGTAAGTAGTAGGCCAAAAATATACAATCACATTGATTGGTCCAAGTGGAGATTTTCACTATGTGAAGCACAATAATAAACCAAAAATTAGTACTAAAATGTTTATGTGATTCCTATAAGTACCTTATCAATGTTGGTGGTGAGCTCGGATGCTAAAAACTCAAGCCAATTGAATTCATCCCATAACTGTATCATATGATATGTAATATAAATTACCCCTCTCATTACTTACCTTGACTATTTGGTAGTTTTCCAAAACCTTTTTATGATGCATTCTACCATAATGTGCACTGAATCATCCTTAATTTATTTAAATGGTGTTCTTCATCCTGCTCATATGGTATATTTTCTTGCACGTCTGAATGCATTGGTGGTGCCATATATATATATATATATATATATAAGGAGAGATTTACCTTGATTTAGAAGGCCTATGTCTCATGCCATTATTTGCATAGTGATCCAAAATGTAATATTTTGGGATAAATGGATAGCCCCTTTATTTTAGTGACTTCATGACCTCATCAAGTTGCCCAAATGTAGGCAACCTAATCAATCTTTTTTCATCAAAACCTTGACGTGGATGTTAAAGTGCGAGGGCTCTAATTATATAGTTCCCTGAGGATATTATGAAAAAAGAGTAGCTTCTACTATGTCAATAAAATCAAATAGATCTAGATATTTGTACTTGGTTTGGCAAATACATAACCCAATCCCCTTCTCCTCTTTCATTACATCTATGGGTGAGATCAACAACTGACCTTTGTCCATAGTTATATTGGTGATTTGTGATGAATGATTGCTCTACTTGATCAGGATCTGGTTTGAAATCCATTCATAGGGAGGTGTTCTGAAAGCATATCATAAAATTATCTTATTACCCATAGTCTATAATGTTTTAGCATTATCCATAACCACTCTTATATGGTTTTGGTTCTCAATTTTGTCTCACTGACTACTTTAAATTCATTGACTATTTATGCATGAGTGTTCCTCTTCTAATTAATATCATTTGTTATAAGTTTTCTTGACAATAGCATTTTATGCTTAGAATCTTTGATTTACCCCTTTGACAGTTATTTGATGTGATTATATGTCTTTTCATCTATCTAATTTGTTTTATGACTCCACCTATCTATTTACTATTTAATCTACCTCAAAAATGATGCAATCTTTTGAAACACTACATCATTAATGGTCTGACATGACCATTGGCCTTCTTTTATTCCTACCTATATTATCACTGCCTTCTTGGATTTAATTGATATCCTTGATGTAGTTGTGGCCAATTATCTCTTGTGATATATCTCTGGAATATGATCACACCTTGTGATTATAATTACTTTTTGGTTGCTACAATGTGTTGCACTACAAAAAATGTACTATAAAAACATTCTAACCTAAAAAAATCAAATAGAAACAAACAAAATTAAAGAAATTCATAACTACATGGTGCCACTCATCACCCACCTAATTTTTTAGTAGAATGATAGATATTAAAGGTAGTAAGGCTTAAGTCTACAACTATTTATACATCCTCAAATTATGGTTCCCTGCAAATATTTTAGCACTATAGTACCCTGTTGTGACACTTCATGAATAATATAGGGTCTTTTCCATATAATACATAGCTTTCTAGGGAATGCTTTAAATCTACTATCATAAATCAATATCGTTTATTCCAAGTAAAATTCCTTAGATCACAAGTTATGATCATGCCATGCTTTCTGACTTTGCTTGTTAATATATTGTATCATTATGCCCTTTTTCTATTTTCTTCCATATTTATTAATTCAATCATCCATGATTTTAGTGAATATTGATCCCCTAATCTCATAATTATAATACGTAGACTAGGAACAATATACTCCATAAGCATTATTACCTCAAGGCCATATACCAATTGAAAATGAGTGAACCCTGTAGCTCTTTTGTAATGTGTTCTATAGGCCCATAGAATCATAGGAATGAAATAGTCCCAATCATCCCTTTTCACATTAAAAATATTTTTTATCATTTTTCCCAATACTTTATTGGATGCTTCAGCCTATTCATTTGCCTACGGGTGATAATTTGTGATCTTATGGTACGATATCATAAAATCCTCAGTTAGAGTATTGATAGTATTATTTAATAAATGTGTGCCTTTATCATTGATCAAATTAAATGTACATCCAAATCATGTAATGATGTTTTCATGTAGAAATTTGGTAGCATCTTTCATACCACAGCTTAGAGTGGAAGCAAATTCCACCCATTTACTGAAATAATATGCCACATTAATAATGTATCGTGTATGACTTTATTTTCTTGGTGCACTTATAATATGAACAAATTTGATTCCCCATTTCTCAAAAGGTTATTTTATGAGCATTGGTACTAAAGGTATCTTGTCTCTTTGATTTAGCTTCCCATTCTTTGACATACATCACCCTGTTTAGCGAATCTATGTGCATCTTGAAATAATGTAGGCCACCAAAGACCACACTGTAATATTTTACCTGATATAGCTTCACCTATAAAATGACATCCTTTAACCCCTTGATGTGATGCCTATAATAACTGGGGTCATTTATGTTCTAGAGTTACTTTGCGCAGTACATCATCTCTGTCAATTTTGTACAAAAACCCATTAATGAGGTTAGAAGGTATAGCTCAGGTAGTCATTTTATTTTTATCCCACTTTGTATAGTTCATAGGGAAGGTTAATTGCTCCAAGAAATTTTCAATGTCTTCCATATTATCAAGAACTACAACTATTTTGAATAAATACGTATCTAGGGACTCATCTTCAAGTTCTTCTGGCTCCTCCCCATTATGAAGTATGATCAGGTGATCTAGCACAACATTTTCATGGATTAGATTGACATTAATGTGGAATTAAAATTCTTAAAATAACATAATCCACCTAGAAATGCATCCTCCCAACATTGGATTATTAACTAGGTATATCAAAATCCCTAATGATCTGTAAAGAACTCAAATAGTGTAGCCAACAAGTAGTGCAAAAACTTTTGTAGTGAAAAAACCATGGTTAAATACTCCCTTTCAGTAGTAGTATAATTCTTCTCAGTTGTAGATAGCTTCCTGCTATCAAAATGTATAAGATGATCTAGTCCACCTTCACCTGATTGCATCAAGACAACTCCTACTATAGTACCAGAAACATCTGCATGCATGTGGAATGGCTTATTCTAGTCAAGAAAGACTAAAATTGGTGCTATTATGATCCTTTGTTTTAGCTTAATGAATGTTTCTTGACATCCTATTATCCATTCAAATTTTATATCTTTGCATAGTAGCTTCTCTATGGGCACAAATATAGATGCATACCAATTGATTAACTTATTATAATATTCTATATGACCATTAAATGTGTGCAATTTCATAGAGTTAGTAGGAGGTGGCATCCTTATGATGACAACAATCTTAGATGGGTAAACCAAAATGCCATTTATAAATACAATATGGCCCAACAAAACACCAAAAGGTGTGAAAAATAATCATTTATTTAAATATATATTAATTTGCAAAGATTGATACCATTCTATCATGAGTTGTAACTTCAACAAATGTTGTTTAAACAGAGATAAAACATCCAAATCATCCAAATAGACTTCCAAAAAATCATGAATGAAATATTTGAATGTAAATAATATAGCTCTAGAAAATATTGTGGTTGCATCCTTCATTCCAAAAGGCATTACCTTATATGTGAATGACCCCCATTCAGTTGCAAACATAGTTTTAGCTTAAAATTCTACTACAATTAGAATCTGGTGGTACCCACTAAATCCATTTATAAATGAGTGCACTTCTTACCTGTGATTGATTTAAGGACTTCATTTATGAATGGTATTGGAAAATGATCATTCATGTAGGCATCATTAAGTTCACGGTGATCCCCACAAACCCATATCTCTCAAGTTTTATTTGGTTGCACCAATATGGGACTTACCCAATCTTCTTTTTCTACTAGATATATGATTTCAGCTTCTTGCAATCAATCTAGCATAGCTTTTATCTTTATGTTCATGTTAGGATTTAATCTATATAGTCACTTCTTAATGGGCCGAGTGCACTATTTCAATTCTATGTGTATTTATCCTAAAGATGGATCTACACATTTTACTTCTGAGAATTTAGTTGAGAACACATCTTGGTAGTCAATTAGTAGTTGTAAGACCTCAAAATTTTACTCTTATTCCTAATAGTCTCCCACCATCACAATCTTAGGAACTGATTATTTTATAATGTTCCCTTCAATATTTTTCAAGGGATATTGATATATCTTGTTTGATCCATTAGGCATAGCATCTTGAAAAATTCACTTGCCTTCTCACTATAGAATGTTTATGTTGCACAATCTTTCTTCTTCTAAATGATTTGCACTTTGAACTAGGTTTGATTTAGTTTCCCATTTGGCCTCAAAGAAACCTTCAAGATTGAGATCTCTATCACTATCACTGGACTCTATCAGGTCATTTTTCATTCTATTACATGGATTAACAAGATTTTTTTTGTTGGCTAGCTTTATAATTGTATAGTACCACATTAAAATCTTGTGTAACCTCCTAATATGATGATGATTCAACTATAATTTCTAAATCTTCTACACATTCATGATAGAGAGATTTTAATTTTTTATAAGGCCTTATGCATCAATGGATTATTATCTTCAAACACAAATGTCTAAATGAAATCTTGTTGAACTTATGCCCAATGCTTGGTTTCTCTTTTGTACTCTTGGTGCATATACTAGGCTATTGGCAAAGTTGATAGTGTGGCTATAAATGTGCACCCAATATCTTATATCTACTCCATGCACAATCTATATATCCACACATTGATGAATGTGTAACTTAGGATATTGACCTTATTGGAAGAAAGACCATTCTGATTTGATAGTATTTAATAGCTAGAACCTTGCACATAAAAAATCACATGCTTCCTCCCAATGAATTTTTATATTTCTATAGACTGCCCACCAAGTCATAGCAATTCCTTTCAGTGTATAGCTGATTATGCTAACTCATTGATCCACCTCTAGTACATGGTGTTCAAGTCTTAATATAAATGGATTGAGATCCTCTATCATAAAATATTAAGGTATATGGCATTTTACAATGAACACCATGTGCATAGGTCATAACTCATGATCTTTGTGATCCTAGTTCAACATGTGATTGTTCAATTCACCACTTATGGATTATGGTAATTCCCATGGTATAACACCCTCAAGAGTAGGCTCTATGTAATCCATCATTATTACTCTTATATTATACAATAAGTCAACTTTAGACTTTGTCGAAGAGTGCACTGACAGAGAAACATAATATTCTATATAAATTTACTTAGCTAGAGACTTTGTTATATCAGGTTTATATATTGGTCACTCTTCTTGATGTGTAGTGTGCAGTTTCCCAGCTTGATACTCTACAGGTTGTAAAGCATTTTTCCTTTCATCTATTGTAAATTTAAACCAACTATTCCCCCCATAGGCATAAGGGGATTTTGGATATTTTGGGATAATATATGGATTTTGATTAGAGTTAGTTAGGGGTATGACCACTATTTTATCCCCTTAATGCATTTTTAGCTAGTTGCACATAGTATTGATGATCATTTGGTCATCATAAACCCATTTCTTTCTGATTAAGGTAGGCTATTGAGTCTCTATTGTCTTCATGTTGATGACTTAAAAATCTCCTCACAGGCTAAGTTCAACCACTTTAATTTCAACATCCTTTAACCTTATGATAGGCTTGACCCAACCATAATCCACTAGACTAAGAGTAATTGAAATGTAGCTTAAAGTCGGTCAACCAATGACTTTACAAGTTGATCGTGAAATCATATTGACTATGCTACCAAATTTAAATATTGTATTTGGAATATCATATCCAACTAACTCAATATCCATTCAAGAATCAACATCCCAAGGTTTCTTTGTTTTAACATACCAGACTACCTTATCAGTATGTTGTTGACCTTGCTATGTGCACTCTAGAAGATTATGTAGGATATTAGTGATGTTATGGAAGATATCCTCATTGCATAGTGTACTTAGTAACTTCATCAAGTCTATTAAAGCAATCGCAAAACCATCCTATCTCATGATCTTGATAATTTCTCCATACATTTGGGCATCAATGGCTATGTTATCACCCTCAAAAGTAAGTTGTTGTTAGATATCTTGCAAGACTTATGCATATTGATACATCAAATTCTTTTCTATAGCAAGATCAAGATATTTGTCTTGGTGCACTTTTCTAATGCCCTGATCCTAGGGCATTTATAAAGGTGGTAACCCTTGTTCAACTCTTTGTTGTTGGGTGACTGCTTTCATAAATGCATTTTCCTTTGGATATGCATTGATCATATTTACATTGTTCACTAAATTCTCCTTCCTTTATTTTTCCAATACTAGATAATATTCTATTTGATGTTGGTCTTCTACTCTGTAGTATATGTAGAAGACTTGTCTCTATGAGTTGGTAGGGAAATTCCTCACATAATGGTTGTATACACCACATAGATAACATTGCATAGGCAATCAGGTTTGTTGATTGTCATTGTTATGACCACCTTGATATCCTCCATGATATCCACCCCTATATACCCCTCTATATCCTCTTCTATTCTGTTGGTCTCCCCAACTTTATTATTTTTGTCTGGCATGTCCTCCTTCTTGTCTTGACTACATATCATACCCCCCATATTGGTGTTGATCATAACTGAAAGCCAAATTTGATTTCTACTATTGAAGGTTTGTATTTGTCCATGGTTACACATACTAACCATAATATTGATATGATGGATATAGTGTATTGTTATAGCTTTCTAGGCCCTGTGATTGAAGTTATCATGATGAAGGCATTTGATATTTAGGAGATGAAGGTATCCATCCCAAACCACCTTGAGTCATATTGGTCATCTCCACTTTTAGTCTTGGAATTTCCTACTTCATAGTTGGTACTTCTTGTATTTTAACTACTAAGACATTATTAGTAATATCTTCCTTTAACTCCTATAATACTCAACAATTACTTTCATCATGGTTCATGGATTTTAAAAAATTATAGAATAAACCCTATAATTTTTAGATGTAGTGATGTAATAAATGACACTCAAAAGTTTCATGCCCTACATATCTCATAGAATTCATGGTTAATATTAGGACAATAATTTCTATAATGTCCTTCTCATCATCACTTTGTGCACCATAGACCTAGTTTAGGCTTATCTTTTTCATGCATCTTATCGATTCTTCTCATGAATGCATTTATCTTTTCTTCAATCTTGGAACTAGTTACGGGGGTGTCCCCATAGTCCTCTATTTGATCTAATCTCAAGGTAATATACCAAGCATAAATTATAGTTGAATATTGAGTCGGTGTAATGGTAAATCTAATTATTGGTTGTAGTCCTTCTACGAACCAAGCAGCTTTATCTTTGTCCTATAGAATGAATTCAATTTTGTTCATGATGTCAAAAAATGTCTAATCATATTCTAAAACTAATTCATCGATATTTATCAAATATCCTTTAAATATTGAATGGTTTGGCTTGTGCATCTCTTTAATTAAAATCTTGTTATCAATAGAATTTTAACTTGCACAAGGTCCAGGGTGTTTACATCCCTTTTATAAATGAACTATAGGGCTCATCTTGATAAATCCCCTACAAGTTCATATTTCTTGATGTTATCTATTGTTATTATTCTCACATTCTATTTCATGTCTCATGTTATTATATATTACTTTGGGTCTGTAGACCCATCAAAGGGCATTAGAGAATTAAACCTTCTTGTAGTCAATGACATGGGGGGAACAATTGTAGTTGTTATGATAGGTTTTTGAATAATAGTAACTATAACTAAAGGTATATATATATATATATATATATATATATATATATATATATATATATATATATATATATATATAGTGGTGATTGTGACTTTATGTGATGGCCCACTACTAGTTTTGCAATGTTGATTGTGCACTATTAAATATTCACTAGACTTTTTAGGTGTCTTAAATAGGAACTCCACTCCTATTTTTCTTCTATCTATTGTCTACTTTATTTTTGCACTTGACTTTCCAAACTTGTTTGTAAAGGAATCAAACCAATCTATATCCACCTATTTTCCTACACTTATTTTTATATAAAGTAACAAATTAAGATGGGGGAATGCATACTCCCGAAGTTAATGACTTTTATTTTGAAATTCTACTAATTTTGAACTTGAACCTATCAATTTTTTGCATTTGAATTTGAATTCTTCCCAAGAATCTTCTTCTTTAGGTCTAGATAGAAACCCTTTTATTAAATGTTGTTAGGTTGTGGAGCTAAAAGCTTCACTGATGCAGACATGGAGGAGGTTGCAGAAGAGTTGCGGAGTGTCACAGACACCAGCGTCGGTCAGGCCAACTGACGACGGCAGGTAGGAGACAGGAAGCAACCGACGTTGGTTAGAGATCGCCCAGCATCGGCGACCCCCAGGTGGATAGGGACCGACGTCGGTCGCCTATGTGGTTTGACTGCGAGTATATTACAGGCAGTCAGTTGACAAACCAAGTGTTTGCATGATGAGAGCTAATTTTAGACTGAGAGCTGTGGATCTAATTATTATAATTAGATGTCTAATTATTGTTTGGATGAGATCTATATAATAGACTCATGGTTGTATTGGAAACTAGTGCTAGTAAGTAAGAGAGAAAACAACTCCTTCAGAGAGAGGTAGAGCAATGGTGCGTTCCTCCTAGTGCCACAGTACCAAGTGTGGGTGCTGGATTGGAGAATCAGTAGGGTTCTTCATTTATGTATGATCTTGGTCATCAGGTGAACATGGCCTTTATAGGAGATCTGCATGGTAAGTAAGATCGTTGATCTACAGGTGTATGTGTGTGCAAGGTCAAGGTTCACAGGTGTGCAAAACCAAGTTGATTTGCAGGTGTGCAAGATCAGATAGGACAGCAACACAACAGGAGGAGAATCAGGCAGGATCTACTTGGAGTACAGGTGTGTACTCAGATAGAGCAAAGAGGAAGGCAAGGGAGTTCCTTCCATAAGTAAGGTCTATTGAGGTGCAGGTTGTTGCAGGTTCAGGGGAGATCTACTTGAAGTATGGTTGTGTACTTATGGAGTGCGTGGAGCACTTGTGGTGTGCGTGGAGCATTGGAGGTGAACACCAACTCTATGTTTGAGTTGTGTGTTGGGACCTAGGAGAGAGGGCTTTGAGGAGAGAATTACTGTTCACTTGAGGTGTGGGAAGCCTCTGAAGAGGTGGTGGAGAAGAAGTGGCATCTTCTTTATTGTATTCTTTTCTTCAAGAGTTTTAATACAAGTTGTGTATTGTCTCTCATATCATGTGTTATTTCTGAGTTCTAGTTACTTGTGTATTCTGGTTAATTTCCGCATATTAAGTTGCTTGGTTTAGTAATCAATTGTGTGCTTCCGGTGTTATTTATCCCAACACGTGGTATCAGAGCTAAGGTTGCAGGGAGCAGGTTTTGTGTTTGGTTACAGGTCACTCTCAGGGGTTTCTGATTGAGTGGGAGTAGAGCAATGGCAGATCAAAGTAAGCTAAGAATGGAGGAGTTGAAAAGCATAGATGGTCACTTACGGTCCCATGGAAAGAAAGAGCAGGTAAAAGATTATTGTTGGTTGGTAGCAGATCAGCATGAAGGAACTGAAGAAGCAGATGTAGCAGGTGTTGTTGCACAGGATGTTTTGGAAGGTTTCTTGGATAAAGTTGAATCTTGGATAATAGATTCGGTTTCCTCTTTCCATGCAGCCCCAAGGAGAGGAGCTGGTGAGCCTTGCCAAAGAATTGGCAAAGGGGAAGTGAAGCTGAAATCACAGGCAGCCAACACATGGGTGTTGAAGGAGGTCATGTAGGTCCCAGGTTTGGAGATATGGCTAATTTATTTAGAAAAGTTGGGTGATGAGAGATGCACGAGAGCTCTCACAATGGATGCACTTGAATTAGCTGGTGGTAAGAAAATAGGTACTCTTTATCTACTTGTTTATATTACTGATTCTTTTTTTGTTACGGAGACGTGGCTTCGTAGGCTTGGTCACATGAGCAGGAAGGAGATGCATGTTCTTAAGCGGAAGATAGATATATTTGATAGGCTTAAGAACTAGAAAGCCTTGGTGTACTTGGAGGAGATGGCAGACAGAGACCAGTGGATGGGGCTGGATACTTCTGAGTAGGGCAGTTTGGACATGGGGATTGATTCAAAGGAGCTCGCAGGTAAAAATTCATCACTCACAAGAAACACAGGTACCGGCATCGACAGGAAAACTGACATCGATAGGATGTAAGACTGATGTCGGTCATAAGGACCAACGTCGGCAGAAGGAGACACCGACATCGGTAGGGTTGGTAGTCAGGACAGGCGCAAGAACCGATGTCGATTGGATGCAGACTGTGGGGTGATCGAGGTCGATCACTGTAATGGATTTTGGGTAGACAACACGCTGTCAAGGAGTCTCAAACACCCATATGGAGGACTGAAGATGTAAGTAAGCCTCAAATTCGTTGTTCCTCTTCTTTACACTTGTTGCTTACTGTAGAGTAGGAAGGATCCAGGAAACAGTGGGAGCATGGCATGGAGAGATTGCAGAACCAAGTGGAGATTTGGTAGGGTTTCCAGTGGGAAGAAAGCATAGAGATGAATGGATACCTTAGTTGAAGAATAGAGAGAATGGATACGTGAGATGGAAGACCAGGTCATACGGTCTTGAGGAGCTGCAAGACAGTGGTACAGGTTTTGACAGGTAGAGGACGAAGCATGGCTTCAGTCAATGTCAGGTAACTACTATGGTTTGTCTTACTAGGTGGATGATGAGTCATGACATCATTCTATTGCTGTATGTGGATGGTATGTTTGCTAGCAGGATTGTACATACAGGGTTTTGCTGAGCTAAGGGTAAGATTAGTTCAGTGGTTTGCTATGAAGAATTTGGAGCAGTGAAATTCTTTGGCATGGGAGACATGGAGATCACAGGTTGATTTTGTTTCCAGTGGGAGCTAATGTGAATCAGGTGTTGGTGAGGTTCATTACACAGGATGCAAAATCAGAGCGCACCAAGGGCTGGACAGTTCAGTGTCCGAAATCACATGAGGTCTGGTATAGACCTGAGTTTTCCCAAGCAGTGGGAGTTGTCAGAGAGTTAGGATCCAATTCTAAGAAGTGGGTTCTTAGGTGTTTGAGAGGGACCAGCAGCAGGGATTCATGCTATTTAGGGTCAGAACTTCACTACATGGTTTTGTAGATGCAGATGTGGTAGGGTACTCGGATGACAGGAGGTACATCACAGGTTGTGTGGTGGGTTGTCTTTAGGATTTATCTTGAAGAGGGATACAAACTAGGAAATAGATTAGACAGGGTACAGGTACAGGTATAGTGCAACTGTTTATCTCCAAGTGGGAGATTGTTAGGTTGTGGAGCTAAAAGCTTCACTGATGCAGACATGGAGGAGGTTGCAGAAGAGTTACGAAGTGTCACAGACACTGGCGTCGGTCAGGCCAACTGACGATGGCAGGTAGGAGACAGGAAGCAACCGACATCGGTTAGAGATTGGCTGGCATCGACGACCCCCAGGCAGACAGGGACCGATGTCGATCGCCTGTGTGGTTCGACTGCGAGTATATTACGGGCAGTCAGCTGATGAACCAAGTGTTTGCATGATGAGAGCTAATTTTAGACTGAGAGTTGTAGATCTAATTATTGTAATTAGATGTCTAATTATTGTTTGGATGAGATCTATATAATAGACTCATGGTTGTATTGGAAACTAGTGCTAGGAAGTAAGAGAGCAAACAGCTCCTCAGAGAGAGGTAGAGCAATGGTGCGTTCTTCCTAGTACCATAGTACCAGGTGTGGGTGCTGGATTGGAGAATCAACAGGGTTCTTCATTTATGTATGATCTTGGTCATCAGGTGAGCATGGCCTTTATAGGATATCTGCATGGTAATTAAGATCATTAATCTACAGGTGTATGTGTGTGCAAGGTCAAGGTTCACAGGTGTGCAAAACGAGGTTGATTTTTAGGTGTGCAAGATCAGATAGGACAGCAACACAACAGGGAGCAGAATCAGGCAGGATCTACTTGGAGTACAGGTGTGTAGTCAGATAGAGCAAAGAGGAAGGCAAGGGAGTTCCTTCCATAAGTAAGGTCTATTGAGGTGTAGGTTATTACAGGTTCAGGGGAGATCTACTTGAAGTATGGTTGTGTACTTGTGGAGTGCATGGAGCACTTGTGGTGTGCGTGGAGCACTGGAGGTGAACACCAACTCTGTGTTTGAGTTGTGTGTTGGGACCTAGGAGAGAGGGCTTTGAGGAGAGAATTACTGTTCACTTGAGGTGTGGGAAGCCTCTGAAGAGGTGGTGGAGAAGAAGTGGCATCTTCTTTATTGTATTCTTTTCTTCAAGAGTTTTAATACAAGTTGTGTATTGTCTCTCATATCATGTGTTATTTCTGAGTTCTAGTTACTTGTGTATTCTGGTTAATTTCCGCATATTAAGTTGCTTGGTTTAGTAATCAATTGTGTGGTTCCGGTGTTATTTATCCCAACAAATGTGGTCTACCTCTACCTTCTAACTATTCTATTGATATCCTACGTTCTTCCTCCTTTTGTTCTACCTCTATATCTACATCATTACTATCTACATCCTCCTCTTCACAAGGCCCTTTTGCATTCTCTCCACATCCTTTGCTTCTAACAATCTCTTCATCTCTAACATCTTCTTCCTACATCATTCCAACTCTAGCACCTTCTTCTATATTTCTTATCCTATCCATAGTTACTTCTAGGTTTATTTATTTATTTCACCTTCTCTACTATCATAGTTCCCTTTATAGTCTTGGAATTTTATTATCACTTTGAGTCTTTTTACCTTTCATTTTTTGGGATCATGTTCAAGGTTATTTTACTCAGCTCCTCGTCATTCACTTCATCCTATACAAACCTCCATGGTGGCCGAAGTGACTACTCCATTTTGGCTAGATTAGGGACCATGGCCTTTTCCATAACCAACATTTTTATCAATAGAGGTAGTCTCTACAAAAATTTCCCCCTGATTCCTTGAACTAACCGGTCTTATGTAGTCTCAAAAGCTACATATCCTTTCTCTACAAACTCAGTAATATAGCCATCAATTATAGTTCTCATCTAATAATCTATTGCTCATGACCAATCTGTATCTAGGTTATGCATTCTATCTAATTTTTATTATGTCTAAATTATAAGCTTTGTCCTCCTTGGGATGAAGCAATAGTATTCTAGCCTAGCTATCCATGCAACTAAAAATCCAAGCAACTCACACCAGAAGATTTCATAGATTTCACCATAGATGTGCTTTTGGATAATATTCTTCACAATTGTTCTGACTCTCCTTGATTCTTATTATGTGAAATTTTGGATTTTATCATCCAACCATCACTCTATATCCCTTTGTCTTGGTAGCCATCTCAACATATTTCATTCAAATGGATCCACACTCACCACATCATTGTTAGTAGAGGTTCCTATAAGAACTCCAAAACATGCTAATTATAGAGATAACTTGTGCAGTGAAGAGTAAATAGAAACCATAATTGACATTATATAATTATAATCCATCAATTACATTCACAGTTGCATATACATGTTAAGAAAAACATAGTTGTAACAAAAGGTGGAATATAAATGATATAACATATGATAATAGATTAAAGTAAAATAGAGTGTTTATTGTGCACTAACCATACATAAAATTTTTTAGGAAAACCATATCAAAATGATTATATTAATCTCTATCAACACATCAGAACCATATTCTATTATAATAAAATACTATATATAATCTCTTACAATCTATTGTCTCTTCGTATTCCAGCCTTTCAAGATACAACAAGAAAAAACCTTCACATTCTTCTATTACCTGATTAAGCTTATCAACCCAAATACATACAAAAATTTATACAAAAGAAAAAACTATATACTTTGCACATATGTCCTTCTATTATACTTTACAATTTTACTATGCTCTATTTCATGCCTAAGAAGTGACAATTTTTTTTTCAAGTAAAACCCAAAAAAAGTTTAATAAAATATGGAAAATCAGCTAAATTAGCCCTAATATTCATATGACCTTTTGAATTTAGGGAGATCATAAACCCAGTTACTTATAAATTTTCTTTTCCTCCAAATCTTTCTTGGTTACATAATGTTCTTCAAGTTTCCTTATTGAATAAATATATTTCAAATATCTCACATGTATGTACTTGGAAATTAATACAAATTTAGGATCCATATATGCTGCTAATAAAGCCCCTTAGAGTGTTTGAAGTGTGACAACTTCATTTGCATAACAAGGTGGTTTCTCAATGCATGGTCTGGTAGGACATATATTCTAAAGAAAGTGTAACTTGGGAGGACTATGATGAAGTCTATTGAACCTTTACACATATTTTTACATAGATGTTGTTAATTGTTGTGTTTGTTTTTTGTTGTACTAAGCCACTAGGACGATGTATTTTCTTAGTGGGAAAAAATGTCACATCCTATTTTTGGTTTATCCTATAAAAATTAGTATCCAAATAAAAATACTTAAATTTTTAGTTTATTTAGTCTATGTACCATCAAATTTAGTGGATTAACTATCATAATTGTGAAAATATTTAATCTTGTTGTGATAATGATAATGTAATAAATATTGTATTAACACATTTATAATTTTCATGAAATTAGTCGAGTGAATTAAATAGAATTAATTATTACGTTATATTTATGTAGAGGCATGTATTTGATTCTTATCTCTTGGAATATTGATAAATAATTGTCTCATAATAACTACCACTTATTGGATTGATGTGGATATAGGACATGCTTTTTCCTCTCATAGTAATTGTACAATCATAGGGAGGAAATCATAGGGGAGAGGAAGGTAAATTGAGATGGAAATTTATAAGAATAAAATTATGGAGAACACCTCACACACACAACTTTACAATCCATCAGACCAATTCACCTTCCTTCCCTTACATACTAGTATTGTCAATCTTCGGTACTTGTTGTAATTGTTTAGTCAATTGGTTGTTATTATTATTATTTTTTATATGGTTTTTTTTTTAAATTATTTGGTACCATGATTCCTAGCTTTCTAGGATAATATCAATGATAAATTCTACTTATAATACCTTAAGTGGCATTTACCCCTTTTGATATTCTGAGTATTAGATACCATTCGTAATACAATGTATCAGACCATTTAATTTTTTCACTATAATGGTAGCATTATTTAACTTGAGCTTATGATTACTAATGAATGATGAGGACTTTAACAAAGTTTACATAATACTCTTATATAAAATATATTATAATTTTTATAATAAAATATGACTAATTTTCTAAATATTTCATTAAGCTTATTATTATTAATAAGCTATTTTAACATGTTATGG
The DNA here is from genome assembly GCA_037957365.1 of Torreya grandis. Classification (NCBI taxonomy): domain Eukaryota; kingdom Viridiplantae; phylum Streptophyta; class Pinopsida; order Cupressales; family Taxaceae; genus Torreya; species Torreya grandis. The sequence goes on along the minus strand of JARHVA010000123.1, from coordinate 2,938,178 downwards.
ATTTAAAATCTTATCATTACTAATAAACAAATTTAACATTTTACATAGCTTTGATAAAAGTCATTTGTAAATAAAATTAAAACATGAATAAGTATAAATAAGGGCCTTTTCTATAATTAATAAGCCATTTTAACATGTTATGGATTTAAAATCTTATCATTACTAATAAAAATATTTAACATCTTATGTGGCTTTGATAAAAATCATTTGTAAATAAAATTAAAACACGAATAAATATAAATAAGGGCCTTTTCTATAAATGTGTTAACTTGAAAGTTCATTATCACTATTTTTTCAATGTCATGATTATCTCAAGCTATGTTACCTAGGGTTTAAGTTGTTATGATATTTTGAAGCCAAAATTGATGGTGAAAACTTGAGTTGCATGGCCTACATGAAATAAACACCTTTATTTGGGTTTTTGTAGAAGGGATTCAAATGACATGGAAGTATGGATATTTAAAATATAAAATTATTTTGAGCACATAGTAGAAGTTTTACAATAAACATTTAAAGTGAGAGGTATAATGATTGGCATGAGAAGAAGGTAAACCATTTTTTAATGGGAATATAAAGAGCCAATGGAATATTTAGAGGGCACAAGGATTTTGGAAGAGAAAATGTAGAAGAAGAATCAAATCTTTGATGAAAGAAAAGATATATTTTAAGGGTTTCAATTAAATAATTATTTATATATTTTTGGTTGTATTTTAAGGTAATTGGTTTTTAATTTTATTTATTTTTAAATTTATAAATAAAAATAATGGTATTTTGTATTTATTTTTATATTTTAAAATATATTTGATAAATGCATGAATAGTTTCATAAAATGCTTTGATAATTAGTAGTGACTAAATCTTTATAAGTTTATAAAGTACTATAATAAATTAAAAGAGTCTAAAGTTTTGGTAGGGATATAACTTTTCTTATTTAAACATATTTAAGGCCTTAAGATGTCATGCTTAAGAAATATCATAATAATCTTGAATAATTAATTAATTTATGGAATACAATAATAATAGATTTTAAAAATAGCTCTTTGTTAAAGTCAAAAAGTAGGTATTAAATTTCTTTTCTTTGTTTTGTTTAAATCTTCCTTTTGAGTTGAATTTTATATTAATAATCTTTCCTTGTCAAATGTGTATAATTATTGAAATATGGATTCAACATTTGTACTTCTTTACTTCTTCCTTTGGAAAGCTTGAGACGTACATATAAAACTTGCTTTCATTTATTTTCAAAATACTCTTGTGTTTTATAAGTGAAGAATTCTTGTTTGTTGATAATTTATAAATATTATGAAATTGTTATGGAACCTTAGAATATTTCCCTAAGAACTTATTAAGCTTAAGCTTATAATTTCAAAGTAAATCTTATCATGTCTTCCTATAGCTAATTCCTATGAGCATATTTTCCATGTTACATCTGCTCATTGAAAAGCTTAAGCCCCATTCTTTGCTTGACACAATATTTTATATTTGATAACTAATATAACCCTTGAAAATGTAATTCAGGCACTTTATAAGCTGATCTAAAACACTAGTTCTTGATCTAAATTTTAGAACTAAGTGTTGTTCATGTTTGAGCTATGACGAGAGACAAATTATAAGATAAGTTGAAGGTAAACACTTCCATTTATTTGTAAATAAAAATCACAAGTATTGAGTTTTATAAGTTACACTATACATTTACCTTGAGCTATTTTAAAATGGATGCTTTGATTCATAGTATAAAAATTTACATATACTTAAATTGACATTGATTTAGATTTGTACCAACAAGCAAACATGCAAATGTAAATGTTTTCAGCTATTGTATAATTTTTATTCTTACATTTACGATTTAAAATATATATGGTGGCTGTGTTAAAATAATAAGGCAATAGATTATTTGGGAATCAATCCTTCCACTATTGATTATTAGGCTATTTTCAAACTTACATGCCCTATTTGAATTCTTGTTAAATTTATAGAAATTAATGAATAAAATTAGAAAGAGTTCTAAATATGAAATTTATTCACAATAAAAACTTTAAAATTTGTCTAAAACTATGAATTGTAATTTGCTTCATATGTTAGTGAAGCTTATCCATAAAATTTACAACCATATGGTGTTGTACTAAATAATGAAAGATACAATTTATATTATTTAACTAACACCTATATGTATATTGATTATGCTTACATAAGCATATCTACAAGTGTGAGAGGAGAGTGTAGGTGGTTAGAACAACTCTATTATGCTACATTATTACTTGATAACAACTAAATTACACTTATATATGATTATTTTTATGATCTTAATGAGTTATGATCCTGTTAATAACCTTTTGGTTTGAAAGTGATTACTATTATGATACACAAAAGTAAGGTTTAAATGAAATTTAGGCATAATATATGATGATTTTAATTGTGTATTTAGCTCTTTAAGTTGAGTTGAACCTTATATTTCTTACAAAAAAAAAAAAAAAATTTGAATAAAAATATGGGAATGAAAATAAAGATGATAAAGAGACCCTATCCTTATCAATTCCTGATATATCCTTATTCCAGATAATGTTTATAATTTATGAGTTTTAATCTAGGTATGGTGTGAGATAATTGTGCTTGTGGACTTAAGACCTAGTTTCACAAATTTGTGCTTGTGAATTTGGTGTTTCCCTTATGTGGGTATGTAAAATATTTTGGCCAAATTAATGATATTTCTTGTCTCATTGTCCATCCAATGTACTTACTAGTTTGTTTATTAGTTGGATTATTCAATATATAGTGGAGTTACCTAGTTCTATTTGATTAACTGTATGTGATGGTAGTTGTACTTCTTTGCACATAGTTCTCCATGATTTTTTTTGGAACCAAATTAATTTATTTTCTCCCTTGTTGAAGGGAAGGGATACTCCCAATTTAGGAGTGTGGAGGACTCATTAGTATTGAGTTGGAGGATAAAAAACCTAGATGATGCTCTCCCTCTCAATTTCATAATGTTGTTCTAGCGATATAACTACTCAGGTTATTATTCTACTTAATACTCAACCTATTATTCAATTTATTAATCACTTGACACTCTATTTATTTTTTAGCATATGATTCAATTATGGTTCATATTTGATTGGCTATATATTTGTTTTTATCATAAAACTATACTTGTCCAAATGTACTTGTATGCATCCAATGGGGTAGGCTTATTCACAAACATAGTTTTATATGTTGTTGTTGAATCATGATTGTATTTATTTTGTAAGGAAACTTACAAAATGGAAATATTTTGTGAACTTAGATTTAGATATTTCTTTTATCGTTTTAATTGTACTAGTTTTTTATTGCTAGGATAATTAATAGTGATTATAAATTTACCAATAAATTTTGAAATCAACATGTTAGCTCGTTATTTTGAAAATTATTATCATTAAACACTTATATTAGAATATCTCATAGGACCCAAAAATTATAATAAATACAAAACCCTTTTTATTTCTAGCATTCAAACATATTGACATGTGTCAAAAAATTTATACACATTTTTAGGAGAACATCTGATGAGGCTCTTACAAGAAATAAGCTTGAGATAAAGTCTATATTAGGTTTGGAAGACCTAAAGGATAAGATACTAGTATGAGACCAAATATCCATGAGGTAAAAATATATTGGGTCTAAAAGACCTAAGGATAATAAGTAGGTAGAAGCTCGCGATCCTTACTTATATTAATGAGACCATCATCACCATGGATTACCTTAATTTAACAAAATTTCAAATTTTAAAACCAATCGATCCTCTACTCTCAAAATTTCAATCTGGGTTTTCTGAGTGAAAGAAAGATATCCTAACTATACTAAATGATAATGGAGAAACCTTTTTAACTTTGTTGACTAGTTTTGCATAAATATTTTCTGTGTTGCTATTTTTCATTGCATTCCTTGTTACTTAAAAAACTATGCTTGGACTAACTCTGATTTTTAACTCCAATCACTTTATTGAATTCAAATCTTAGATTATTTTTTTAGTCATGGATACAAATCTTATTCCATATTATTTTTCTAATAAAATATTAACAAGATTTAAATGGAGTTGATGCATGCATAAATAATGAATGCTTGTAACTGATTCTTTTGATGTAAAAAATAAATGGAGTTGATTTATATTAATTTTCAAGTCAAGTATAATGAGTATTAATATTAATAAGTAGTTTATTTATATCACATTCAAGGTGAACTCATTTAATGAAATGATTGTTGTAAAATATGATTCTCTATTTTTAAAGGTTAATGATGAGGATGATCAAAAGAGTGACATGACATTTAGGGAGGAGAGATGTTATCTATTTTATTTTTAATTTTTTTCACTTTGAGTTAGAGTGAGAATATTTTCAGACAAAATTTTAGTGGCCTTTGATGATATAGGCAATGGTTCCAAAATAAAAAAATATTAAAATATTATAACTACAAAATAAATGAAGTAAATAATTTTAGGTCAAATAGATTTGTATCCCACACATTTCATCAAAACCTTATTTTTTCATCACAACCTTAATTTTTATAATAAAAAAACTAATTTATTTAGAAGTATCATTTAAAGGTGGATGACAATATTGTTAGACATAAATATACTTAATTCAACATAATATTATTATTGATTTCAATTTAATTAAATAATAATTTAAGATAATTTGAGACTTATCTTACTTTCCCTCTAAAGTTTAATTTAGATTATAAAATTACAAACGTGCTACATGTTCCACCTACTTCTTAAGATTATATGGACCCTCCTAATAACACCTTGGGTAAGCATATAATACAAATAAATGAATTATGGGATAACTATATAATAATAAATATGTAAATACAATAAATGTAACCATTAATATCTAATTCCTATTTCCAAACCAATCATGATGAAAAAAAACAAAATTTATAGGTGTGTCTCAAATATGTCACCATATAAAGATTGTGACATGAATATTGATCTTTAAATGCATTTTCAATCATGTCACAATAATCACACAATAATATAGAGCTAATCAAGAAAAACTTCCAGAAGCATTATTGATTATGGTTTAGGGCCACAATTGTATCCACTTTTGGCCAGGGGCCATGAGCACTACTACTTTTGGTAAGGTTACAAATAATTTTGAATTGAATTGATGATTGGATTTGCATACTCTTTGTCTTCTACTTCCTTGTTCCTATTTACATGTTGAGACTCATATGTATCTGCAAAATATATTTCTTTTCTTTCCCTAGAATGGCTTATGTACTCCTTTGATATCTAAAGGCTTTAAAGAAAACAAAGTGACTTAAAGAGAATGTTGTAGAGGCAGTTAATATTACAACTATATTTATATTTGTACAAACACCAAAGAGAATGAACTAAAATATAGAAAATAATGATTTACATAAATAACATAACTTCAGAAATGTAAATTGCATAACATAAAAAAACCTAGTTTTTCACTAAATTTCCTTCACAAAAAGGCTAGTTTTTGAAAATAATAATCACTTTAATGACTGCTTTATATTTTATGTACTTATGATTTCTCTATATGAATGAATATAGTCTTATGTGAATGATTTATAAGCTCTTGTGTCAAATAAACTACAACATTTTTGTATTTATAGATAATTGAATTCAAATTAGGACCATATTGGCATGTGAATTGCAATTTAATGATTATACATGAAAAAGGTGAGACAAAGGAGAGAGGTGGACTCTAACATTGCAAGGCCCCAAAAAAGAGTGATCAAGAGTGTTGGTGCTTTTGACATGTTCCAAGAGTACCAAAACTTTGGCACATATCCCAAGAAGAAAAGAGGATGAAATAGAAATAATTAGAGGGTTGTGAAGAAGGGAGAGAGCCATCAAAAATAAAAAAAATACACCAAAATGTCTGACTAAAATTAATAATCAATTTTCATATAAAAGTATTTTAAAATATTTAAAATTAACAGTTAAAAAAATTTTAAGACCATTTTTAAGTGTTGACATCTAACTTAAATAAGATAAGATATGTAATTTATTAATTTTTATCCAATTAAATATATACTAATATTTTGAATAATTATATTGTATAAATATTTAATACTATAACTTAGTGTGTACAAATATTAATCCAAACTATCAAAAGTTAGAAAATTTATTCAATATTAAATGATTTTGAAAAAAAAATTCTAAACAAAGAATTTTCTTCAAACCTAGGTTGAATCTCTCATTATTTTTTTCTTAAACTTATATTATATAAGCATTAAATGTTTGAATGCTTCTTCCATTGTGTTAACCTTTAATAATTTATATCTCTACCTTTGACATTATGTTAACCTTTAAATATTTGAAAAAATCTAGGGTATACTCGGGTGGTATAAATATGTACTTGCTTGTTAAATAATTAAAGTGTAAGATTGTGTGTCCATGTTTGAGTAGGAAAATCATGCACAAAGACTATGACAATATGAAATTTCATAGAGTACTACAGTATGAAAAGTACCCCGATGATACATAGTGTATTTGACCCATGCCTAAATAAACATATATTTATTGGTTGTTACTTGAATAATGTGTTGTAGTATTTGGTAGGATATCATTTAGGTATGCATACAATATTGATAATGCAATGAATGTTAAGATAGAATTATATGCAATGTATGACTTGTTTGTTATCATTATACTTGACTGAATATGAGTGTATGCTTCTATGCTTCTATGACTACTTGTTTGACTAATTTTGGGAAGAATAGTAGTCATGTCTAAAGAACACCAGATTAAGATAATATGGTTTGTCATGAGGTGTAGTTACTTGGATTTTATTGAAATATTTTATAGTTTAATATGTGTTTTACATGGGTGGTATAATCAGTGGTCATTGTTTCCAATTTGGAATTGATTTTAAGGTAAGACCCATTCATGCGTAGATGATTGTGAGTATACCTTGCTTTTTTCTTGTTTAGCTTATGATGTGATATTATTTCTAGGAGAATGTAATCTTTATGATTCTTTGAGTTACATACTATGACATATATATTGACGATACTAATAGGTAGTGAGATGGATTCCACTAAGCTAGGTAGTACCATTAATAGATAATTCGATCAAGAGGTGTGTTATGAAATTGATCGTTCTAAATGATCAAATATTATTTAAAAACTTGGGATTAAGTAATGTTATATACATTGTCTTTCATATGTTTGATTTTCATATTTGTGTGATATCATGTTAGAATGGATTTATTTATGGTACACTGCATGTTTTTATAAATCTTATAGCTCATGGGGTACTATCATGTCTCAATGGACTCTCTCACCATTCTATCTACCTATCCATGAATGGAGGGCCATTTCCTAATAGGATATTATGAGGGGTATATTTTGAATGCAAGCAACCACACTAGATAATAAATTTAATATTCTAAGATTCACTAATGTTAAATTGTACACAAAAATTGTGGAATAAGTATGTGTAATATTTAATTAATCGATCTTTTACTTGGTATAGTTACTACCATTTAATGTACTAGTATACAATATGCATTCTTGAAATTCTGAATAGCTTGTAGCAACACTTATTAAAACATTAAATATTATGCTAAAGGTAATGATGATACAATAAGACTCCCAATTTCTTTTTTTTTTTTTTTTTTCATGATTTTATATTTAGGTAAAAGTCCCAAATTGTTTTTTTGGATAAAATTAAGGAATAAATAAATGATCACTATTTTATAAAAATAAGAAGATTATTTTTTGCTTACAATAAAATTCATTACTTCTTATCATATATATTAAAAATTATTAATTTATCTATAAAATAATTTGATCGTTTATATGGATTAGATTTAAATTTGATTTTTTTCTAACTACTTTTAAAAAAATAAATTTTAGCTTACTTTCTTATTCTAATCAATGGTTATATGGATTTGATATATATTATTTTTAAAGTAACATTTTAATGAGTATTAGTTCATGTATTATAATTAGTTTATCTTTTAGTAAAAGATAATTTTTTAATTTTTAAGGTTATTAATAAAGTTTACTAAAACACACACACATATATGAGAAATGTATTTTCCTTTTTTTAAATGTTTATTTTAAATTAAAGTTAAATCTTTCTAAAACGAGGTTTGAGTGGACTTTTTGAAGTTGGAAATAGTTTAAAAATATATAATGTTAAAAATATAATTGAAACCTCATTTATATTTAGATGAAAAATAATTTATCTATACAAAAAAATATTTCAATATAAAAAGAACATTACTTTAAATGTAAATTAAAATTTATTTAAAAATATTCTTAAAATACTTGAAACTTATAGATTTATTCCTCTTAAATAAAATTATAAAATAAAAAATGTGTCACATGCATTCCATCTACTTTTAAGATGATATATAAACTAAAAACTTCTTCCTACCCTATGAAACTTGCAGATGTTGACCCTCTTAAATACACCATGGATAAAGTGTGTAACATATAATATGCGAAATAAATTTTTTATGATCAATGACTTATTTAAACTTCTGCAACAATTTGATGATATCATGAAAATATGACACTTTAATTTGATAAATACAAAATGGAACCAACTATATTTTATCATAAATATATGACAATAAATTATTTATTTAAATTTTTATTTTAAAAAAATTACAATTTTTTATTTTTAAGAGGGGTAAAAATTTATTAAAATAATAAGAAGAACAATGTAAGGTATTATATAGTTGTGTCTAACTAAATTAAGTTATTTAGTTCATGAAATAAATTTAGGGGTAATTGTCCCCTATCCACAATATTCCAATTTTGTATATGATCAGAGGCTCACTTGGCCAAACCATCCGCAACAACGTTCCATTCTCTAGGAATATGATTGAAAGTAACCAACTCCAAAGAAACATAAATATTAAGAATTTATTTAATAACCGAAGCTAAAAGCTAACTAACATCCTCGAAATCCCAAAATCTATATTTAAAAAAATCATATTAGATTACATAAGTGTTTTTAAATATATATATATATATATATATATATATATATATATATATATATATATATATATATATATATATATATATATATATATATATATATATATATATATAATTAACAATATTAAATTGATTTTATAAATTGTGATCAATATTATGATTTTTATATAGGTATGAAGTTTTTGACCAAAGTAACAACTAGTTATATCAATGATCATAACTGGTCAATACTAACAATACTGTTATAATCGGTAAATACTAATAAAACCAATAATATTGTTATAATCGTTGAATATCTTTAATACGGTCATAATCAGTCAATACTAATAATATCATCACAACTGGTGAATACTAAGAATACCAACAATACCACCATAATTGATGAATATTACTAATACGACCACAATTGACCAATACTAGTGAAACAATCATAAATGATCAATACCAATGATATAGTCACAACCAACCTTCCAATACCTTCAAATTTAAACTTAAATGATGCATATAACAATCAAGTTACTTTACCAATACACTCCATCTCATCAATAATTCTAAATAAAATTATTATTCTTTCATACTATTTTCATTAAATCCATTATCAAATATATATATCTTAAACTTGATCTATAATGCATATCAAATTATCATATTAACATCTTCACATTAAAATTAAATAAAATCTGCATATATGTAAACATAATAAATAACATGAAAAGATAAAATTACAATACCATCAATTACTATTTTAATAAATTATATATTTCACAACCTATGGTGATGAAAATGTTCATGATATATTTTCTCGCAATGTTTTAGGAGTGTTGAAGGCTCACCATCCCATTGTAATAGTCTCATGGAGTTTATTACATAAATTCCAATTTAAATATCAGTGCTAATTGATTGATATCATTGGGATTTGAAGACTTAAGTGAAGTGAGATTGGAACATTGTAATTCTTAGGTGATTTGACCTTAGGAGTTGGAATTTACTTATTAGATATATATAAAATTCATTCATATTACTAGTTATAAGATTTTGTATTTTATTTGTTAAGGCAACACATTTATTAGTTGTATATCTTTTGATTATTTGATATTTTAAAAAATAGTTTTGTAGATGTGTTAAGTTTTGATAGTTACTAGATGATAACATGATCAATTGCATATCAAGTATTTTTTCTAATATTTTAATTTGATTTTTAAAGAACTTTATATTTTTTTGAGATATATTATATCAAGATTTAAGAATATTTGATGGTGGCACTTTCTCATTACTACATCTTATGTTTATAGTATTATGAATTGGGTTGGATTTGCATCCATCTTTATTATTATTATTATTATTATTATTTTTAAATTTTTAGTGGTATAATTGTAGTGATAATATGGCATTATAGACACATAAATATAGTATTAAATAATTGACAACATCAATCTTGACATAACTTTGATATACATGACATACATGTCTTGCATGTACATATTTTACTTTCATACAAGCTTCCTTTATCGATTCACTCATATATTATATTTTACAACCTAATTTACTCTCACTAATATTTAGGGTCACCCTAGTTTGTGCAATAACACTCTTGTTTAATGTGTTATTTTTTATTTAATAATAAAATGGTAAGAATAAATAAAATATTAACAATTGATATGTGTGTGTGTGCACATACATACATACATACATACATACATACATACATACATACATACATACATACATACATACATACATACATATATATATATATATATATATATATATATATATATATATATATATATACGTACATATATATGTATATATACGTACATATATATATATATGTATGTATGTATGTATGTATGTATGTGTATATATATATATATATATATATATATATATATATATATATATATATATATATATATATATATATTTGAATCTAAAATATAGAATTCAAAAAATCAGAAATTAACTACAAATAGAAAATTGAAATAAGTGTGCAAACTTCCCTCAAACTGATTTTATGTTGATTGTGATTGGAAACTCCATGAAAAGAACTTTGTATCATGTTGCAACCATAGTCAAGAATTCAAACTATGTTGAGACAAGGATATGATAGGAGGATAAGGATGAACTATGTGTATGTTGACTAGAACCATGCCTTAGTTGATTATGGGATTGATTTTTTGATTTGGGTACATGCACCTATTTGTGAAGGTTTATCAGTTTTCTCTGTGTTTTGATTTATCACGTGGAAGACCTACAAAAAAAATCCTAGCTCCTATACAATGAACATAATAGAAATCAAATTCCAAAAAGGAAAATAGGGTTGAGGAATAATTGATTTACCCTTAAAAAACCCGTGTAATCTGAGTGCTACCTAAATATCCCAAAAGTACCTCAAATTGATGTAGTTCTCCCTCTTAGAATGAGTGTGTGAATATTGACTTTGTTATATTAATAAAAATAGATATATTAATTTAAATTATTGACAATGAGTTCATATGATATTTAATAAAAGATATTTAGACTTGGCTTATGACTGTTAGAATGCTTCAAAATTAGAATTAGAATAAATAGTACTGTTTTGCTTAATTTATAGTAGAATTTACAAGTGATTATTAGGTGATGTATGGAGAGGCCTTTATGTGCTTATATAGAGAAATATTTTGAATATTTATTCTAAAAAACCTTACTAAAATTATGGGAGGGGTAAAATAAAATATCTTAAATTTAAAAAGTTACTGTTGGGGTGCAAGGGACAAGGCCACGCTAAAGGATAAGTTCATTGCAACCTTGCTTGACTTAGTACAGTCTAGTCCTAAAAGGATAGACACTGTTAGAATTGGTCTGAAAAAAACTTGTAAATAAAATAGGTATGTTTGAGTGATGTTATAAGTAGTTGCAAGAAAATTTTGATAATAGTGAATGCTCCTTTAAAAATTACAAGTTAACATAATGATGAATAGGTCAAATAGGGTAATGATGTCAAGATTAAAATTTTTCAAGCACTTAATGATTAAATTTAAGTGTCTACAACTCTACATTTATAAGCAAATTATTTCCATAATCTATGTCACTATTTTTCCTTCTTTGGATAATGCTAGAAAAAATTATACACTTGTAGTTACCTTAGGTGTCTTCCTTCACTGCTAGTGTCCCAAGACCCTTAATGGATATTTTTTAAATTTAATCATCTCCTTTTGTTTAGCCTAAACATATTTTATATGTCAATTATAGAGGGAAATATAAAAATTTCACCTATAAATATAAATCAATCCTAATTTCTTAAGATATGGGCTAATTTTTTCACTATTTGGCATTCACATTGATAAATTTATGTACACACCCTTGATATATTAACACAAAATAATACAAATCCAAAAATAATCAAAGGAGCACCCCTAAAGCTAAGTTTGAATAAAAAATGAAAGTTAATTTTACATGTTGAAAAGTGTCAAAATCTAGAGCATTGCAATGCATTCTATTGGATCATGACTAAGTTCCCAAAGAATATTTATTTTGAGAAAGAATATTTTCCTAATGAACATACTATAGATCAAAATTACCCATTGTTAATTCAAGTAAAAATCTTAAATAAGGAAATAAAACATGTTTTGGTAGATAATGGATCGAGATTGAACATTTGCAATATCATATTTCTTCAATAGTTGGGTATTAATATGGACTCGATTCATAAGTTAAACAAGAAACAAGAAGATTTGATAGGAACAATTAATTTAGATGTGAAAGTGGGCATTAAGATGTTGAATACTATGTTTAAATTAATGCAAAATAATTTGTATTAAAACCTACTCTTAGGTAGGAACTTGGATTCCTATGGTGGAAAATGTACCATCCATTGTATGTTGATGTTTAAATTTTTGCATGACGGATGTTTACATACATATATTATGGATAATGAACCTTTAAAGTACTAAATACAACAACACCTAATGATGGATGTATGCAAAAATATAATGATTCTAATTTATCCATAATATCTCCATTGCAAGTGATATAATGGAACTAGTGCACATATGAAGTTAGACAATCAAGCAAAGTTGATGAAAATCAATCAACTCAAAATATATCACTTAATCAAGAAATGGTAAAATAAAAACCACATATGCCTGAATCACAAGAGGATAATATAATACATTTTAATTTATTGGTCAATTTAGAAGATCCCGGTCAAATATTTATGGAAGATGATAGTGATGATGATGATAATGAAATCATTGTAAACATAGATAAATTGAAAGGTCTCCTCTAAAATTTGAACTTATGGGCCCAAGAGAGTATTGAGATGTTTCAAATATGGTAAACATAGATAAATTAAAAGGTCTCATTCATGTGCAACGAAGGTTAGATAAATGAATATCACCCCCTATAGTTGATAAAGAGGATGTAAATGTAAATGCATGTTGTAGTGTTATCTCATGATATAAATATTTAATGATAAGTGCTCCATCGAGATTTTTTTTTTTTGAAATCTACCATGAATCGAGAATAATAGGCACCACACTTTGCATAATGTATCAAAAGTGAATACCCAATGTCTATACATAATTCAGTAAACAATAAAGAATTCATGGATATATGATCTTCTACATAACATAAGGCATATTAAAAATTAACTAGTGTTCAAGATTAACCAAGTATTATATTAAAATTTTTAATTGAAAATAATTTGATCATTTTGCCTTTCATTTGATAACAATTTATGGCTCATTTATCACATCAAAAAATGAAATCATATTATTTTTATCATAGATTAACTGGACATGGAACAAATAATTGTGAGACATTAAAAAAATGAGTCAAAATTTTATAGACTAAGGCATCATTATTGTAGAGCAAGTATAGATTAATCCTACTAAGAATGAGGGTACTAAAAGTTTATAATCTAGGTTTGTACTTATGGCTCATTACATGAGGAAAACTACACAATTATTAGAATCTTTGCATATGATATTGCCAAAGTTACTCAGTTGTGACTTATTATCTCTCCCTCTGAAAATAGATGTTGAAATGATAAAGGAACAACCTAAGGGGTTCAATATAAATGCATAATTTGGTTAGAATATATGCATATGACATTCTACTAACAAATGTTATGGTTTGAGGCATAATATATAAGATTTAATTGATAATAACACTATTAAAATCAATGATGCTCCAATATTTATTCATGATTAAGTTACACAATTTATTTCCAAGATTCAGACATTTTATGAAACATTTTCAACACCTCATATACATGAAGCTGAACCTAATCATGATAACTATGATAATGATATTGGATATTTTATAACACATGCTCATTTATATGATTTTAAAATTGATATTGTTTGATTGAATTAAGGATTTATGTGACCTTAATATCATTAAACTATTAAATAAACCATATTTTTAAAGATATAATTTTTTTAAACAAATATGAGTGTAACTAGCTAAATATAGTTACTTGATATTTTTGGGAAACACTAAAGGAATGATATATTTAGCTTGTTTTAGGTTTTTGAAACTCTGTAGAGGGATAAAATCATCAAAAAATATATGAAATGGGCTTGTGAATGCTTAGAACCAAAAATAGAGAGTTTGCACATGTTTGGCCAAGTTCACACTTGTACACCTGGGCATTGAGACCTTGTTTGATGTACTATAGAACTATCCACTATTTTTTTTTACCTATTTGTGTTTGTGACACCCACTATGATTATGCCTGATAAGGATTCACAAATGTTTTTATTTCTATGAATTTTCATGAATATCCCTATTTTACTTCTATTTTCTTCAAACCATATCTATGCACTATAGGAAAACTATAAAGCTAGGACAAAGGGAAAACGAAAATGGTTGAGATAACCTTAGCCATTCAATTGTGACTAAGTGATACCTATGTATCCAATACTCTAAAGAGGGAAGTAAAATTGAATATAGTTATCCCACTTAGTTGAGTGTGGACAATCCTATGTAATACTAATATGTTATGCAATTTTGCTATGAATTTCAACACTTGACAATGTATGCCTTTATCTTACAAATGGTATTCAAACTTAGCTCATGGTTTTTTACTTTGAGGGGTAATTTTTAGTGATATTTAGATAAGTTCAAGTTAGGTTCTAGATAGATGCTAGATAGATAAATGATTAGGCTTGATATGTTTATATAGTTAAATATTTAGGGGATTCCTCCAAACTGACATGCAAAATGTGAAGGATGCCCCATATGAGAATTTAAATTTCATAAACTATCTATTAAAGGGTGTGGGGTCAAGTATGCCCTAAGTGGATAAGTTTGTGGTCATGGACTCATCTTAGAAGCATAAAATGTCCAAGAAATATGAATAGTGACATGAGGCCAAGAGATAGTCTGAGAATGATATTAAACTATTTGAGTAGAGTCTAGTAAGATATTGTAACACAATAAATAAATTTTGGAAGGGTTAGACCCATTTATACCCAAATGACTATAAGGAATGGAGAATAAGAGTCATGTATTCAAGCATAAGTCAATTAGGTTAAGATTTTGTTAAATTTACACCTTTTTAAGTTTCTAATATCAAATATGAGTGTCTAGATTTTCCACTCTTTTATTCTAGTAATAGAATTATAAGAGTAAAAGGACATAAATGATACTTGAGGATAAGCGTGATGGGTGTGCTCAAATATGTACTATGTGTTGTGCCTTAATCCATGTAAATTTCTAATAAAATATGGATAAATAAAAAAAAAATTATTATGATGCATGATAAAAAATTAACAATATTAAACATATGTGAAATGAAATACTAAGGAACAAATACACATTTATGTATGTGAATAAAGCTTGTCTTCTATAGACAATGGATAATGGGGTGATCATTCTTCATTGGAGATACATGAATAAAAACATGGGTTTAGATGAATATGCCCCAACCCTCATTTAAAATAGAGAATTTAATATAATTTATATTATGAATAACTTCAACCCAACATAGGATACTCTATTGATGGAGTATAATATTAGTCACAATTTCTACCATTTGTGTGCCCTACTAAGATGGAGCAGATTGGTGGAAGGATATTCAAATTGGGTTGTGAGAAGGAACTATCTAGTGAGGAAAACATAGGAGAGGAAGATGAGGAAAACAAAGATTTGAGCTTGAATTAGTTAGATTTTATCCTGACCTAGTTTGGGGAAGCTTGGGTTAGTAGTGATGATTTTGAGGAGACATTCTTGAATACTAAGTGAAGTGTAAGAGTCTATTATGGGAGGTTGTAGGCCTTTAGCTACCCTTGGAGTGAGTTTTGGGTTTCTGAAGTGTCTGGGCATTGTACTGAGACCTAATTCAACCATTTATGGGTTGATTTGTGTCTAATATTGATTTGGCATCATCCCATCGAGCATGTTAGGAGCCTTGGTTGAACCATTGGGATTTTTAAGTTTTCATTATTTAATGAACAGGAGGTAGAGTATATCAAATCCAAGTTTATTTATCCCCATCTAGAGGTAGATGTTTGATGTTGAATGCAAATTCA
This sequence comes from Torreya grandis, assembly GCA_037957365.1. NCBI lineage: Eukaryota > Viridiplantae > Streptophyta > Pinopsida > Cupressales > Taxaceae > Torreya > Torreya grandis. The sequence goes on along the minus strand of JARHVA010000123.1, from coordinate 2,921,701 downwards.
TTTCTTTATTGAGAGGACACATTTTGATTTTTTTATGTGTGGTTGTTGAGATGTGATTATTGATCCATGACATGGGTATCCTACTTTGGATAAATTCTTAGTATATCTCTATTCATGAATGGAGTGATATTTTTGCTTTGGAGGGGTTGACCCATGTGAAGGGCACAACCTAGTTTCTTATGATTTGCAGTAGATGGATATGCTATTCTTTTACCTTGGTACAATCATGGTGTGGGATTCCTATGGGACCTAAAGGGCAATCTCATGAAAGGATGTAGGATATTATTAGTTGTTTTATGTCACTCTAGGATAGGGAAAAAGCTATTACAAGTTGGAAATAGGCTAGAGTTTTGGACGTAGTTTATAATATTATCTATTACACTCTTGGTCCTAACGAGCAACTCAAAGTTTGTTATGCAAAGAAAAGGAGATAAAAGGGTGGATTGAAACCTAGTTTATTTTGTGGTTTTGGGCAGATTCAAATGGATAATATTAATATGGCTTTATTCTAAAAGGTTTGAATTAAAAATATATGGAGGGACCTTTTGACTATTGGTTCTAGTTTCATGATGTTTTTGTTCATGGAGGATAGAGGAATCTACGCCAAAACCTATTTTATATGGGTGGAGGTTAGAGGAATCCACTCCATTTATTTTTAGGTTTGGGTGGTTGTTAAAGGATCTCATTACAATCCATGGTGGATGATTGAGGATTCCACTCTGTGCATAAGTGGAGGATAGAGGATTCCACTAAAGTGTCTGAGAAGAGGAATTGTTCAAACCCTCAGGATGAGGACTAGTTCCATGTTACTAGTTTGATCAAAGCTTCCAAATGTAAACTCTAGCCTTTTTAATTATTCTTTGGTCAATCTTAGATCTAGATCCATGATGGTTCCCTATATGGCATGTTTGATCTATTAAAATTTTAGTTGTTGGTTCACTATTTAGACTTGTTTGCCCTGGTTTGGAGGGGTGTGTTTCAATTAGGTTTGATGATGAGATTACTTAGAAATATTTTGACTCCTTTGTTTCATGCGTAGTTAAGGGAACTATTTAAAATCCTTATGATTCATCATTTTGTTATAACTATTTAGTTCTTATGATTTAGTTGTTTAGTTATTTTATGTTGTAGTTTGTTTCAATGTAGCTATTATTATGTAAAATCATGACTTGTTAGGACTTAACTACTCATACCTTATCTAGGGTGAAGGTACTTAATTTAAAAAACCCCACCTTTTACCAATAATAAAAAAAAAATAGCATGAAACAACTCCAATAAATTCAAATAAATGGAATTTATTATGGGTTCCATTAAATTTGAGAAATTCTTGAGTAATTATTGAGAGTCTATATAATTTTTTTGAATCATCCACTATAAAAAAAATAATGATTCAATTTGAGTAATACCTGATTATAATTTATTTTGAAATAAATTTGAGTAATGCTAAACATATAATGACATGAGTTGAAATTGCATATGGTAATCTGAGTAACTTGAGTCATATAACCTATGCCAATATATCATGTTATATTTGAAATTGTGAGCATATGCCACACATACAATCCCACTATAATAACCTATGTAATATGAGTCATGTAATCTATGTAATGATATGATAAAATATATGAAATATCTCATAATCCTATGTAATCTATAACATATGTCATGCATATTCCCCCAATATGAGCCAAAGCTGTCAAAATATGAGAAAAACCTATAATAATCTGAAGTAATCTATGCCCAAAAATCTGAATTTTTAGTAACTGTAAAATATTAATGTCTAAGACAAGCCATTATGTTTGCTTCCATTTTAAGGTAAGGAATGAATCTTGTGAATTGCTTATCTCAAAAGATAGTAGTGAAATACATCATGTTATAAAAAGAATATGTAAGAAATATAAATACTATAATATGTGGAGAATATCTCATAATAGTAAGAATAAAGCATCTTATTACATATGAGACATGTCTCCTAAGCATAAAATTTTCATGTCAAGATAGATATATCAATGATAAATGCAATGAATAATCAAAATAATAATGAATACCCATACAATGATTAATAACTATTATAGCTCAAAATTGCACCATATGAGAGGGTGATTCAACCCCTATCAACTTAAGCTATACAATGGGATTGAATCTAGGTTGTGGGTGACCTCTAAGTGAGTCAAACCTCTATATTTAAGGGCTAGCTCCCTTGGTTTATCTATTGAAGCTCATCACCTAAACTACTTACTCATTTGGATTAAAAGGGAGAGAGAGAGAACATAAAGTAAATCTATCCTAATAAGGTGATGCACCAATTGTAACTTGATCACTACCAACCAATTGCAATGAAACTTCAAGCAAAATCTGAACTTGCACATGACACATCTCCAAAACTGCAATTGCATTAGTATTTCTCATGGAGGCTTATGAAGCTAATATAAGCTAGGAGGACTAAATTCAAGGTCATGAATTAACACTTGTGGAAATATAACACACTAAAACTCATGAAACACTTCATTAGAACACTTGAAGAGACCTGCAAGAAACTTTCAAAGCTGAGTATGAATGCAAATGAGGACAACATGCTAAGGAAGAAAATCTATCACTTAGCAAGATCAACTAGTTAAAAAACACATGGAACCAACTCATGGAGAAGGTAAACTAGATCATTATTTATCACTTATAGGTTTCACATTATTAGGTATTCACCATAATCAGGTGGAGTATACAAACTTATCCAAAAGTAGCTCAATATATAGAGAATGTGAGAGAGAGGAGAAGAAGAGTGTAGGAGAGAGAGAGAGTAGATAAGTGTCAAGTGAGTTACAACAAGAATATAAGTTATGGAGCTATCTCAATAGGTTCAGGATGACATGCGTATCTCCTCTTCAAATTCTAAAACTCTCCAAGTGGTGTGGGAGTTGAAAATCTTATTTGACACCTTGATTAGCTTCTTGAAACTTCTCTTCATATTGACATGTTGAAGGAAAATTGGCCTTATTGATGGTAAAATTAGTTTCTTATACCTATTTTCACTACTCTTAACACCTCTTAGCTAACCCCAATAGGTTCTCTTTGACACATCACTTATTTCTCATGCAAGATGTCTAGAGGGCTCTTCATCTCCGTAGGCCTATTTTGCACACAAGTGTCAAAACTTGGTTTTAGTTGCTTTATCTCATCCAAACTTCATGGATGGCCTATTCATACAATATTAGACCTAAAAAAATCCATTTTGAGGCCTCAAACTAGCCCCAATAAGTCATTCTCTACCAAAAGCCTCAAATAGGCCCTATTCCTTATGGCCCTAAATTGATGCAAACCTCCTTGTGTGGAACAAAGTAAAAAAGGCACTAAGAATCTTAGGGAATATTCTAGTACCTGGTATATTCATACTTTAGGTTAAATTTCATACTCTAAGAGTGAGTGGATATGTCCTTCTTTGCCCTTTCTCCCTCCTAACTAGGTCTCCATATAAAGAGAGTGAAAAATAATTCTACAAGATCCCCACACATGTTAATCCCCAAAAAAGTGTTTTATTTAGTTAGAAAACATTCTCCCTTACCTCAATGCCAAATTTGAAGTTCTAACTCACTGTATAGACCTATAAAATAGTAAAAATCCATGTTTTTATCCCTAATTCATACAGTACCATAAAATATAATGGCATGGGATGATTTCTAGGGGAGTTATGATGATTTTTTTGGGTCATTTTTAATTCCATCTCATCAATCTAGAGGCATATAATTTTAGTTCTCTCTCATCAGATTGTTTTAGCTCTTCTAGGTAGCTTGAAAGTGGTTTAAACTCTTAACGATGGTTCATAAACCTAATAAGATGAAAGCCACAAACCAATTCCACAAATTAGAAGTGAAATAATTTATTTAACATCCCTTATAATCATAAGATACCATGTATATTCTCTTATCCATACCCAACAAAATAATATGACCTCTCAGGTTGAAATTGGGCATTTTGTGAGGTCTGAGAACAAAATTGGTTAGTGAGAAGCATATTGAAATTGATGTGAGCTCAAATTAACTCAATGAGGTCTATGATATCCCCCCTGACTTATTCCAATATTTATTCTACCATATTATTCCACCAAACTCTCTACATCCTCATGTTCTCTAGGCCTAGGGTTCTTATGCTAGGCTACTTATCATACCATAATGGATTGTATGTGCCATTTTATCTTTCTATAAAGAGGTATGTGACTCATATAGTGTTTCATCAAGTCTCTTACCATCTCTTTAGGGTCTTAAGTCCATTTCAACTCCAACTTTTCTTACCTTGACTAAGTATCATCTCATTTAACCACTTATAGGCCTATGTAAGCCTGAATATGCACTTGGGACAGTTTGAGGATTCAAAATAGGGTATATTAAACTATATACACTCCTTGTTGAGTTTTATGGATCTTATAGAGTGATTTTTTCCAATTTAAATCATGTTTACTTACCCTCATACTTTATTCTCCTCAAATCTATCCCAAACCTTCAAGAGTAGGTAGGCTAGTATGTAAGGACTGTATATGTGGGGGGTTTGAACTTGTTATACCTTCAAGTGAATCAAACAAATGTGTGAGGATATATAAACCCTATGAAACCTATTTCACATTTTTAAATCTTCCTTTCTCTCATATAATTATATATTATAAACAAGCAACCTCCTTTTCAACTAAGTAGGCAGACTTGTGACAAGAACTGTGTATGCAGGGCCTGCTAACATTGTTTCACTTCAAGTTAGGTCTAATAATTTTGTAGGGTAATGATAACATTGTACCATACTCTCCAAATACATTTTTTTCATCCTATAGAATCTCTTAGAACTTATAAATTAAGCAACCTAAGAAGGTATGCAGGATTGTGTGATGATAATTGTCTTATGATCCCTATCTTTATATTCCCCTATTTGGTTTCAATCACTTGAGAATACTAATATTTTTATATCTTTCAAACACTTATATGAACCTTTGTCTCAATTTTTGAAAACCTTGGTCATCCAAACAAACCTATAGGATATTGCCTATATAGACAGTGCGCATTCATTTAAGGCTGGTTTGTCAATCTTAAAGTTTGAAGAACCCTATTGAAGCATTGAAGCCTCAACTTTATCATGTTATTGAGATAACTGAGTATCTCATCAAAAACTTGAAAACTCAATACTCCACTAGTATCAATGTATAAAGAACAAAATCCTTAGTAGGTGGTTGTAGGTGGGGTTTTAAGGTAGTTTGACTATTTTATGACTTCCTAGACCTTCAAGACCAATATTCAATAATTCTCTATAGCTCAGTCATATTTATGATGTTCTCAAAACACTCCTCAAAACCCTAAATCATTAGACCTTATCATTATTCACTTGTCCAAGGCAAATCTTTCTCAACTAGTTATAGGTGCTAATTGAGATAGTTGATTATGTATAGGGCCTTATAGATTTTCACTCTTCAAATCCCCAAATATTCTTCATGATCCTACTAATAGATCTATCATGTTTTTTATTCCATTAGACACTTTTTAACATTTTGAACTTCAAACCTTACCCACATCACTATCATCATAAAGAATCATGTAGGTGACTATTATTAGAAGGTTTGATTGTGTATGTATTGAATTGTCCTTATTTAATTTTATATGTTACATTGAAACCATTCATATTTATTAGGATCCATTTTCATTGTATTTACAAGTTTAAAACATTCTCAAAGTATCCTTAACACCTTTGTGTTCATTGGCTCAAAGCACACAATTTTTAGGTGCATATTAGGAGCAATTAGCTTATCATCAATTGGATTTAAGATACTTTGATCCTTCAAGATCTTAGACTCCTTTCTAAATGGACCACCATCTTGTTTCATGCTTAGACAACCTTTATTATCATTAACAACATGAACATCCATGGAGTTGTATACCTACAGGTTGCGAGTGACTGTTTGCAATCTTGAGCTTTAAGAGTTAAACAAGTGTAAAACTATGAATGCTAAGACTAAAATACTATACCACCATTGAATCAACACACCTATCATGAAGAAAACAACTCCCAATCTACTGAAACATGTACAAACTCATGAAAACACCTGTTATATAAAGACATAGAACACACAATCTACACATGTGAATGGAGCTATGACTGTCTCTTCAAACTTGTATAGAATAATTGAATGATGAAGAATCCATGAATGGAATGAGAGAGTCTTGGAGGACCATTAATAATCACTCAGATTAATTTGACCACTTGGAGAACTTAGAAACATAGAAAAACTATCAGACACTTCAAACTATGCACAAGAGAGACTTTGCTTGCTAAAGGGCCATCCAAACATGCCATCATGATGAATGAACATATGGTAGGATTATATAGACATATTATAACTCAAATAAAATATTTTAAATAAGCCATGATCTCACACTTTACACTAGAGTTGCTCCAAAATTAGCCTGTGGGATTTTAAGCTCTAAAAAAAAAGTCTAGGCTCTTAGCGATTGTTCATAAATCTAAGAGCACCAATCCAATGAAAAATGAAAAAAGTTTTAAGTCTATAGGTGTACTAAAATTTGGACAAAATTTCATCCCCCAAATCTACCTATATGGTCTATACCATCTGCTTGAAAATGGCCTTCACTAGCTTATGAAAGGAATGATGGAAGAGAGATGTAGTTTTTTACAACTTTGGAGATCCAAACTTTTTCCCAATATTTTTTCTGACCTGTTAAATTCCAAAGGATGTTCTACAGTTGGTTTCACTTGCACATGACCTCAAGAGTCTGCAAAAATTCTTTTAACTCCTTAAGCTAGTGTTAAAATCCAAGAATCTACTATTTTTCTGACATGTTGACAAGTGTGACAGTTGAATAACTAATCCAAGATCCTTGGAATGTGTGTGGTATCTATTTTTACTTTGGGAAAACTTTGATACACAAATTTACCCAAAAATCACCTTTCATGCCTTTTTACCATCTTAGAGCTATTAAATGATCCTTAAACTTTCCAAAACCTCATAAAATGTTATTAGAAGATGTTTAACACATGAAATGACATTAATCAACCCATAATCACCTATGACACAACTTTAACATGACTTATTTCCTCATCACACCCCTAGATCACTTTATGACTAAAATATGACCTTACCTTAACTTCTCCAAACTAACCTTAAACAATGCTAATAATGTTAAATGAAGACTTCTATGGACCTTATAAGACATGATGAGACCATGACAATACCACATGAAAGTTTTCAATATATATGGGGTGATAATTTTTACTTGGGGTTAAATTTGGTCAACATTTTTGGTGATTCATATGGGTAGCATGCCTACAATGCCAATATGACCAATAGCCTTGCATGTCCATTGGGAAATGGAGTCTTTTGTACTTAGTTTCAGATTTGAAAAGACTTTGAACATGACTCAACAAACTGATTTTACCTTCATAGCACACAAAATAAATCAAACAAGACACAAAGTAATGAACAAGACACACACATGTACTATCAAGCACTTAGGAAACACAACAACACATTAAGCAAACTAGACTATATACAAACTAACTTGAAAAAAAAATTATCCTCATGGATCAAAGGATAATCTTGTGCAATATTTTGCTCCATGAGATGAAAGAGGGCATGAAGTAAGTTATCTTTTGAACCTTGGTTTTGATGTCCTCAACTCCTTCATGTTTTCCCCTCTCTTTGGCATGATCTCTAATTCAAGAACAATAGCTACAAACATATCACATATGAAGGTGAATTCCTCTTGTGACTCAAACATATTCTCATGATATTCTTTAGATACAACTTGACTTAATGATGCCTCATCTAGACATGCTTCTTTGACCTCCATGGTATTTTTAATGAGATCAAACTTCTTATCAACTGAAAGCTCATAAATCTCTTCAAATAGTTTTGAATACTCATCCCCATATTCATAATTTTCCTCAATAAAGACATCTTGAATAATCTTTTTGTGAATATGATATTCAACCTTGAAAATACCTTCACTCTCTTGAAGAAGCTCAATATATTACTACCAATCATCTTTCTCTTCTTTCTCTTCAAGAACCACAACTCCTTCTACTTCACCTTCTTGGCCATTGTGTACTTCATTAACTTCAACTTGTTTACTTGAAGAGTTTTCAACTTCAAAGTTAGATACCACTTCAACAATCTTGGTTCTTTGAAAACTATTATGTTGTACTTCAAGAGGTAATGCATCTTCAACTATGTCTTCAACTTGGACAATACGAGATGTGGGATTTTAAAAGGCCTCAAATTCACCACATAACTTATTGAATATTTTCCATAATTCATCTTGTTTCATGAATTCATCAATAGATTCTTTTTCTATTGTTTTTTCAAATTTAATCTCTTGATCATGCCCATGGGATCCAACTAACTTAGCTGATGTGATGTTCTCCTAAAACATATTCTCTTCCATATCTTGATCAAACTCTTCATGAGAAGCAAATGAAACCTCACATAGATCTTCTCCTTCTTCACTCAATAAGGTTGAATTGTGTTTGTCTTCACCAAGGGGAGTCCCTATAGTTAACTCTTCATCATAGACACTTGAGTCATCTTCTTGATTAGCTAAAATTTTAGCTTGATTTTCTTCACTTATATACCATAATATGGGTTCTCCTTCAAGAAGGGATGAGGTGGGAGGGTGGTGAATAAATTCATGGGTTGGAGAGGGAGTATAAGGAGTAATAAATGGATCATGGATTGGATTAGGAATGGAGGATTCTTAAATGAATGCATGGGGAGATGACAAGTTAGATTGATCAATGGAAGAGACATGTTATTCAACAAGAGATTTAATTTTTTCATAGCCTTCTTGAGGTTCTTCAATAGTTACAAGCTCATCTTCAAATTCTTGGTTTTCCCACCTCTTTAACCTATCTACCCACCATTGGATACAACATCTCATTTCATGCCAATCCTCATTGATGACATAATTGGCTTCCTCTTCAACTAACCTCCAATTTTTCATAAGAAATTAAATCAACTTTATCAAATTATATATGAGATGAATGGGGATCACATTAGGTTCCTTATCCCATTTTCTCATTATTTTTTTTGATTTTAGTACATTTGGCATGAGTGAAAATAATAAGTTGTCTTGAGGTGGATTTTAAATAGGAGGAAGAGGGAGATAATATGGGTTTTGGTGAGCTTCAACTTGTTGAGTTAATTTCCTAACTTGATCTTATAAGGCCTTATATATGTATTCCCAATATTTTTCTACCTAATCAATGGTATCATTTGATTCCTTATGAAAATGCTAATATAAATTAGGTTGAGGTTGATATGGGTCATAGAGCTGATAAGGAGACACTTATTGATACTCTTATTGATAGGGTTTCTCAAAAACATCATGATCATATAAGGGGGGATTATTTTGACCATAGGACTACCATGATTTATAGGGTTGATAACAATCTTGCCAGGGTTGTTGAGACACATAATTGGGTTCATGACAAGGCTAATAAAGAGGTGCATAGTAGAATATTTAATCATATCCATCCATGCCAACTTAATTAGTCAAATAAAACACAATATGTTTAGCAAATTCTTTTCATAAAAACTACCTAGATTGGTTATAACCATATAATTACATTCATATTCACCATTGGTGTTTGTTAAATGCTTCCCAAAGCTGATAGGTAGAAAAACACTCCAAAAATTTATTCCACTCTTTTGGATCTTAGTCCCATTAGGCATGCCAAAATTGTTATAGATAAAAATTTCACCCTATGAGAGGGTGATTCAAGCCCTATCAATTTATATATGTAATGGGATTGAGTCTAGGTTGTGGGTGACCTCTAAGTGAGTCAAAACTCTAAATTTAAGGGATAGATCCCTTGGTTTGTCTATTGAAGATCATCACTTAAATTACTTACTCATTTGGATGAAAAGGGAGAGAAATAACATAAAGTAAATATATCCTAACAAGGTGATGCACTAATTGTAACCTGATCACTACCAACCAATTGTAATGACACTTCAAGGAAAAGCCTAACCTGCACATGACACTACTCCAAAACTACCCTTACATTAGTATTTATCATGAAGGTTTATGAAGCTAACTTAAGCTAGGAGGACTAAACTCAAGATCATGACTTAACACTTGTGGAAATACAAATCACTAAAACTCATGAATTACTTCATTAAAACACTTCAAGAGACCTATAATAGACTTTCAAAGCTGAGTATGAATGCAAACAAGGATAATAAGCTAAGGAAGAGAATATATCACTTATCAAGATCAAATAGTTAACAAACACATGATACTAACTCATGGAAAAGGTAAACTAGATCATTTTTTATTGCTCAGAGGTTGAAAATGAGTAGGGATTATCCATACTCAGGTGGAAGATACAAACTTAGCCAAAAGTGGCTTGATATATATAGAATGAGTGAGTGAGAGAGAGAGAGAGAGAGAGAGAGAGAGAGAGAGAGAGAGAGAGAGAGAGAGAGAGAGAGAGAGAGAGAGAGAGAGAGAGAGAGAGAGAGAGAGAGAGAGAGAGAGAGAGAGAGAGAGAGAGAGAGAGAGAGAGAGAGAGTAGACATGTGTCATATGAGTTAAAAAAATATGAGTTAGGGAAATTTATTAATAGGTCCATGATGACATGTGTGGCTCCTCTTCAGATTTTCCAACTCTCGAAGTGGCATGGGAGTTGAAATGCTTGTTTGACACCTTAACTAGCTTCTTAAAACTTCTCTTCTTCTTGACATGTTGAAAGACAAGTGGCCTTCTTGGTGGTAATATAAGTTTATTCTACCTATTTTATCTTATCTTAACACCTCTCATTTGACCCTAATATTTTCTCTTTGACGCATCACTTATTTCTCATGCAAGGTGTCTAGAGGGCTCTTCATCTCCTTAGGTCTATTTTACACAAAAGTGCTAAAACTTGGTTTCAATTACTTTAGTTCATATAAAATTCATATATGGCCTATTAATACCATATTATACCTAAAAAAATCCATTTTGAGGCCTCAAACTATAACTAATAAGTCATTCTCTACCAAAATCCTCAAATAGGCCTTATTCTTTATAGCCCTAAAATGATGCAAACCTCATAGTTTGGAATAAATTACAAAAGGTATTAATAATTTGAGGGCATATTCTAGTAATAGGTATTTCCTTATAGTTCTAGGTAAAATCTCATGCTCTAAGAGTGAGTGTATATGTTCTTATCTACCCTTTCTCTCTCCTAACTAGGCCTCAATTAGGCCTCCCTGCTAAGAGAGTGAAAATGCTTATACAGGCTCCCCAAATGTGAAAAAAACCAAATAAGTGTGTGATTAAATTATAAAACATCCTCCCCTACCTCCATGCCAAATTTAAAGTTTTGACTCACTGTACATAATTACAAAATAGAAAAAATCAATGTTTTAAACCCTAATATGTACATTTTATTATAGTATCATAAAATTTAATGGCATGAGATGATACTTAGGGGAGTTGTGAATATTTTATGGGTCATTTGGATGTTCATCTCATCCATATTAAGGCATAAAATTTCATTTCTCTCTCATCAAGTTGTTTTAGCTCTCCTAGGCATCCTGAAAGTGGTTTGAATTCTTAATGGTAGTTCATAAACCTCAGGACATTAAACCACAAACCAATTCAAAAAATTGGAAGTGAAATAAGGTATTTAACATCCCTTATAATCTTAGGGTACCATGCATCTTCTTTGATTTGTACCAAACAAAATAATATGATCTCTCGGGTTGAAGCTAGGCATTTAGTGAGGTCTTAGAGCAAACTTAGTTAGTGAGAAGCATCCTAAAGTTGATGTGAGATAAAATGAACTAAATGAGGTTTGTGATGTCTCCCATGACTTATTATAATATTTATTTTTTCACATTATTCCACCAAACTCTCTACATCCTCATGTTCTCTAGGCCTAGGGTTCTTATGTTAGGCTTCCTAACATACCCTAATGGACTATATGTGTCATTTTATCTTTATGTCAAGAGGTCTATGAATCATGGATCATTTAATCAAGTCCATTTCAACTCCAAATAATCTTAGCTTGACTATGTATCATCTCATTCTACTGCCTATAGGCCTGTGTAAGCCTGAATATGCACTTGGGACTATTTGAGGGTTAAGAATAGGGTATATTAAATTATATACACTCCTTGTTGAGTATAACGGCTCATATAGAGTAAATATTTCCCATTTCAATCATGTTTACTTATCCTCAAACTTTATTTTCCTCAAATCTATCCCAGACCTTCAAGAGTAGGCATGTTATGTATGTAAGGACTGTATATGCAGGGGGTTTGAACTTTTTCTAACTTCAAGTTAATCAAATAGTTGTGTGAGGATATATAAACCCTATGAATTCTATTTCAAATGTTTCATTATTCTTTGTTCTCATATACTTATATATTACAAATGAGCAACTTCCTTTTCAACTAGGTAGACATACTTACAACAAGAACTATGTATGTAGGGTATGCTAAGATTGTTTCACTTCAAGTTGGGTCTGATACTTTTGTAGGTAATGTTCACATTGTACCATACTCTCCAAATCCATTTTTTTCATCATACAATCTCTCTCAAACCTTCTAAATCAAGCAACCTAAGAAGGTATGTAGGACTATGTTATGATAATTATATTATGACCCATGTCTTTATACTCATTTTTTTGGTTTCAATCACTTTAGAATCTTGATATTTTTATATCTTTCAAACACTTATAAAAACCTATATCTCAAGTATTAAAAACCTTGGTCATCTAAACAAACCTATAAGTGACTACCTATATAGACTGTGTGCATTCATTTAATTCTACTCTATCAATCTTGAAGTTTGAATAACCCTATTAAAGAAGTGAGGCCTCAACTTATTCATGATATTGAGATAGATGAGTATCTCATTAGAAACTTTAAAACTCATTACTCCACCACTATCAATGTATAAATAAAAAAATCCTCAGTAGGTGGCTGTAGGTGGGGTTTTGAGGTAGTTTGACTATGTTATAACTTCCTAGACCTTCAATACCAATATTCAATCCTTATCTATATCTCAGTCATATTATATGATGTTCTCAAAACACTCCTCAAAACCCTGAATCATTAGACCTTACCATTATTCACTTATCCAAGGCATATCTTGCTCAACTAACTATAGACGCCAACCTAGATAATTGACTATGTGTAGGGCATTCTATATTTTCAATCTTCTAATCCCCAAATATTCTTCAAGATCCTAAAATATCTATATCATGTTTTTTATGCCATTATACACTTTTCAATGTTTTTAACTTCAAACGTTACCCACATCACTGTCAACATAGAGAATCATGTGACTCTTATTAGAAGGTTTGAATGTGTATATCTTGAATTGTCCTTCAAGTTTGTATGGTACTCTAAAACCATTAATATTTATTAATATCCATTATCACTATATTTACAAGTTTAAATCATTATCAAATTATCCTCAAAACCTATGTGTTCATTGTCTCAAAGCACACAGTCTATAGGTGCATATTAGGAGCAGTTAGCTTGTAATCAATTGGCTTTAAGACACTTAGAGCCTTCAATGTATTAGAATAATTTATAAATAGACCACCACCTTGTTTCATGCTTAGACAAACTTTATTATCACTGACAACATGAACTTCCATGGAGTTGCAGACCTACAAGTGGCAAGTGATTGTATGCAATGTTGAGCTTTAGGAGTTAAGAAAGTGATTAATTATGACTGCTAAGACTGAAATACTATTAATACCATTGTATCAAAACATATATCATGAATAAAACAACTCCCAATCTTTTGAAATACATACAAACTCATCAAAATGCATGTTATGCAAACACACAGAACACACAATCTACAAATGTGAATGGAGTTATGATTATTTATTCAAACTTGTACTAAATATTTGAATGATAAAGAAGACATGAATGGAATGAAATAGTATTTTATGACCATGAATAATCACTCATATGAGTTTGACCACCTAAAAAACTTAGAAACATATAAAAACTATTAGACACTTTAAACTGTGCACAAGAGAGACTTTGTTTTCCAAAGGGCCATCCAAACGTGCCACCATGATGAATTATTACATGGGAGTCATTTAAAGACATTAAAACTTAAATAAACTTTTTTTAAGCATCCATGATCTCTCACTTTGCATTAGAGTTTCTCTAAACTTAGCTTGTGGGGTTTTGGGCTCTCAAAAAATAGTTTGGACTCTTAGCTATTGTTCATAAATATAAGAGCACAAATATAATTAAAAATTAAACAAATTATAATTTCATAGGTTTTCCAAACTTTGGATAAAATTTTATCCCTGAACTCTACCTTTATGACATGTACCATCTTTTTGAAAATGGCCTTCACTAGCTTGTAAATGAGATGATTGAAGAGAGATGTAGTTTTCTGAAACTATGGAAATCCAAACTTCTTCCCAAGATTTTTACTAACATATGTAATTCCAAAGGATGTTATGGATTTATTTTCACTTTCACATGACCTCAAGAGTGTGTACAACTTCTTCTAACTCCTCAAACTAGTGTTGAAATCTAAGAATCTGATTTTTTCTAACATGATGATAGGTGTTATAGTTGATTAACTACTCCAAGATAATTTTAATGTGTTTTTTTATGGATTTTTACTTTGGGGTAACTTTGACACACATAAATTTATCCAAAAATCACCTTTTCATGCATTTTTACCACCTTAGAGCTAGCAAATGATCCTCAAACTTTCCAAAACCTCATGAAACATTTTAAAAATATGTTTAACACATGAAATGAAATTAATCAACCCCTAATGACATATCACACAACTCGACCATGAATTATTTCCTCATGACAACCCTAGATCACTATATGACCAAAATATGACTTTACCTTAACTTCTCCAAACTAGCCTTAAACAATGTTAACAAGGTTAAATGAGGGACTTATAGGGACATTATAAGACATGAAAATACAATGAAAATACCACATGAAAGTTTTTGACCCCCCATGGGGTGATAAATTTGACTTGGGGTTAAATGTGGTCAACAACAACCATTGAGAAAAGTGTGTGGTATGTATTATGGTACCATAAATAAGGAGAGTGTGGGATATATATCATGACACTAAAAATTCAACATAAATTCCTAAATTTATTCACACATCACAAATAGAGTCAAAATGTCACAAAAAATGAAGAATAAAATGTCACAAACGGTTGAGGGTTACACTTAATGGACAATATAATGTCACACATCCAATGGAAAATATAATGTCCCAACACAATGGAAAATATAATCTCATACACACAATGGATAATCTATTGCCAAAAAATTAGAGTCAAATAAGAATAAAAAAACATTAATAATGCATGAAAAAGATAGGATAATTTACATAATAAACATATGTAATCATCACATATATAAAAATATAATAAATAGTGAAATAAAAATATACGTAGTATGAGTAAGAGTAAGTCATGTATAATCAGTGTAAAGTGTCTAGATGCCCCTAGTAAGAGATGCCTCTAGTGTAGGAATGGTGGATCTCAAGTCCAAGAAAGTCCCACATTTATGCATCCATGTCATAGATAACATGCATGTCTTGTACCTCACTCATGTATACCATGAAATGCATGTGTATATAAAATTTGATATATAATGTACTATTTATGATAAACCATAAACAAATCAAGTAAATAAGAAATATGTATCATACATAGGTCCTATTTTGTTATTTTTTAATTTTATTTTTGTATTTTATAAATTTTTAAATATTATGCAATGCTAACCAATGATCCCATGAATGGGATGCTCACATGTAGCTCATGTTTTAAATGTGTATAATTTTACCCATCATGTCTAAGTAGTAGTATGTGTATCTAAGTCATAATTTTAAAATTAATATTTTGTTGTGTTATATCCATCATGGTCATCATCAACCCTATGATCCTACATATGCTATGTAACTATATGAACCATAATATTGCTTGAAACATTATGCATTATATTAAAATGTTCATGTGTTTGCTAAAGAACATGTGGATAACTCTATAACACTAATTTAGGATGTAATGGAGTATATAATGGATCTTATGAGTCTTGAATATAGCTATGATGTAATGGCCATTGTAATATTAGTTGTATAGGAAATTCCACTATCTTCCTCTAACTTGTCTGAGTAGAATAAACTTTAACACATTGTATAACTAATTTTAATGGTGACGGGAGTAGATGAATAATAATTTCCTACCAAAGAGGTTATTCATATAGAATAATTGAAAATAAGACCACCCCATTAGTATGTATATAATTCATAAATTTGTTTATTATAGATGTTACTACACACATCTTGAATATCTAAGGACATCTTAACAACATGTTAAAGACTCTTGTGGTTTGTATAAATGAGAATGATGTAGCAATTAATAAAATACCTACCTAAAGAGGTAGCAAAATACACTTTAATGGGTGTCATCTGTGTTCATAAAATCCTTTGATCATATTTGTTGTATCCAACAAATCATCTTGGGTATATCAAGACTAATAAGGAGTGTCATGGTGTAAATATTTTCACTTGAATCATTATCTACCATGTTTTTAATAAGTTTATGATACACACACACACACACACACACACACACACACACACACACACACACACACACACACACACACACACACACACACACACACACACACACACAAATAATGCCTCATTAGAATACTCATCTTCAACTATCTCATGATCCTCAAATGTAATTATAAGTATCTCTTGGTGTATAGTCTAAAGTGTGCCAATAATTCCATCTAGAGGATGCTCTTTGTCATCTCTAGAAGTATAAGAAACTAGAGGAGGATCTAAATTTTAATAAATATCCACGTGAAGTTAATAATTAGTCTCTTTTTACACATGATTAAGACAAGGATAATTAAATATCTTTAACTTATCAATCCCACCAACTTTCATCCTTGGCATCTCTATATATTTATTAATATCAATTATGTTGTCATCTATCAAATCATGTATCTTATTTCATAAATTGAAGCATCTAGTTTTAAAATTTCTTATACCTTGATGATAGTCAAAATTCGTTAATTTAAAATCCCTTGGCTAGATTTGTACTCATATCAACCTATTTCTAGGGAAGGAGAGACAAGATTGCACTCAAGTAACTATTTTTATACATTGTGAAGAGCTTCTGGTAATTTAGTAAAATTACTCCTTAGTGGAGCTAAGAAAATAAGATGATTAGGTGGCTATGAAACTACATTAACTATTGATTTCACATAATTCTTATTATCATACTTATTTGATTTGAAAGTGGGTTTACTTGGAAAACTTTCACTAGAAGTGGTATAGGGTTGGACCCATACTTTAACTTATCCATTGCAATAAGTTTAACTTCTTGATCCTTAATCATGTAACATAGGTCATCAATGATTGAAACTTATTAAACATAATAGAATTATGTAGAGGAGAAACTAATATTTTATTAATTATATCTTGTAATTACTTATCTTCCATTTAATTTTTCATCTTAGAGATGATAGTATTTTAACGAAGCATATAGTCAGTATAGTTTCATTTGACACTTGCTTGATTTTTTGAATTTTGAGCATAAGACATCTTCTCACTAATGTTGATTCAAAATTATGATAGAAATTTATTGGAAAATGGGTTGAAGGCAAAACATGATTGGAAAGGAAGATCATAAAAATAATGTGTGGCATAATCCTTAAGACTATGTGGAAACAACTTAGTCAATAACTTAACATTGGACACATATTCCAAACATGCTACGTGAAAGGACCAAATATATTATTATGGATTAACCTTACCATCATATAATGTGAGCTTAGGTGACATAAAATATGTTGGTAAAGGATATATGAAATATCAATATCTGATGGACTATGCAATAACACATGGAAATCAATAGTATAGACCACTCTAGAAGAGTTTTTTTTGTAACTGTGTAACACTAATCTGAAGACCAATAATTATATGCACTAAATGTTTGAGCATTATGCATATAAAAATATATAATTTTAGATTATGTGATATAAGTAGTAACCTTATAAGGTATGACAATATGTTGTGTAGGGATCACCAAATTAATATGAGGAAAACTGTTTGTTTTCCACATGCCATGGGTAGACATCACATGTGCATCAAAAGGTGTAGACATGGGATTAGTTTTAGTAGTAGTATTCTCAACACCTATTATGAAATTAATATCTCTAAAAGGTGTATTAATATCTATACATAGTTCACATTGTTGTTCCTAAGATGTGACAACCTTAGAATTCTTTTTATTTTTAACTTATAATATTGTTTGCAATATCTTATGTAGGTCATGAAGTTACAAACAAATTTGTTCTTGAAATGCATAAAGAGATACAACTTGTACATGGTCTACACCATCAAGGTTAACTAAATGTATTTGATCATTATATTCATTATCTTATTCATAAAAATATTCAAAATGTATCATTTCATCATTAGCAACATTTTTTTTATTATATGTCTTCATTATGAACCTTTTCATCAATAAAATTAGGAATATCATCAATTTTAGCCATTTTAAACAAGCGTGATTGATGTAAAGATATATGACTATGCTCACTTTCAACACCACTTAATCTAGAACTTTCCCTTAGAGGGATAAGATATGTTATATTCTTAAGTGCCATAGAATATGAACATGAAAAACACAAAAACTAAATTATTACGTAATGAGAGAAAATAAAAAATCAAGCCTAAAGGTTATAATTAAATACTAAAATCTAAAACCCTAGGAAAATAAAAGTAATTCTCAAGGATATTAGGGTTTGATATGCTCAATACAAGAAATGGGTTGAACAATATGTTTTATTAATTTTAGGACTTATGTGACCTTGATTGCATAAAATTGTTGAATAAATTATATTACTTAATATATAAAATCATTAAACAAATTTGAGTGTAATTAGTTAAATATGGTAACTTGTTATTTATTGAAAATACTAAAATAATGATATAATTAAATTATTTTGTGTCTACGTAGGTTTGTAGAGAGATACATTTGTCAACATAAATATAAAATGGGCTAGTGCATGTTTGGATTTATTCTTTGCATACTTGGACAAGTCTACACTCCTTGAAAACCTATGTAGTGTGACCTTACCCAATGTTCTAAAAAACTTTCCACTATATTTTTACTGATTTGTCTCTATGTTTCCTAGTGTGCTTGTGTCTAATAAGGATGATTATATATTCTCATGTCTACAAATCCATGAAAATGTCTTTGTTTTCCTTGTCTTCACTTCAAACCTTAGTTTTACACTATATGAAACATATAAAACTAGGATAAAGGGTGAAAGGTAAGGGTTGAACTAACCTTAGCCACCCCACTGTGACTAAATATTACCTATGTATCCATTACTATGAATAGTGAAATTAAACCAAACATATTTATTGAAAGGTAAGGGTTAAAATAACCTTAGCCACCTCACTGTGACTAAATATTTCTTATTTATCCATTACTGTGAAGAGTGAAATTAAACCAAACATATTTATCCCACCTATTTTAGTGTGTGTAATATTGTGTAATACTAGTATGTTATGTAATCATGTGTATATATTTTAACACTTTAAAACCTATGACTTGACATTGCAAATGGTATTCAGACTTAGCTTAGGGATTTCTCTTTTGAGGGGTGATTCTTAGTGATAGCTAGATATGTTCCAAGTAGGTGTCAGATAGATGTCATATAGATAAATCTTTAAGCTTGATATGTTTATATAGTTGAATATTTGGGTTATTTCCTCTGAATCAACATGTAAAATGCATGGCTTGACCCATATGATAAATTTGAATTTTTGAAACTAGACATTAAATGGTGCAGGGATAGTTCCACCCTAAGTGGATAATTCTACTATAGTGAAGTTGTATCAATGGCATGAACCTATCTCGGAAAAAATAACATTGACTTGAGGTTAGGAGATAGTTTGAGGATGATATTAAACTTTTTGGAAAGAGACTAGGAACATCCTATGTAACAATAATGATAATTTGGAATGGTCATGCCTATTTATAATAGAATGGCTATGAGTAATGATGAATACGAGTCATGTATGTGAACATAATTCAAGTAGGTTAACTTTGGTTAAATTACACATTATAAAGTGTCTAATACCAAATATTAGTGTCTATAGATATAGATGTTTATCCTTGTCCACAACATGTGACATATATACCGATTGATCCAAAATCTACATGTGTGTATCCCATGGATGGGATCATTAGGTAACTAGAACATAAATTAATGTACATGGATTATATATGTTTTATTTTTTTATCACTTTATCTAGAGTTGAATGGTTACTTTATCCATACCTTTATCTATTTTGATATATATGATTACATATGATTTTGCCTTAACCACTCTTATATCCCTTGCCTTACTTTGGTTATGATTCTTTCACGAGCCCTTACTTTTGAGTTTTAATCCTAATGTAGACATCCATGATACTCATCCTATGATGACACATAATTTATATCAACTTTATCCTTATGCACATTTCTTGCAACATACTACTTACTCACATATATGTATTGAATATCTATGTTTATTATTGTTATGGCTTACATTGAACTTACATGATTTCATACATTACATGCCTACATATTATGACATGTGAATAGATATTGATTATTTACAAATAGGGGAAATCATCTTCCTACCTCCATGTCATCTTTTAAGACATTATTTTACAATTGAAATATATAGTGGGGTGTGTTTCTTGCCTTCACTTCCTCGATATTACTTTACTATTATATTTGGTGCACATTATGTGTTGATATACATTATTGATTATGTTGATCCATTTTATTTTTATATTTTTAAAACATTTCCTATTGGGCTTACTTGATTAGATATAACTGTGCTCAATTTTTTTTAAAAAAAATTAAAAATTAAAAAAATCAAATTCAGGATCTATGCATGACATAATTTTCTAGTTTACATGATTTATTGATGTTATTTTTATTATACATGGTGAATAACGTATCCATTTTATATGTATGTGATTTTTATAGTATACTTGAGTGGGATTCAAGACATACATGACACATATTATAAATAGACATATAGATGTGGGATATCCCTTACACCTAGGGGACACTTTTTACATTGGGGGCATGCCTAAATTAAGGGTGTCTTGGTATACTTTTCAAGTTGAATATTTCTATGCCAATCGATTGTATTGAAATAATTAAAATATTTATACATGGATTGATCTTGCATATAAATTTTTAGGGTGTTATTCGATATGGATATTTTACTTTTCTATATTATGATATTAATATATTATTTGAAATAGTTATACACACACTAATTTGGTTAAGCAACATAAGTACTATGTATTTTGTATCTCTTTCATAGGAAGTTATTAATGATGAATGAAGGTCTTATTCACATGGTCACTTTTTTCGTCCTTATTATGAATTATTTTTTCCTACTTATTTCATCCTCAGTGGTCTTATGTCATGGTATCCCAGTTATAGGGGGCCCTTGGCCTATCTACTACAATCACTACCCATTTTTTTGCATATAAGACAATAGTATGACCCTATATAGTAGTGTATTATGCTAGTGTCTACTTCAGCGCTATTGTCCACTGGTCACATTTTTTATCTTGTTATGGGTCCTTACCCTTCTTTTAGGTCTCTTCTTTAAATTTTATCTATCTTTTCACCTTGTCAGCCTACGAACAAACATATTACATTAAAATTAAAGTTATTTATGTATAAAGAGCCTCACAAGGCATTTTAAATATATCACTTACTACTTTGGCACATAATTATATAAAAATCAATCAATAGTATAACTCAACACTCTGCATATTACTCAACATCACACAGATATGCATGCTTGATCAAAGAAGGGCCTAAGAAAAAGTCATTCCAGCATATCGTACGAGTTAATTATGTGTGCTTCATAAGGGATAAATACATGTAATCTGAGACCCCTATCATTGTGGTTGATGTAGGTAGTGATCGGAACAATAGGGGTTTTGCATCACATAATCATAATATCCCACAACCCATTTTTCTCTTTCCTTTTACATTTGATTCTATTATTGTTTTGTATGTGTAGGTGTTTAATAGGGTTTTAATGGAAAATAATCCAAACAATGATATATATGAGTGATCAAGAGGTCTTGAGCATATATACAAAACCCAGAAGACCTCTCACAACATCCACAAGAGTCTCAGTCCCCCCATCCATAAAAGGGCATCAACGTGGTGCCTTTACCAATAGCACAGTGCGCTAGCATCCATCTAAATGTACTACTATCTTAAGGTAACAAAACATTTAGTTTAGGAATGAAATGGATCCACGTTATCTTCCTAACCTATATCTTTTCCTTATATTCATTATTTTAGGAAAATCAATTAAATTAGCTATTTATGATATGTATGTATGTATGTATGTATGTATGTACCCTCTTTACTCAACCCTTTAACAATATAGTATTTACAAAAGTAAACGCCTTAAAATTTTAATGATTTCGTGAACCCAAATTACTTTAAAAATTACTTTACAACCCTAGTTCCATCTTAGGGTTTGTCTTCTCCATTTTTTGTGTAATAAATTTGTTAGGAAATGTTAGTCCTCACATTGATTTGTAATGTGAATAATTACGAGAGTAATAGTTCACTAATAGGTATATTGAGTTAGTAGTTAGAATATATTATTTAAGAGTTATATTATTGTGTGTAAAAATAACATTACATCCATAAATTGTTTTTTAAGATTGAATTATTTGGGAAGATTCATTGATTAAGTAAATATTCATATTTATATGAAAGACATTCCTATAAATATGTAAACTTCATATTGTTATTGTAATGAGTGAATAAAATAATATAGTGTGTGATTTAATATTTATTTGTATTTATTCTTACCATTAATTTTCATAAGTTATATCTTTGTATTAGATCTTACAATTTGTATTATTGGTATTAGAGTAACATCTGATTCATGTGATGAAAATCTAATAAATTCACTAGGGGTTGTCATACTGGTCATTGTCCCATTGATATTTAAAATTATGTTTATATAGATTTGTTCCTTTACACATTAATATATATTTGTAGTAGTTTATGTAGTTTTGTAGTCATTAAGGTATTTTTTCAAATTGTGCTAATATGCATGATTTCTCATAATTGAAAGAGAAGCAAATAAAATCAGTTATTGTAATATCAATTCTCAGTGCGTAGCCTGTGTGAAGATAGAGCTTGGTAAAGCATTAGAAATCATAAAAAAGGTCTATTATTTTAAGATCTATATTGAATATTTGTGAATAATAATGGAAGCATCCAAAAGTTTTAGAGAGATTTGACACCATCAACATCTGACATAGTTTATCTAGTTTGAGAAAGATCTAACGTATGTAAATTAATGACAAGAATAAACACAAAGAAATATTAAAGCACACAACATATTAGTTTATTCATTTACTATAATAATAATATTAATCTTACATATTTATAATAATGTCTTTCATATAAATATGTAGATTTACTTAACCAACGCATCTCCCCAAATAACTTAATCTTAACAAGCAACCTATGGATGTAATATTTTTGTCACTCACAAAAATATAACTCTCAAATAGTATATTATAACTACTAACCCAATATACCTATTAGTGAATTATTAATCTCATAATTATTCACATTAAAAATCAATGTGAGGACTAACATTTCCTAACATTCCCCCCCTTAGGCCTTACATGATAATTTGTGTTTTCACAGGACTTAATAAAAGTAGAGAAAAAACACCTCAACTATTCATTGTCGATAACACATCAATTGAATCAATGTGGGAACTCTGAAGATGAACCATTTGTCATCAACCATTCACTAAGGGAACCTCATCAACCTATATGGTGTGGGAACTACAAGTAGGAACAATCTGTTCAACTTTCACTCTTGCATATCCTAAACACTTTTTTTATGTAATACACTATGTGGGAAAATAAGAAATACACTTCTTATTTTTCACACATATAAATAAGTACTAAAAATCAAATAAGTAAACCACTATAGTATAATCACCCCTTCATTAGTGGCTAATGAGAGGCGTAGAAAGCCTTTATCTTCTAGTGCCTCTGACCTCTAATAGGTGAAGCTGCTTACTCAATTGATAAAGTATTGGAGATCAAATGCATATTTTTTTTAAGGGAATAGAGTCTCCCCCAAAAAATTGACACATTTGACATTGGACTCAAGACGTTGAGATCACCTAAAAACATGTTCTTTATAATATAAGAAGTATTGAATTTGACTCTCAATTCTAATAAAACAATGACAATATGAAAAGTTTAACAATGAATCTGTTAATAATTTTAATAGTATTGAAAGCATTTTTGAAAATAATAATAGTAACCCTAAATTCTAGAAAACATAACATCAACCTAAAGAATTTTAATAATTATCACACTAAGAAAGAATTTTAATAATTATCCAAATGGGTGAAAACATGGTGCACTTTTTGAAATCATATGGATACAAATAATAAGGAATTAAAAATTATTAAACATATATTTTAGCTATTTAACTCAACTTATGATAATAAATTAAACCTATCGACTCATAAACATAAAACACTGATTACCAACTAGAAGACATTGATAACCAACTAGAAGACTCAACTACGTTAGATAAATTGTGAGTTGATAACAACAATGGAAGCATTCAAAAGTTTGAGAGAGATTTGACACCATCAACATCTGACATAGTTTATCTAAGATTTGAGTGAGAGACTTGACACCATGCTTCACTATAAGATTTGAGTGAGATATTTGACACTATGCTTCACCATAGTTTATAAGAGATACCAATGAAACTCCCCTATCCCTCCTTACTATATTAGAACCCATTTCTCATACTAACCTCCACAAGGGTGATAACCAATTTCCCTCTAAATATGTCCAAGATATCACACGTCCAAAGGTTATGGTGAGAAAATCCACTATCTCTACCAAGGCTCCCAAATGTAGTGTGCTAATGGCTAAATTAATATTAAGGTTCAAGGTTTACAAACCTATTGATGATGTTAATATACCTTCAAAAGAAGTCATATCTTTGTTGCAAGTTGTGGTTACTTTACAACAACAAGTACACCATCTCACCTTGGAAATTAGAACATATTATTCTTAGATTGATTCTAATGCTATCCATGGAAATCCTATCCCACATAGAATCTTCAATCAAAAATTACCAAAGTAGTTTCAAATACCAATATTACCAAAGTTAAATGGATATGGAGACCCATAATTGTACCTCAAATCTTATATAAAGGCTATGACACATGTCACTCACAGTTTGATTCTCTTATAGTTATTTCCATAGACTCTAGAGGATGAGGCCTTAAAGTGGTTCCATCATTCACTCCCCAATGGTTCACTACATACATACGATGAGTTAGAATAAGTATTTCTCATGCATTATATTCAAAATAAGGAGCCTCAAGCCACATATGAGAGATTGCCTTCACTACACTAAGGTGAGCCATAAATAATAAATGATTACATCTTACGATTCAAATCATGTATGCAACAATTGATCTACCAACTAAAAAAATTAGAGACATAGTACATCTTTGCTAGAGTGCTCATTTTTCCTCTTAAAGAGAAATTGTTATATGAGACATCCAAATCATTCCACCATCTATGTTACACAACTTTGGAATTAGAGAAGAAATTAGGACTAGTTGAGACACATTCAGAGGGATATTTGGATTTAGATCTATCACAATCATAGTAATCCAATATGATACAGGCACCTAATCCACCCATGATTAATGAAAAATTGGAATAGAAATAACAAATCAAGATACTCAACAAGGGCAAAGAGCATCTCCAATAGTGAATAGAGCACATGACATCAACATAGGGGCTATACAATTTTTAGATTGAGATAGGCCTCATGATTTCTTATTTACATTATTAGATAGGGGATGATCTCAGTTTCCCTTGCTAATCACTATCTAAAACATCAATTGCATAGAATAAGGAATAAACGATATTTTAATTATCATCAAATCAATGGACATTGGGACAACACTTATTGTGCACTCATAGATCATTTTGACCAGTATGTTGATAGAGGCATTATAACATTCACGTAGGGGGCATAAAGATCTCCTTCCCCACACTCTCCTAGATCACATTCCTCTAAAAGTGAGTAATCCCTAGACATTCCTTTCAAGGAGCCATTGGTTTTTAATTGTATTAGCTAGGTAGTTTATAGGACACCTACTTATGTGAGATCTCATGCACCATAGAGTTAGTAGAGTTGGAAACCAGTTCACAGAGATCAATCTACTTATAGCAGCATGGTGAAAAAATGGAAATCAACTCACAACACAATTTCAATATGAAAACCTATTAAGATATTTGTTAGATATAATAGAGATCAAAACATAGCTTTAGTATGATAACCGATTAAGATATTTTCCAAAGATCACAAAGATCAAAAACTAATTTTATTATGATAGTCGATTAAGATATTCATTATAGAGTCTACAAATCTAGCTACCAGTAGTGCACCATGATCAGTATCAGTTCTAGAGTTTACTTCTACACCTACACAATATGAGTGTATGGTCACTTATTTACTATGCAATCAGGATATAGATAGTGCATGTCATAGTCACATGATTCATACTCATGTATAGTATGACACTTCTATGTCATTGATAGTAATAACTAATGCTCTTAATCCAATATCAATCTTTACTCAAACATCTATATATAATTACAATCAATTACCATTATCTAGACACATAATACATTTATATATCAACACATAAGCAATGAATATAATCAAACATTTACTCAAATACACAATGCCACAAATCAAAATACCAAGTGACACAATGTACATATAACAATAGGTCCATATATATAATGCATAAACAAGTTTCAATACAGTATACATAATCACTCAATAATTAGAGTTTGGTTACCAGGACCAACCTCATCACCCTTACTCTTAAATACATACAAGCTAGAACTACATTCTCTGTTGGGAGGAATGATAAATCGGAAGCACACAATTTGATTACCAAACCAAGCAACTTGATATGCGTAAATTAACCAGATTCACCAAGTAACTAGAATTCAGAATAACACATGATATGAGAGACAATACCAAATTGTATTAACACTTTATATAGAAAAGAATACAATAAAGAAGATGCCACTTCTTCTCCACCACCTTACAGAGGTTTCCCACACCTCAAGTGAACAGTAATTCTTCTCCCCAAAGCTCTCCCTCTCACAGGTCCCAACACCCAACTCAAATACAGAGTTGGTGTTCACCTCCCGTGCTCCACGCACACCACAAGTGCTCCACGCACTCCACAAGCACTCCACGTGCTCCACAAGTACTCAAGGTACTTCAAGTAGATCTCCCATGAATCTGCAACAACCTGCAATTCAACAAACCATACTTATGGAAGGAACTCCCTTGCCTTCCTCTTGCTCTATCCGAGTACACACCTGTACTCCAAGTAGATCCTGCCTAATACTGCTCCCTGTTGTGTTGCTGTCTATATGACCTTGCACACCTGCAAATCAAACAATGGTTCTATTCACCTGTGAACCTCGACCTTGCACACACATACACCTGCAGATCAACGATCTTACTTATCATGTAGATCTCCTATATAGGCCATGCAACTGTGACCAAGATCCTACACTCTTGAAGAACCCAGCTGGCTCTCCAATCCAGCACCAACACACCTGGTACTGTGGCACTAGGAGGAACGCACCATAGCTCTACCTCACACACAGAAGGAGCTTATAATTATGCTCTCTTACTCCCTAGCACACTTTTCCAATACAACCATGAGTCTATTATATAGATCTCATCCAAACAATGATTAGACATCTAATTACCATAATTAGATCTGCAGTTATGAGTCTAAAATTAGCGCTCATCATGCAAACACTTGGTTCGTTAGCTAACTGCCCATAAATAGCTCGCAGTCGAACCACACAGGCGACCGACGTCGGTCCCTGTCTGCCTGGGGTCACCGACGCCGGCCGATATATGACCGACGTCGGTTGCCTTCCTGTCTTACCTTGCCGACGCCGGTTGGCCAGACCAACGCCAAACACTTCTGACACTTCGGCAACTCATTCTGCAACCTCCTCCATGTCTGCATCAGTGAAGCTTTTAGCTCCACAATCCTAACAATCTCCCACTTGGAGATAAATAGCTGCACTGTACCTGTACCTGTACTCCGTCTAATCTGTTTCCTGGTTTGTATCCCTCTTCAAGCTCCCCCCTGAAGACAACCCACCACACATCTCGTGGTGTACCACCTGTCATCCGAGTACCCTGCCACATCTGAACCTACAACACTTGTAGTGAAGTCCTGACCCTGCATAGCAACACCTGCTGCCGGTCCCTCTCAAAAAACCTGAGAACCCACTTCCCCGAATTGGCTCCTAACTCTCTGACAGCTCCCACTGCATGGGAATACTCAGGTCTATACCAGACCTCATGTGATTTCGGACACTGTACCTGTCCAGCCCTTAGTGTGCTCCGGTTCTGCATCCTAAACCTCGCCAACACCTGATTCACATCAGCTCCCACTCGAGACAAAATCAACCTGTGATCTCCATGTCTCCCATGTCAAAGAATTCCACTGCTCCAAACTCCTCCTGACATGCCACTGAACTAATCTTACCCTTAGCTCAGCAAAACCCTGTATGTACAAAACTGCTATAGCAAAACATACCATCCACAAACAACACAGAATGATGTCATGACTCATCATCCCCCTGGTAAGACAAAACCACAGTAGTTACCCTGACATTGACTGAAGCCATGCTCCGTCCTCCACCTGTCAAAACCTGTACCACTGTCCTGCAGCTCCACAAGACCATATACCTGGTCTTCCATCTCACGTATCCATTCTCTCTATTCTTCTACTAAGGAATCCATTCATCTCTATGCTTTCATACCTGCTGGCATCTCTACCAAAACAAACCTGTCTGGTTCTCCTCCAAGGAATCACATCCTCATCCATGCCAAGCTCACACCTATTTTCTGGATCCTTCCTGCTCTACAATCAGCAACATGTATAAAGAAGAGGAACACAAATTTGAGGGCCTACTTACACCTTCAGTCCTCCGTATGGGTGTTTGAGACTCCTTGACAGCTTGCTGTCCACCCAAAAATTTGTTACAGTGACCGACCTCGGTCACTCCACAGTCTGCATCCGACCGACGTCGGTTCCATGCGTCTGTACCTGACTACCAACCTGCCTGTGCTGGTGTCCCTTCTGTCGACGTCGGTTCTCCTAACCGACATTGGTCTTACATACTGCCGACGTCGGTCCCATGACCGACATCGGTCTTACCCTGCCCGACATCACCGGCTTCGGTCTGCACATGACCGACATCGGCACCTGTCTGTTCGACGCCGGTTCCTCCTGACCGACATCGGTACCTGTGTTCGCCTGTGAGTGATGACTTTTTACCCGCGAGCTTCTTTGAATCAAAACCCATGTCCAAACTGCCCTGCTCAGAAGTATCCAGCCACATCCACTGGGTTCTGTCTGCCATCTCCTCCATAAACACCAAGGCTTTCCAGTTCTTAAGCCTGTCAAATATATCTGTCTTCCGCATAAGAACATGCATCTCCTTTCTGCTCATGTGACCAAGCCTACGAAGCCACGTCTCCGCAACAAAAGAAGAATCAATAATATAAACAAGTAGATAAAGGATACTTGTTTTCTTACCACCAGCTAATTCAAGTGCATCCGCTGTGAGAGTTCTTGTGCATCTCTCATCACCCAATCTTTCTGAAGAAATTAGCCATATCTCCAAGCCTGGGACCTGCATGACCTTCATCAACCCCTGCGTGTTGGCCGCCTGCAATTTCAGCTTCACTTCCCCTTTGCCAATTCTTTGGCAAGGCTCACCAGCTCCTCTACCTGGAACTGCATGGAAAGAGGCAACCGAATCTTTTATCCAAGATTCAACTTTATCCAAGAAACCTGCAAACACATCCTGTGCAACAACACCTGCTACATCTGTATCTTTAGTTTCTTCACGCTGATCTGCTACCAACCAGCAATAATCTTTTACCTGCTCTTTCTTTCCATAGGACCGTGAGTGACCATCTGTGCTTTTCAACTCCTCCATTCTTAGCTTACTTTGATCTGCTGTTGCTCTACTCCCACTCGATCAGAAACCCCTGAGAGTGCCCTGTAACCAAACACAAAACCTGCTTCCTCCAACCTTAGCTCTGATACCACTTGTTGGTATCAAGCTCAAGAACTTACAACCAAGGCTCTGATACCACTTGTTGGGAGGAATGATAAACCGGAAGCACACAATTTGATTACCAAACCAAGCAACTTGATATGCGGAAATTAACCAGATTCACCAAGTAACTAGAATTCAGAATAACACATGATATGAGAGACAATACCAAATTGTATTAACACTTTATACAGAAAAGAATACAATAAAGAAGATGCCACTTCTTCTCCACCACCTTACAGAGGTTTCCCACACCTCAAGTGAACAGTAATTCTTCTCCCCAAAGCTCTCCCTCTCACAGGTCCCAACACCCAACTCAAATACAGAGTTGGTGTTCACCTCCCGTGCTCCACGCACACCACAAGTGCTCCACGCACTCCACAAGCACTCCACGTGCTCCACAAGTACTCAAGGTACTTCAAGTAGATCTCCCATGAATCTGCAACAACCTGCAATTCAACAGACCATACTTATGGAAGGAACTCCCTTGCCTTCCTCTTGCTCTATCCGAGTACACACCTGTACTCCAAGTAGATCCTGCCTGATACTGCTCCCTGTTGTGTTGCTGTCTATATGACCTTGCACACCTGCAAATCAAACAATGGTTCTATTCACCTGTGAACCTCGACCTTGCACACACATACACCTGCAGATCAACGATCTTACTTATCATGTAGGTCTCCTATATAGGCCATGCAACTGTGAACAAGATCCTACACTCTTGAAGAACCCAGCGGGCTCTCCAATCCATCACCAACACACCTGGTACTGTGGCACTAGGAGGAACACACCATAGCTCTACCTCACACACAGAAGGAGCTTATAATTATGCTCTCTTACTCCCTAGCACACTTTTTCAATACAACCATGAGTCTATTATATAGATCTCATCCAAACAATGATTAGACATCTAATTACCATAATTAGATCCGCAGCTATGAGTCTAAAATTAGCACTCATCATGCAAACACTTGGTTCGTTAGCTAACTGCCCGTAAATAGCTCGCAGTCAAACCACACAGGCGACCGACGTCGGTCCCTGTCTGCCTGGGGTCGCCGATGCCGGCCGATATATGACCGACGTCGGTTGCCTTCCTGTCTTACCCTGCCGACGCCGGTTGGCCAGACCAACGCCAAACACTTCTGACACTTCGGCAACTCATTCTGCAACCTCCTCCATGTCTACATCAGTGAAGCTTTTAGCTCCACAATCCTAACAATCTCCCACTTGGAGATAAATAGCTGCACTGTACCTGTACCTTTACTCCATCTAATCTGTTTCCTGGTTTGTATCCCTCTTCAAGCTCCCCCCTGAAGACAACCCACCACACATCCCGTGGTGTACCACCTGTCATCCGAGTACCCTGCCACATCCGAACCTACAACACCTGTAGTGAAGTCCTGACCCTGCATAGCAACACCTGCTGCCGGTCCCTCTCAAAAAACCTGAGAACCCACTTCCCCGAATTGGCTCCTAACTCTCTGACAGCTCCCACTGCATGGGAATACTCAGGTCTATACCAGACTTCATGTGATTTCGGACATTGTACCTGTCCAGCCCTTAGTGTGCTCTGGTTCTGCATCCTGAACCTCGCCAACACCTGATTCACATCAGCTCCCACTCGAGACAAAATCAACCTGTGATCTCCATGTCTCCCATGTCAAAGATTTCCGCTGCTCCAAACTCCTCCTGACATGCCACTGAACTAATCTTACCCTTAGCTCAGCAAAACCCTGTATGTACAAAACTGCTATAGCAAAACATACCATCCACATACAGCAAAAAATGATGTCATGACTCATCATCCCCGTGGTAAGACAAAACCACAGTAGTTACCCTGACATTGACTGAAGCCATGCTCCGTCCTCCACCTGTCAAAACCTGTACCACTGTCCTGCAGCTCCACAAGACCATATACCTGGTCTTCCGTCTCACGTATCCATTCTCTCTATTCTTCTACTAAGGAATCCATTCATCTCTGTGCTTTCATACCTGCTGGCATCTCTACCAAAACAAACCTGTCTGGTTCTCCTCCAAGGAATCACATCCTCATCCATGCCAAGCTCACACCTGTTTCCTGGATCCTTCCTGCTCTACAATCAGCAACATGTATAAAGAAGAGGAACACGAATTTGAGGGCCTACTTACGCCTTCAGTCCTCCGTATGGGTGTTTGAGACTCCTTGATAGCTTGCTGTCCACCCAAAAATTCGTTACAATGACCGACCTCGGTCACTCCACAGTCTGCATCCGACCGACGTCGGTTCCATGCGTCTGTACCTGACTACCAACCTGCCTGCGCTGGTGTCCCTTCTGCCGATGTCGGTTCTCCTAACCGACATCGGTCTTACATACTGCCGACGTCGGTCCCATGACCGACATCGGTCTTACCCTGCCCGACATCGCCGGCTTCGGTCTGCACATGACCGACATCGGCACCTGTCTGTTCGACGCCGGTTCCTCCTGACCGACATCAGTACCTGTGTTCGCCTGTGAGTGATGACTTTTTACCCGCGAGCTTCTTTGAATCAAAACCCATGTCCAAACTGCCCTGCTCAAAAGTATCCAGCCACATCCACTGGGTTCTGTCCGCCATCTCCTCCATAAACACCAAGGCTTTCCAGTTCTTAAGCCTGTCAAATATATCTGTCTTCCGCTTAAGAACATGCATCTCCTTTCTGCTCATGTGACCAAGCCTACGAAGCCACGTCTCCGCAACAAAAGAAGAATCAGTAATATAAACAAGTAGATAAAGGATACCTGTTTTCTTACCACCAGCTAATTCAAGTGCATCCGCTGTGAGAGTTCTTGTGCATCTCTCATCACCCAATCTTTCTGAATAAATTAGCCATATCTCCAAGCCTGGGACCTGCATGACCTTCATCAACCCCTGTGTGTTGGCCGCCTGCAATTTCAGCTTCACTTCCCCTTTGCCAATTCTTTGGCAAGGCTCACCAGCTCCTCTACCTAGAACTGCATGGAAAGAGGCAACCGAATCTTTTATCCAAGATTCAACTTTATCCAAGAAACCTGCAAACACATCCTGTGCAACAACACCTGCTACATCTGTATCTTCAGTTTCTTCACGCTGATCTGCTACCAACCAGCAATAATCTTTTACCTGCTCTTTCTTTCCATAGGACCGTGAGTGACCATCTGTGCTTTTCAACTCCTCCATTCTTAGCTTACTTTGATCTGCTGTTTCTCTACTCCCACTCGATTAGAAACCCCTGAGAGTGCCCTATAACCAAACACAAAACCTGCTTCCTCCAACCTTAGCTCTGATACCACTTGTTGGTATCAAGCTCAAGAACCTACAACCAAGGCTCTGATACCACTTGTTGGGAGGAATGATAAACCAGAAGCACACAATTTGATTACCAAACCAAGCAACTTGATATGCGGAAATTAACCAGATTCACCAAGTAACTAGAATTCAGAATAACACATGATATGAGAGACAATACCAAATTGTATTAACACTTTATACAGAAAAGAATACAATAAAGAAGATGCCACTTCTTCTCCACCACCTTACAGAGGTTTCCCACACCTCAAGTGAACAGTAATTCTTCTCCCCAAAGCTCTCCCTCTCACAGGTCCCAACACCCAACTCAAATACAGAGTTGGTGTTCACCTCCCGTGCTCCACGCACACCACAAGTGCTCCACGCACTCCACAAGCACTCCACGTGCTCCACAAGTACTCAAGGTACTTCAAGTAGATCTCCCATGAATCTGCAACAACCTGCAATTCAACAGACCATACTTATGGAAGGAACTCCCTTGCCTTCCTCTTGCTCTATCCGAGTACACACCTGTACTCCAAGTAGATCCTGCCTGATACTGCTCCCTGTTGTGTTGCTGTCTATATGACCTTGCACACCTACAAATCAAACAATGGTTCTATTTACCTGTGAACCTCGACCTTGCACACACATACACCTGCAGATCAACGATCTTACTTATCGTGTAGATCTCCTATATAGGCCATGCAACTGTGACCAAGATCCTACACTCTTGAAGAACCCAGCTGGCTCTCCAATCCAGCACCAACACACCTGGTACTGTGGCACTAGGAGGAACGCACCATAGCTCTACCTCACACACAGAAGGAGCTTATAATTATGCTCTCTTACTCCCTAGCACACTTTTTCAATACAACCATGAGTCTATTATATAGATCTCATCCAAACAATGATTAGACATCTAATTACCATAATTAGATCCGCAGCTATGAGTCTAAAATTAGCACTCATCATGCAAACACTTGGTTCGTTAGCTAACTGCCCGTAAATAGCTCGCAGTCGAACCACACAGGCGACCGACGTCGGTCCCTGTCTGCCTGGGGTCGCCGATGCCGGCCGATATATGACCGACGTCGGTTGCCTTCCTGTCTTACCCTGCCGACGCCGGTTGGCCAGACCAACGCCAAACACTTCTGACACTTCGGCAACTCATTCTGCAACCTCCTCCATGTCTACATCAGTGAAGCTTTTAGCTCCACAATCCTAACAATCTCCCACTTGGAGATAAATAGCTACACTGTACCTGTACCTTTACTCCATCTAATCTGTTTCCTGGTTTGTATCCCTCTTCAAGCTCCCCCCTGAAGACAACCCACCACACATCCCGTGGTGTACCACCTGTCATCCGAGTACCCTGCCACATCCGAACCTACAACACCTGTAGTGAAGTCCTGACCCTGCATAGCAACACCTGCTGCCGGTCCCTCTCAAAAAACCTGAGAACCCACTTCCCCGAATTGGCTCCTAACTCTCTGACAGCTCCCACTGCATGGGAATACTCAGGTCTATACCAGACCTCATGTGATTTCGGACACTGTACCTGTCCAGCCCTTAGTGTGCTCTGGTTCTACATCTTGAACCTCGCCAACACCTGATTCACATCAGCTCCCACTCGAGACAAAATCAACCTGTGATCTCCATGTCTCCCATGTCAAAGAATTCCGCTGATCCAAACTCCTCCTGACATGCCACTGAACTAATCTTACCCTTAGCTCAGCAAAAACCTGTATGTACAAAACTGCTATAGCAAAACATACCATCCACATACAGCACAGAATGATGTCATGACTCATCATCCCCCTGGTAAGACAAAACCACAGTAGTTACCCTGACATTGACTGAAGCCATGCTCCGTCCTCCACCTGTCAAAACCTGTACCACTGTCCTGCAGCTCTACAAGACCATATACCTGGTCTTCCGTCTCACGTATCCATTCTCTCTATTCTTCTACTAAGGAATCCATTCGTCTCTATGCTTTCATACCTGCTGGCATCTCTACCAAAACAAACCTGTCTGGTTCTCCTCCAAGGAATCACATCCTCATCCATGCCAAGCTCACACCTGTTTCCTGGATCCTTCCTGCTCTATAATTAGCAACATGTATAAAGAAGAGGAACACGAATTTGAGGGCCTACTTACGCCTTCAGTCCTCCGTATGGGTGTTTGAGACTCCTTGACAGCTTGCTGTCCACCCAAAAATTCGTTACAGTGACCGACCTCGGTCACTCCACAGTCTGCATCCGACCGACGTCGGTTCCATGCATCTGTACCTGACTACCAACCTGCCTGCGCTGGTGTCCCTTCTACCGACGTCGGTTCTCCTAACCGACATCGGTCTTACATACTGCCGACGTCGGTCCCATGACCGACATCGGTCTTACCCTGCCCGACATCGCCGGCTTCGGTCTGCACATGACCGACATCGGCACCTGTCTGTTCGACGCCGGTTCCTCCTGACCGACATCGGTACCTGTGTTCGCCTGTGAGTGATGACTTTTTACCCGCGAGCTTCTTTGAATCAAAACCCATGTCCAAACTGCCCTGCTCAGAAGTATCCAGCCACATCCACTGGGTTCTGTCCGCCATCTCCTCCATAAACACCAAGGCTTTCCAGTTCTTAAGCCTGTCAAATATATCTGTCTTCCGCTTAAGAACATGCATCTCCTTTCTGCTCATGTGACCAAGCCTACGAAGCCACGTCTCCGCAACAAAAGAAGAATCAGTAATATAAATAAGTAGATAAAGGATACTTGTTTTCTTACCACAGCTATTTCAAGTGCATCCGCTGTGAGAGTTCTTGTGCATCTCTCATCACCCAATCTTTCTGAAGAAATTAGCCATATCTCCAAGCCTGGGATCTGCATGACCTTCATCAACCCCTGCGTGTTGGCCGCCTGCAATTTCAGCTTCACTTCCCCTTTGCCAATTCTTTGGCAAGGCTCACCAGCTCCTCTACCTGGAACTGCATGGAAAGAGGCAACCGAATCTTTTATCCAAGATTCAACTTTATCCAAGAAACCTGCAAACACATCCTGTGCAACAACACCTGCTACATCTGTATCTTCAGTTTCTTCACGCTGATCTGCTACCAACCAGCAATAATCTTTTACCTGCTCTTTCTTTCCATAGGACCGTGAGTGACCATCTGTGCTTTTCAACTCCTCCATTCTTAGCTTACTTTGATCTGCTGTTTCTCTACTCCCACTCGATCAGAAACCCCTGAGAGTGCCCTGTAACCAAACACAAAACCTGCTTCCTCCAACCTTAGCTCTGATACCACTTGTTGGTATTAAGCTCAAGAACCTACAACCAAGGCTCTGATACCACTTGTTGGGAGGAATGATAAACCGGAAGCACACAATTTGATTACCAAACCAAGCAACTTGATATGCGGAAATTAACCAGATTCACCAAGTAACTAGAATTCAGAATAACACATGATATGAGAGACAATACCAAATTGTATTAACACTTTATACAGAAAAGAATACAATAAAGAAGATGCCACTTCTTCTCCACCACCTTACAGAGGTTTCCCACACCTCAAGTGAACAGTAATTCTTCTCCCCAAAGCTCTCCCTCTCACAGGTCCCAACACCCAACTCAAATACAGAGTTGGTGTTCACCTCCCGTGCTCCACGCACACCACAAGTGCTCCACGCACTCCACAAGCACTCCACGTGCTCCACAAGTACTCAAGGTACTTCAAGTAGATCTCCCATGAATCTGCAACAACCTGCAATTCAACAGACCATACTTATGGAAGGAACTCCCTTGCCTTCCTCTTGCTCTATCCGAGTACACACCTGTACTCCAAGTAGATCCTGCCTGATACTGCTCCCTGTTGTGTTGCTGTCTATATGACCTTGCACACCTGCAAATCAAACAATGGTTCTATTCAGCTGTGAACCTCGACCTTGCACACACATACACCTGCAGATCAACGATCTTACTTATCATGTAGATCTCCTATATAGGCCATGCAACTGTGACCAAGATCCTACACTCTTGAAGAACCCAGCTGGCTCTCCAATCCATCACCAACACACCTGGTACTGTGGCACTAGGAGGAACGCACCATAGCTCTACCTCACACATAGAAGGAGCTTATAATTATGCTCTCTTACTCCCTAGCACACTTTTCCAATACAACCATGAGTCTATTATATAGATCTCATCTAAAAAATGATTAGACATCTAATTACCATAATTAGATCCGCAGCTATGAGTCTAAAATTAGCGCTCATCATGCAAACACTTGGTTCGTTAGCTAACTG
Organism: Torreya grandis; assembly: GCA_037957365.1. NCBI lineage: Eukaryota > Viridiplantae > Streptophyta > Pinopsida > Cupressales > Taxaceae > Torreya > Torreya grandis. The sequence continues at coordinate 2,883,802 of JARHVA010000123.1, read as the reverse complement.
CCCGTAAATAGCTCACAGTCGAACCACACAGGCGACCGACGTCGGTCCCTGTCTGCCTGGGGTCGCCGACGCCGGCCGATATATGACCGACGTCGGTTGCCTTCCTGTCTTACCCTGCCGACGCCGGTTGGCCAGACCAACGCCAAACACTTCTGACACTTCGGCAACTCATTCTGCAACCTCCTCCATGTCTGCATCAGTGAAGCTTTTAGCTCCACAATCCTAACAATCTCCCACTTGGAGATAAACAGCTGCACTGTACTTGTACCTGTACTCTGTCTAATCTATTTCCTGGTTTGTATCCCTCTTCAAGCTCCCCCCTGAAGACAACCCACCACACATCCCGTGGTGTACCACCTGTCATCCGAGTACCCTGCCACATCCGAACCTACAACACCTGTAGTGAAGTCCTGACCCTGCATAGCAACACATGCTGCCGGTCCCTCTCAAAAAACCTGAGAACCCACTTCCCCGAATTGGCTCCTAACTCTCTGACAGCTCCCACTGCATGGGAATACTCAGGTCTATACCAGAGCTCATGTGATTTCGGACACTGTACCTGTCCAGCCCTTAGTGTGCTCCGGTTCTGCATCCTGAACCTCGCCAACACCTGATTCACATCAGCTCCCACTCGAGACAAAATCAACCTGTGATCTCCATGTCTCCCATGTCAAAGAATTCCGCTGCTCCAAACTCCTCCTGACATGCCACTAAACTAATCTTACCCTTAGCTCAGCAAAACCCTGTATGTACAAAACTGCTATAGCAAAACATACCATCCACATACAGCACATAATGATGTCATGACTCATCATCCCCCTGGTAAGACAAAACCACAGTAGTTACCCTGACATTGACTGAAGCCATGCTCCGTCCTCCACCTGTCAAAACCTGTACCACTGTCCTGCAGCTCCACAAGACCATATACCTGGTTTTCCATCTCACGTATCCGTTCTCTCTATTCTTCTACTAAGGAATCCATTCGTCTCTGTGCTTTCATACCTGCTGGCATCTCTACCAAAACAAACCTGTCTGGTTCTCCTCCAAGGAATCACATCCTCATCCATGCCAAGCTCACACCTGTTTCCTGGATCCTTCCTGCTCTACAATCAGCAACATGTATAAAGAAGAGGAACATGAATTTGAGGGCCTACTTACGCCTTCAGTCCTCCGTATGGGTGTTTGAGACTCCTTGACAGCTTGCTGTCCACCCAAAAATTCATTACAGTGACCGACCTCGGTCACTCCACAGTCTGCATCCGACCGACGTCGGTTCCATGTGTCTGTACCTGACTACCAACCTGCCTGTGCTGGTGTCCCTTCTACCGACGTCGGTTCTCCTAACCGACATCGGTCTTACATACTGCCGACGTCGGTCCCATGACCGACATCGGTCTTACCCTGCCCGACATCGCCGGCTTCGGTCTGCACATGACCGACATCGGCACCTGTCTGTTCGATGCCGGTTCCTCCTGACCGACATCGGTACCTGTGTTCGCCTGTGAGTGATGACTTTTTACCCGCGAGCTTCTTTGAATCAAATCCCATGTCCAAACTGCCCTGCTCAGAAGTATCCAGCCACATCCACTGGGTTCTGTCCGCCATCTCCTCCATAAACACCAAGGCTTTCCAGTTCTTAAGCCTGTCAAATATATCTGTCTTTCGCTTAAGAACATGCATCTCCTTTCTGCTCATGTGACCAAGCCTACGAAGCCACGTCTCTGCAACAAAAGAAGAATCAGTAATATAAACAAGTAGATAAAGGATACCTGTTTTCTTACCACCAGCTAATTCAAGTGCATCCGCTGTGAGAGTTCTTGTGCATCTCTCATCACCCAATCTTTCTGAAGAAATTAGCCATATCTCCAAGCCTGGGACCTGCATGACCTTCATCAACCCCTGTGTGTTGGCCGCCTGCAATTTCAGCTTCACTTCCCCTTTGCCAATTCTTTGGCAAGGCTCACCAGCTCCTCTACCTGGAACTGCATGGAAAGAGGCAACCGAATCTTTTATCCAAGATTCAACTTTATCCAAGAAACCTGCAAACACATCCTGTGCAACAACACCTGCTACATCTGTATCTTCAGTTTCTTCACGCTGATCTGCTACCAACCAGCAATAATCTTTTACCTGCTCTTTCTTTCCATAGGACCGTGAGTGACCATCTGTGCTTTTCAACTCCTCCATTCTTAGCTTACTTTGATCTACTGTTGCTCTACTCCCACTCGATCAGAAACCCCTGAGAGTGCCCTGTAACCAAACACAAAACCTGCTTCCTCCAACCTTAGCTCTGATACCACTTGTTGGTATCAAGCTCAAGAACCTACAACCAAGGCTCTGATACCACTTGTTGGGAGGAATGATAAACCGGAAGCACACAATTTGATTACCAAACCAAGCAACTTGATATGCGGAAATTAACCAGATTCACCAAGTAACTAGAATTCAGAATAACACATGATATGAGAGACAATACCAAATTGTATTAACACTTTATACAGAAAAGAATACAATAAAGAAGATGCCACTTCTTCTCCACCACCTTACAGAGGTTTCCCACACCTCAAGTGAACAATAATTCTTCTCCCCAAAGCTCTCCCTCTCACAGGTCCCAACATCCAACTCAAATACAGAGTTGGTGTTCACCTCCCGTGCTCCACGCACACCACAAGTGCTCCACGCACTCCACAAGCACTCCACGTGCTCCACAAGTACTCAAGGTACTTCAAGTAGATCTCCCATGAATCTGCAACAACTTGCAATTCAACAGACCATACTTATGGAAGGAACTCCCTTGCCTTCCTCTTGCTCTATCCGAGTACACACCTGTACTCCAAGTAGATCCTGCCTGATACTGCTCCCTGTTGTGTTGCTGTCTATATGACCTTGCACACCTGCAAATCAAACAATGGTTCTATTCACCTGTGAACCTCGACCTTGCACACACATACACCTGCAGATCAATGATCTTACTTATCATGTAGATCTCCTATATAGGCCATGCAACTGTGACCAAGATCCTACACTCTTGAAGAACCCAGCTGGCTCTCCAATCCAGCACCAACACACCTGGTACTGTGGCACTAGGAGGAACGCACCATAGCTCTACCTCACACACAGAAGGAGCTTATAATTATGCTCTCTTACTCCCTAGCACACTTTTCCAATACAACCATGAGTCTATTATATAGATCTCATCCAAACAATGATTAGACATCTAATTACCATAATTAGATCCGCAGCTATGAGTCTAAAATTAGCGCTCATCATGCAAACACTTGGTTCGTTAGCTAACTGCCCGTAAATAGCTCGCAGTCGAACCACACAGGTGACCGACGTCGGTCCCTGTCTGCCTGGGGTCGCCGACGCCGGCCGATATATGACCGACGTCGGTTGCCTTCCTGTCTTACCCTGCCGACGCCGGTTGGCCAGACCAATGCCAAACACTTCTGACACTTCGGCAACTCATTCTGCAACCTCCTCCATGTCTGCATCAGTGAAGCTTTTAGCTCCACAATCCTAACAATCTCCCACTTGGAGATAAATAGCTGCACTGTACCTGTACCTGTACTCCATATAATCTGTTTCCTGGTTTGTATCCCTCTTCAAGCTCCCCCCTGAAGACAACCCACCACACATCCCGTGGTGTACCACCTGTCATCCGAGTACCCTGCCACATCCGAACCTACAGCACCTGTAGTGAAGTCCTGACCCTGCATAGCAACACCTGCTGCCGGTCCCTCTCAAAAAACCTGAGAAGCCACTTCCCCGAATTGGCTCCTAACTCTCTGACAGCTCCCACTGCATGGGAATACTCAGGTCTATACCAGAGCTCATGTGATTTCGGACACTGTACCTGTCCAGCCCTTAGTGTGCTCCGGTTCTACATCCTGAACCTTGCCAACACCTGATTCACATCAGCTCCCACTCGAGACAAAATCAACCTGTGATCTCCATGTCTCCCATGTCAAAGAATTTCGCTGCTCCAAACTCCTCCTGACATGCCACTGAACTAATATTAACCTTAGCTCAGCAAAACCCTGTATGTACAAAACTGCTATAGCAAAACATACCATCCACATACAGCACATAATGATGTCATGACTCATCATCCCCCTGGTAAGACAAAACCACAGTAGTTACCCTGACATTGACTGAAGCCATGCTCCGTCCTCCACCTGTCAAAACCTGTACCACTGTCCTGCAGCTCCACAAGACCATATACCTGGTCTTCCGTCTCACGTATCCGTTCTCTCTATTCTTCTACTAAGGAATCCATTCGTCTCTGTGCTTTCATACCTGCTGGCATCTCTACCAAAACAAACCTGTCATGGTTCTCCTCCAAGGAATCACATCCTCATCCATGCCAAGCTCACACCTGTTTCCTGGATCCTTCCTGCTCTACAATTAGCAACATGTATAAAGAAGAGGAACACGAATTTGATGGCCTACTTACGCCTTCAGTCCTCCGTATGGGTGTTTGAGACTCCTTGACAGCTTGCTGTCCACCCAAAAATTCGTTACAGTGACCGACCTCGGTCACTCCACAGTCTGCATCCGACCGACGTCGGTTCCATGCGTCTGTACCTGACTACCAACCTGCCTGCGCTAGTGTCCCTTCTACCGACGTCGGTTCTCCTAACCGACATCGGTCTTACATACTACCGACGTCGGTCCCATGACCGACATCACCGGCTTCGGTCTGCACATGACCGACATCGGCACCTGTCTGTTCGACGCTGGTTCCTCCTGACCGACATCGGTACCTGTGTTCACCTGTGAGTGATGACTTTTTACCCGCGAGCTTCTTTGAATCAAAACCCATGTCCAAACTGCCCTGCTCAGAAGTATCCAGCCACATCCACTGGGTTCTGTCCGCCATCTCCTCCATAAACACCAAGGCTTTCCAGTTCTTAAGCCTGTCAAATATATCTGTCTTCCGCTTAAGAACATGCATCTCCTTTCTGCTCATGTGACCAAGCCTACGAAGCCACGTCTCTGCAACAAAAGAAGAATCAGTAATATAAACAAGTAGATAAAGGATACCTGTTTTCTTACCACCAGCTAATTCAAGTGCATCCGCTGTGAGAGTTCTTGTGCATCTCTCATCACCCAATCTTTCTGAAGAAATTAGCCATATCTCCAAGCCTGGGACCTGCATGACCTTCATCAACCCCTGCGTGTTGGCCGCCTACAATTTCAGCTTCACTTCCCCTTTGCCAATTCTTTGGCAAGGCTCACCAGCTCCTCTACCTGGAACTGCATGGAAAGAGGCAACCGAATCTTTTATCCAAGATTCAACTTTATCCAAGAAACCTGTAAACACATCCTGTGCAACAACACCTGCTACATCTGTATCTTCAGTTTCTTCACGCTGATCTGCTACCAACCAGCAATAATCTTTTACCTGCTCTTTCTTTCCATAGGACCGTGAGTGACCATCTGTGCTTTTCAACTCCTCCATTCTTAGCTTACTTTGATCTGCTGTTGCTCTACTCCCACTCGATCAGAAACCCCTGAGAGTGCCCTGTAACCAAACACAAAACCTGCTTCCTCCAACCTTAGCTCTGATACCACTTGTTGGTATCAAGCTCAAGAACCTACAACCAAGGCTCTGATACCACTTGTTGGGAGGAATGATAAACCGGAAGCACACAATTTGATTACCAAACCAAGCAACTTGATATGCGGAAATTAACCAGATTCACCAAGTAACTAGAATTCAGAATAACACATGATATGAGAGACAATACCAAATTGTATTAACACTTTATACAGAAAAGAATACAATAAAGAAGATGCCACTTCTTCTCCACCACCTTACAGAGGTTTCCCACACCTCAAGTGAACAGTAATTCTTCTCCCCAAAGCTCTCCCTCTCACAGGTCCCAACACCCAACTCAAATACAGAGTTGGTGTTCACCTCCCGTGCTCCACGCACACCACAAGTGCTCCACGCACTCCACAAGCACTCCACGTGCTCCACAAGTACTCAAGGTACTTCAAGTAGATCTCCCATGAATCTGCAACAACCTGCAATTCAACAGACCATACTTATGGAAGGAACTCCCTTGCCTTCCTCTTGCTCTATCCGAGTACACACCTGTACTCCAAGTAGATCCTGCCTGATACTGCTCCCTGTTGTGTTGCTGTCTATATGACCTTGCACACCTGCAAATCAAACAATGGTTCTATTCAGCTGTGAACCTCGACCTTGCACACACATACACCTGCAGATCAACGATCTTACTTATCATGTAGATCTCCTATATAGGCCATGCAACTGTGACCAAGATCCTACACTCTTGAAGAACCCAGCTGGCTCTCCAATCCAGCACCAACACACCTGGTACTGTGGCACTAGGAGGAACGCACCATAGCTCTACCTCACACACAGAAGGAGCTTATAATTATGCTCTCTTACTCCCTAGCACACTTTTCCAATACAACCATGAGTCTATTATATAGATCTCATCTAAACAATGATTAGACATCTAATTACCATAATTAGATCCGCAGCTATGAGTCTAAAATTAGCGCTCATCATGCAAACACTTGGTTCGTTAGCTAACTGCCCGTAAATAGCTCGCAGTCGAACCACACAGGCGACCGACGTCGGTCCCTGTCTGCCTGGGGTCGCCGACGCCGGCCGATATATGACCGACGTTGGTTGCCTTCCTGTCTTACCCTGCCGACGCCGGTTGGCCAGACCAACGCCAAACACTTCTGACACTTCGGCAACTCATTCTGCAACCTCCTTCATGTCTGCATCAATGAAGCTTTTAGCTCCACAATCCTAACATTCTCCCATGTCCTTATTATATCTAGATTAAGATTAAGATCTATGACTATGCTCCCTCTCTCTTATCATTATTTCCTTAGCTACTAAATTCACATGCTCACACTATATACCAATATAGTCATCCATGATCCTGCTACTAGCCCCACCCAAGCTATTAGGTGGGGCATAGCTCACCTCTAAAACTCAACATGTGCTCATCTCTATCCACATCTACCCACCTATACACTACAATAGTAATGGATTCTCAATCAAATAGGTGGGTATGGACACTTGTAACTCATGTAAACCTCTCCACTAACCCATCATCTATGACATCATCACAAATATATTGTGTAAGATCTTATACTGCAGCCTCAATGATGGTTTCCCAATACTTGTCATCTCCTAAACCTACACACACCAACACAATAAATTAGACCAAATTGAAAAAACTAGTTGGTCAATACTAAATAAAAAAGCATGTAAAATCAACAAATAATAACATACCCTCAACTGCTCTAGTGGGATCCATATCTAGGACATCCTCTATAATGGCCCCATCTCCTAGAAATAATGATGGCCATTTATGTCATCCTCACCTTAACAATAAAGCATCAATAACCCCCATATCATCTACATTAATTATCTCTACAATAGGATCTCACCATATCATTAGAATCAATGCCAACTTAGCTACTGTGGGTCTCAGGCTACTATTTGGCCTTATTAGGGCCTAACTACTCCTCACCCACACCCATGGTATGAGAGGCATATCTTGGACCATACCAAACTACTGTGTCACCTGATTATACTATAATCTCTCAAAAATTGTGACCCAATGGTCATGCAACTACCAACTCACTTAAATCCATCTCAATTGACTCTCATCCTTGAGCCATCCTTAAAATCCCCTATAAGGTCTCCAAATAATGTCTCTTGGTGTCACCCAATCTAATACCCATCGATAATGTATTATGATCCTCAATCTCATGGGATATGTGCCAATCCATCTCTCTATAAATACCTATGGGTGTGACCAATCTACATTTAAAAACCCCTCAGGATTAGCTACTGCAATGTGATCATAAGCCCAATAATGTAACAATGTCAAGGATCTAATCCCACACCACACAAATCTTGAGTAAAATGATACAAATCTTGATACAAGTGGGTTAACATAGTGTGACTCCATGAGTATATGGTCCCATGCTCCTCTACATCTTAGAAAATCCCATGCATCCTATATGAAATTGATACCATGCTACCATCCATAATAATAAATGAAGTTAGTCACACCACCAAAAAAATTAGCAATCATAAAACATTCATTATAACAATCACAAACAACAATACATCACTACTACTCCCCCGATAATGGGTCCCCATAAGTATGGATGTAAAATACCTTGAGGCCCACTCTATATCTATATCCCTAGTTGCCTCCTATAATACTTCCCATTGACTAGTAATGGGTAATCTAAGTTTTATGTACACATCCTATAAGGTAACAATAATCTCTTTGGTGGGTAGCCAAAAAGTACATTTATAAACATTCCAACACTCACATAGTGCAATCATCATATGGAAATCTCAGTGTATAGGTGAAAGTGGTGCCACATAACCCAAACCATACCTATCCACAACTACTCTCTCATCATCTATCAAGGGCATCCCACATAATTACTCCTTCATCTAACCACTATGAAACTCCCTCATGCATACATCCACCTGTAAAAACACCTAAAATAAGACATTAGCATCTCCAATTGATAAATATACATGTTAAAACAATCATTAAATGTAAATTAGAATCTAAAGTTATAGTATTTAAACCACATGACATTAGTGATGCAAACATGACACTAGCATTGGATGTTAGCATAGTCTATGGATGCTAGTGTGGTAGCCCAAGACACTAACACTATCCTTGGTACACTACTATGACCCTTGTAAAAAGATCCATAATCTAGATAAATGATGATAAAAGTGATAAAAATCTTAATCAAAAAATCAAAAGCATGGAAAATAAGGGGATCCTTACCAAAGTGACCTCCTCATCAACCTAGATGAGCGCCTCCACCTCTTCATAGTGGGTCATATTCACTCCTTGTCTCCTTGACATGTTTTTGGACTCAGAGCAACAATTATCTCAAATTAAAAAGTTCAAATGATTTTTGAAATCAATAAATCAACCTAATTAAACCATTTTTTAAAAATGCCACCTACCTAAGGTTTCCCTTATGCATGAATTGTTTCCACTATTACAAAAATCTTTCAACTGTGATATCTCAAAAACTATATCTCTAATTTATTATTTGTTTCTTGTGTGTAGGACTCAATAATGATATACCCTGAACCATACTAGTTACACTTCTATCCTACTCGATTTGACTCCATAAATGATAAAAACTCATATCTCTTTAGTAAACTCAATATAGACCATGAGTCTATCTTACTCCCAATTTACAAATGATTCCTCTATAGTTACCAAAATAATCGATCCCAAAATTATCTTATAAACACTAACTATTATCTAACATGATTGACTTTTGGTTTGATACCCTTACCCTGGTTTTGGCTCTCTCACCAAAAGGTGGGAATATATATATATATATATATATATATATATATATATATATATATATATATATATATATATATATATATATATATATATATATATATATATATATATATATATATATATATATATATATATATATATATATATATATACACTATTCACACCGACATAATTGACTCAGATTTCTCGATTCAATGACTCAAACACATAGTTAGGTTTAGATATACATATTTACTCAATGTCTTAGATATATAAATATATAGTTGACTTAGATTTCCTATTTTAATGAATTAGACACATAGTTAGGCTTAGATACATAGATTTACTTGGTGGCTCAGATATACAGATACATAGTTGACTCAGATTTCCTAATTTAGTGACTCAAACATAGTTAAATACTTAGATATACATATACATAATTGACTCAAATTTCTTGATTCAATGACTTAGAAACACATTTGACTCAGATTTCCCAATTCAATGATTCATACTCACAAGTTGACTCAAATACTCAGATATATAGTGACTCAAATATACATATACATAGTTTGACTTAGATTTATAGGGTTCCATGATCTTGTCAGATATTGGTCTAGATTCTTATATTTTACATAGTTCCATATTTATATTATGACTATTGGGGTACGTACATGGTACACCACCCCTATACATATATACAAATTTATACATAGCATATACAACTACATTACTCAGATATCAAGTTTGGGGGGTATGATCCAGGGCACATGTCCTCAACCCCACATGATTTCACTAGGTTATATAGATGAAATCATAAATTATACCATTATCTATGCATATATTATCATATTATACTCAAAATTTCACTAGGATGTCACTAAATTGGGTCATATAGTCCTCTGTAATGGTTTATCCATAGTTTTCACTAGACCCAGATTATACAGTTCGAGCAATAGTTTTAAACTCCAAGTAAAAATTAATTCTCAAACTCGGTTATATATCAGAGTGGGGGTAAGTAGGGCTTGTTTCTCCACATTCATAAATTACTTCTTAAACATAGTTACATATCATAGTGGGGAAAAATAGGGTTTGTTTCTCCATTGTTAAAAATTACTTCTTGTTAAGCACGAAATATACTAAGAGGGGAGGTGGGGTGAATCAATATATTATATATCTTTTTACTTAATATTATTTCTTTTCTTTAACCACTTAATCACACATTCAAGATATGAAATAAAACTGAAACAATAATTTACACCATGAGAGAGAGAGAGAGAGAGAGAGAGAGAGAGAGAGAGAGAGAGAGAGAGAGAGAGAGAGAGAGAGAGAGAGAGAGAGAGAGAGAGAGAGAGAGAGAGAGAGAGAGAGAGAGAGAGAGAGTAGATTTTTACATGGAAACCCAAAGTGGGAAAAATCATAGAGAACAATCTCAAGTATATGAATGAGCACCAACTCAAAATACAAATTTTGCAAGCACCAACTTGTAGGAGCACCAACCCCTTTGCTAAGCACCAACACAACAACTATTTGTGAGCACCAACCCACAAGAGCACCAACCCACAAGAGTGCCAACCCCTTGCAAATATTTGTGAGCACCAATCCATAGGAGCACCAACCCCTCTTGTGTATAAAACACAACTATATCTTAATGTTGCTCACTCAACAAATGATATAACTCTACAATATCTCCTACTTTTCTCTCTTTAAAAAAACAAACAAACCATACACTCTCTTACATGTTACAAATGGCTTCTCAAGCCTTTATTTATAGCTTTTCAAATAACCTTTGACATTCACCATTTGTGACCCTTCAATCCTCATGGAAAATGGTTCCAAACTTGCATGACCCTTCGTATCCTTGCATTTGAAAAGTCATATGGTGACCCTTCATAAGCAAAAGCATCCTTTCCTCTTTTGTCTTTATCTTGGTGACTTTTCATATTCCTCAAAGTGTCCCTTCATGGAAAAATGTGACATACCTCTTTTGTCTTCACATGGTGACTCTTGGAATTCCTCAAGGTGGTTCTTCATGAGAAAATGTGTCCCATTCCTCTTTCATCTTTTACCTTGTGACTCTTTGACTTCTCCATAGGCCCCTTTTTGACTTATATGCAACCAAAAATATATTCATTAATATTAAATAAATATTAGCACAAATTAGCCAAGATATGAATATTAAAAACACCATTAAATACAATGGGGCCTTTATCACCAAAAATGCTAGACCTTTGACATTAATGAAAATATTTCCAACACTTCTCAAACACAGTCACATATTAGAGTGGTGACAAAAAAGCATTTATTTCTCACAATCCAATCCATTACTTAGATTCAGTACATGGGACACCCACATTGTGGATTTTATCTTCATAGCTAGTATTCCAAATGCCTGTCCACTTATTTGGCTAAGAAGTGGGCCAGGTCCAGAACACATCCACATAATTAAGTATAGGTACACACTTTTGTTTTAATTTTACTCTAGTGCTTTCATTTCCATTTCATTAATAGAATAAAAATGGGGGAAATGTACACACCCTAAGTTGGTAAAACAACACAAGTACTATGTCTTTTGTAGCTCTTTCACAGGAAGTTCTTAATTATGAGTGAAAGTCTTGTTTACATGGTCACTTTGGTCTTTTGGTCATTATTATGACTTATTTTTAACTGCTTGTTGCACCATCAGTGGTCTTATGTCATGTTATCCCAGTCACAAGGGCCCCATGGCCTATCTATCATAATCACTACCTAGTATTTTGCCTATAAGACAATAACATGACCTTGAATAGTAATGCACTATGCTAATGTCCACCTCAATGCTATAATCTAATAGTCACATTTTTAGCTTGTTTCAGGTATTTACCCTTCCTTTAGGTCTCTTATCATGATTTTATATATATGTTGACCTTGTCAGCCTATGAGTAAACATATTACATTCAAATTAAAGTTCTTTATATGTAAATAGCCTCACAAGGCATTTTACATCCAACACTTACTAATTTGGCACATAATTACATAAAAATATGTTAATAGTATAGCTCAAGACTCTACATATTACTCATCATCACACATAGATCTTCATGCTTGATCAAATAATAGCCTAAGCAAAACTCATTCTAGCATAACATGTTCATTGATTATGTGCATTCCCTCAAGGAAAACTACATGCAATTTGAGACCGATATCATTGGGGTTAATGTAGGCATCAGTCAAAATAATAGGGGTTATGCATTATGTGATTGTAATATCCCACAAACCACTTTTCCCCTTCCTTTTTAATTTGATTATGTATTTGTTTCATGTGTGTAGGTGTTCATTAGGGTTTTAAATGAAAATCAACCAAACAATGATACATAAGAGTGATCGAGAACTCATGAGCACATCTACAAAACCCAAAAGACCTCTCATAGCATCTCCAAGAGTCTTAGAACCCCTATCCACAAAAGGACATTAGTGCGGTGCCTTTGAAAATAGTGAAATGTGCTAGTGTCCAACTAATTGTGTTATTATGCTAAGGTAACTAAAACTCTAATTTTGAAACAAAAGGGCTCTAAGTTGTCTCTCTAACCTATTTCAACATCATCATCATCCAGGGACACTCATTTTATTTTAGATAAGTGAATCTTATCCTTACATTCATTATTTTAGATAAATAAATTAAATTAGCTATTTATAATATATACATGTATTTACCCTCTTTACTTAGTGTTGACTATTTTTGACCCTGCATGCCAAAAAATTGGTCTCCCTTCCTTCCCCACTATCTTGAGCAGTCAGTCATGTTTTGACCCTTCTACTGATGTGCTTTTCCCCTTTTATAATAGGCCTATTTTTTGAGCCAAATGACTTGAGCCTTGTATATATCTCAGGTTGATCCATAGGTTTTTTCCCATTTTGGGCAGTCAGTCTACACAAGCCTTTTGGCAAAGCATGGGCTGGGTCAAAGCACACAAGTCATTTTAAAAGGCTCCAAAGACAAAGTGACCTTGTGGAGGGTAGGAAAATTACCAATTGGGCCTTTCAACAGGGTCCAAAGGGCAACTTGGGGCCTAAATGCCCTTGCGAAAGGTAGAAAACACTTGTAGAGGGACCAAAGAAGAGGGCCAAAAGATAAGGTTTTCTTCAGAGAAAAGACTAAGGCAAAAGTAAGGATTTACTTCAAAATTTTGTCTGAAGAATAAATATGAAGGAAATCCAATGGAAGTCAATGTGAATTCTTTCAGACAAAGTGCCTGAAGGAATTCCTTCAGACATTTTGTTTGAAGAAATTCACAAGGCAAAGAGCCAAATAGAAAATTACCCTTTGAAAATATTTCCTCTGGGTAAAATGTCTGAGGGAATTCCTTCAGACATTTCATCTAAAGGAATTGAGAATCCAAGGCAACCTGAAGGAGCCCAAAGGGAAAGTCCCCTTGCGGGGGACTCTCGGCTACCAAGAAGGGACCTTTTCAAAGCCTTGAAGTGACACTTTCCCTTCATGAGGGTTCAATTGCAAAGATCTAAATGAATAAAAAAGGCTAATGGGATTGTGGAAATCCAAAGAAATTGCCAAAGGGGTGACAGGCCTGAAGACGTTAAATTCAACATCACAAACTAGCCGTTGGAATTCAAATGTCTAGTGACATCCTCGCAGATGTTAAATTCAGGACAATAAAGTAGCCATTGGCTTTCAAATGGTGACAGGTTTGTGAACATCAAATTTATGATGATAAGATAGCCATTGATGTTGAAATACTTAAGGATAGGCTTGTGTGTGGAAACTCAGTGACCCACTGAGAAGAGAGTCTGAGAGCTTAAATTGCTAGCAAAAGATGAGAAGATAGCCTTGAGAACTCAGATTACCAGAAAGGGCCAATAAATGACAAAAGATAGCCCTGAGGGCTAAAAGAACCAAGAAAAGACAAAAGCTAAGAGTAAACTTAGTGACCTATCAAGAAAGGAGCCTGAAGAGCCAATCACAGACATAGATAGAATAGCCCAGGTGGCAAAAGAGATGTCAGCCGAGGAGTTATGCTAGTGGTTGAAACAGTCCTTACGAAATGGTCATCAAGGAGTGCAAATAGTGAAAGGTGTGACCTATTTTTCTTCATTTAAGAATTAATGAGTCATTTAAGCATTAATGAGTAGACAACCACATGAACCTATTTAATAAGTGGTCTTGTTTTCAAATATAAAGGTGTGACCCATACTTTCACAATGATGTTTAATATAATTTAAATGCCAAAGTCAAGACTTGGACTGCTGTAGCATGGATTCCTTCACCGGACTTCCTCTTCCCAATGAATTAAACGTAGCATGGGCCACTTGTGGAAAAAAGAACCATTTCTTTCTCTTCTATATATATTGTAAACTCTTATTTGAGAAAGGCATCTCTCTCTCATTTTGTAAGGTGAAGCCATACCAAAATTTCACCTTGAATCAATAAAATGCATTTTACCTCTATTTGACTAGTTATATCTCTGAGTGTGTTTGTGTATTAACCTTGTGTTTAGTCATTTTAGCTTCATGCTTTCACAAGTTGACACCAACACACCTAGTGTAGCTAGATTACTAGTTTTGTAGGTTAACAGGAAGTGTTGCATCTAGAGCACAGAGACAAAAAAGGGTTATCAGACAGTGTGTTTTCTATAGCACCTATGGTAAGTTCATTTTCTAGGTGTCTTCATTAAGCCTCCTTATTAAAGATCCCTAAATTCTAGTCTTTTCATCAGATAAAGTGTATGTACATCCTCTTCTGGTTTGAAGTGTGAGTAACTGAGTAGATCATACTTGTTTGGTGCATCACTGTCTTAGGTTAGTTTCTATTTTCAATATCCTTCTCTCTTTTCACCCCCCCTTTTATATATTAGCAGTAATAGTGAAATAACTTAGATATGCATTAAAGGGAGCTAGCCCTTATCTAGAGATTATCCTCTTAGTTTTTCTAGGCCCACAAGCAAGAGGGGAGTCTCCATTGTGCCGCATGGAAGATATAAGTTCAGCCTTCTATCAAGGGTGCAAGAAATAGCATCAATAGTTTTTGGCATGCCTAATGGGACTAATTTTAACACTCAAAAAAGTTATAGAATTGATGCTGGTCTTATTATAGCAAAAAATCAACCATTAATCCATCATCTAGTGACTCCATTATCAAGAGCATCCATCTCTGGTCAAAGATCAATCTAACATCCTATGCCTAAGGTCACCACATGATCTACTACTATGGGTTTCCCTTTTGAATTCATTAAACTACTATTAAACTCATCAAGGTGACTAAGGTTTGCAAGGACTCATCCTTATTCGACAAGTTATTTTCCCAAACCTACTATAAGATACACTTACGCAAGAAGGCCCTTATTGAATCTTGTTATAGCTATGGCTTTACCTTTTATGGCCTTTCATGGTCAGAGTCCTTTGAATCTTCTACATTATGACCCAATTCCAGAGATAGCCCTTAAGAGTGTGCCTCCCTTTAATGGAGAAGGGCCTATTACTACTATTGAGCATATCAAAAAAATTACCAACCTCTGTAATATTCACAATGTCACTGAAGAAAACATTGCTATCAGATTGTTGGCATTGTCTTTTAAGGGAAAGGTTTTGGAATGGTATGGGACTCTGCCTATGAATTTAGTTGACACATGGAAAAAATTGGGTACCCTCTTAACAAATATATTTGAGGAGAAGAGTGACCACCTCTCACTTGTCGATCAATTAACCACCATGCAGAGAGCTCCACATGAATTTATGCAAGATTTCAATACTTAGTTTCAGAAGACCTGGGACAAAATCCCCATTTTGGTAAGGCCAACCCCAAGCTATGCTTTTCTTTATTATTTGAAAGTGTTAAATAGTGACATTACTGTCATGATACAGTCCATGAGAGGATAAGTGTTGTCCACTGCCTATCAAATAGCCATAGCCACTGAGAATTTCTTGGTGCAAGTAGGAAAGATAAACCCTAAACCTCATATGCCACTCTTCCCTAAATTGCCACCTCAAGTCCAGACTACTACACCCACCTTAGCTCTTTTTCATATCATATAAAAGTTGGCTTCCACTTTTCCCAATGACCTTGATGAAGTTAAAATCTTGTTGCAAAGCATGACCAATGAACTAGTGGCTCTCAAAAATTAGCAAGCTTAAAGCTATCAACCAAATTAGGGATATCAGTAGTTTGAGAAAGCAAATAAACCCCATTTTTAGAATTAAAATAAAGGATAGGGTCAGTTTGCACAAGCCAGACCTTATCAAGGCTATAATCCAAGTGCTCTTTCATCATCTAGGGCTCTGGTTCCTACTCAAAATAATCTAGTACAAGAATAGCCAAATTACTCACCCATGGGATATGGTCAAGATCAGACTATTTATACAAATAAGATGTTGATTCAATACATGAATGCACAAGACAATCAAGTAGCCACCCCATTCCTAAGCTTTGAGGCATCAGTGTAACCTGGCATGGATAATAGGTTGGCTCAGTCTGATTCCACTCTCATAAATCACCTGGAAGGTGAATTCTATGTAGTCAACTACGTGGGCAGTGTGGACAACCAAGGTGATTATGTTGTAGCCAACACAAGGTCTAAAAGAAGAGCTATAGAGGAAGCTTAGGCTACTACCTAGATGTTCACCGCATCTTCTTCATCACATGGAGACCAAAAATTTCAAAATTTTAGGCTGTCAGTTACACCCTCAATTCCTCAGCTTTGCACCTCAGGCTGCAAGTAACCCCAAAGAAAATTTGAAAGGGGGAAATCGTCAGATTAATGTGGTAGACTAGATGAAGAAGTTACACATGAATATCTCCTTGTGGGATTCATTATCAATACCAGGATAAAAGGACATGCTGCAAAAGGAATTACACATGCTAAATGAACAAGCTATCCTAACAAAAGCCAATAATGTTCTGATCACAAATGGGCACCCTTCCATAGTAGGCCAAGTAAAGAAAGAAGAAAAGGTTCCCCCTTTCTATCTATCCTTAGTCATAGGAGATTTCTTGGTGCACAATTGCATTATTGACAGTAGGGCAAGCACCTCAGTAATACCAAAATGTATAGTGGATAAACTAGGGCTCAAATATGAAGAAATGACTAAGGGAGTCCTACAGTTAGATGGATCACTAGAAAAAATAGTAGGAGTGGTGAGAGGCTTGAACTTGACGCTCCACGCTTGTCCAAATTTCTTAGTTCCCTACAACATGGTAGTGGTCAATGTTCCTCCCTACTTTGCCATTATCTTGTCTAGGGATTTCACATCCAAAATAGGTGGGTACCTAGCAGTGAACTAGTCCTACCTAGTTTTTAGAACCAAATATGGGACTAAGGTCAAGATTGAGTCAGATCTAATCCACAAAGATCATCTAGAGTCGTACTTACTCAAGGTGGCAAATGTTAGCTATGCCATTATTGATCAAGAAGAATTATAAGTGGATCAATCTCTGCCCTCTACCCTTGAAGGAGTTTCTAACCTGCTCTTAGATGAATGGGGAAGTGACAACTTTGAACATGACCCTTACAAGTTCATAGAAGAGGTAGGCCTCAGGATTTATTGAATGCATAAATAGGGTAATTTTGTACCAAATTTGATGAAAGCAAATGAAGAGAGATCAGGTTTATGGCAGCTTTTCTTTGATGGCTCAAGAAGCAAATTAGGAGCTAGTGGTGGAGTAATATTAATTTCCCCCTCATAGGAGAAATACTTCTTGACTTTCAAGTTCCAATTTTCTTGCACTTACAATGTTACAGAGTATGAATCTCTCATCCATGGTTTGGAGTGGGTAAGGAAAAGAGGAATCAAAGACCTGAAAGTTTTTAGGGATAGTGAGTTGATCATAAATTAGGTGAGAGGCCAAAATCTGACAAAGAATTCCTTACTTAAGTATTATAGCACAGGGTGTGGGAATTAGTAGAGAGTTTCCTTGCTTTAAATGTTACTTCCATCTCAAGAGAGCAGAATAAGTAAGTGGACAGACTAGTAGTAGTTGGTGCTCAATTCGATGTCCCTAAGGAGATACGCCAAGACAATAATTTGCACCATTTAAAAGTGGTAATCAAACCATCTATGCCTAATAACATCAATAATTGGCAGGTGTTTGATAGTGATCAATAGATATCACTCTTCTTGCAAGAAGAGGCTGAGTTTGCCTCTAGAAACTAAGCCAAGCTACAATAGTAGTATGGCGGCCAGATTATTCAGCTGAAGAACAATAAAGCAAGGATTGGTCACTCTTGAAAGAATCTTCAACGAGGATGACCAATTGAAAAATGACAAAGCAAGCATCACAATGAAGAAAGATAACTATGAAAAAGTTGAGATATTCAAGAACATGCTGCTCGCACTTGAGAAGGTATGTACAGATCATGAAAGGTAGGCTTTCATCTTATTGTACCAAGAATTTGTTGATGTCTTTACTTGGGAGTATAGTGAGCTAAATGGTTTTGACCCAAGTTTGGCCGAACACACTATTGAGATGGAGAAAGGCACCAATCCCATCAGATAAAAGCAAAGGCCTGTCAACCTAAAGATTGAGCCTCTCATGTGGAAAGAACTCATCAAGCTGATTGAGTCCAGAATCATATTTTTGATCAAACACTCTTCTTGGCTGGCCACTCTTGTTCCTTTCTAGAAAAAGAATGGGGAGATCAGATTATGTGTAGATTTCAAAGACCTCAATAAAGTCTCGTTGAAGGACCACTACCCTCTCCCAAGTATGGAGTAGATCCTCCAAATGGTGATAGGCAGCGAACGTTTCTCCCTTTTGGATGGGTATTTAGGGTATAATCAAATTTTAGTGCAAGATGATGATCAATACAAGATAGCCTTCACTACCAAGTGGGAGACGTTTGCTTATCATAAAATGCCATTTGGACTATCCAATGCTGGTGCCACTTTTCAATGAGCCATGGACATGGCTTTTCAAGGCCTGATAAATAATATTGTAATAGTATATCTTGATGATGTGATAGTATTTTCTAAGGAAGCAAACCAATATATAATACACCTTAGGCAAATTTTTTATAGGTGTAAAGAGTTTGATATCTCTCTCAACCCAAAGAAATGCATGTTTTTTGTCCATGAAGGTAAACTCCTTGGCCATGTTGTTTCGAAAGAGGGCTTGACCATTGATCCAAAAAGAGTTCACTCCATCCTAGAGCTATCCTTGCCTAAGCATAATAAAGGTCTACAAAGCTTATTTGGCAAATAAAATTTCATCAAGAGATTTATCCCAAATTTTATCGAGGTAGTCAAGCCATTGACCTCCATGCTGAAGAAAGATGATAAATTCAAATGGATAGCATAAAGGAAGGATAGTTTAAAGGGATCAAGCAGGCTATTGCCCAGGCTCCTACCTTGATCAGTCTTGACTTCACCAAGGATTTCAACCTCTATACCTTTGGAAATGAAGAGGTAATCTCTACTATGCTTACCCAAGCAAATGACGAGAACCTTGAACAACTGCTTGCATTTTTTAGCTAGGGTCTAGAGGGTTTTGAGATAAAGTATACATATGTGGAAAGGTAAGTCCTTACAGTCATATGGAGCCTAAATAAATTTAGACATATGCTATCCAACAACAAGGTTCATCTCATGGTGCCACATCCCAGTGTCAAATATTTCTTGGTCAATCGTGATCTAAATGAAAAGAGAGCGAGATGGATCACTAAAGTAATGGAACATGATGTGGACATCAAAACCACCAAGCTGGTAAGGGGAAAAGGCATGTGTGAACACCTTATTATAGACCTTAAGCAATAGAAAGAGGACATTTTGCTAATCCATGATGAAGCTACAACAAAAGAACCAGTAGTCAAGAAGGATTGGACATCAGACATGAAACATTTCCTTCTCACTGGTGAGTTCCCACAAGGCCTTGATAGGACCAAGAGGAGATATTTTAGACTCTAATCTTTCCCTTATGTCTTGATTGATGGGGTGATGTTTAGAAGAGATTTTTTTAGAGTACTCTTGAGGTGCATAGACCTAGGTCAGGTCGACAAGGTGTTGTCCGAGTTCCATGATGGCCCAATTGGTGGTCACTTTGCTCCTAAGCCTATAGCTATAAGGATTATGAGAGTTGGTTAATTATAGCCCACTCTATTCAGAGACACCCATGCCTAGGTACAAAAGTGCCAAAAGTATGCTCTCTTTGATGGGAAACAATGGCTGGCTATAATTCCTCTACAACCTATTCAAGTAAAATAACCATTCATGCAATGGGGGCTTGACTTCATAGGGATGATTAACCCTCCTTCTTGTGCTGGCTACAAATGGGTCTTGACCACTAAAGACTACTTCACAAGATGAGTAGAAGTCGTTACTTTAAAGGAGGCCAATGAAAGTGCAGTCCTAGATTTTTATGAAGGCCTAGTGACAAGGTTTGGAGTCCCAACTACCATCATCTTAGACAATGCATTGGCTTTCTTGGGAACTAGAATGAGTGAATGGGTGTTGGGATACATCATCTACCTCAACACTTCTTCCAACTACTACCCATAAGGCAATGGGCTGGCTGAGTCCACCAACAAGAATCTGATCATAATTATCAGAAGGACAATGGAGGAGAATCAGAGAACTTGACATGCCAAGTTGAAAATAGCCCTGTGGGCAGACAGGGTTACTCCAAAGAGGGTAGTTGGCAATTCACCATACACGCTTGTATATGGAAGGGAAGCTAGACTTCTTATTTCACTTGAATTTCCATATTTAGATCTTGCTCACCAGCTGCAATTAGAAGAAGGCAACAACATGGAGGTTAGGCTGTGTGAATTGATGGAACTTCAAGAGACAAGGGACCAAGCTATGGCTTCTATGACTAGCTGTTAGTAGCAAATGAAAAAGCATTTTTATAGAAAATCCTCATCAAAAGGTTTATCTAAAGGTGACATCATCTTAAAATGGGATGAGGACTGAGCTAAGCCTGGAATGCACATCAAGTTTGATGCCCTATGGATTGGTCCGTATGTCATCACTCAATGTAAGTAGCATAATGCATTCCAACTCTCTAGGTTGGATGGTGAAAAATTGCATATCCTAGTTAATGGGATATATCTTAGCACTGTTACTGATCCTTCTCCCATCATGTATATATTTTCCTTATTTTTCCCTCATTTTCCCTAAGTGCTTTTGCACATGTTAGTAGTTTTATTAACCTTGTGTGTGTTTTGTTTCCCTTTTAGGGTAAAAGCTTCATGATTGATTCTTGGATATCTCAAGGCCATTTTCAACCTTTTAGGCTATGTTTTGACTTCATACCCAATGGAATTTGAGCCTATCAGTCTTCTTTAGCATAACAGGGATGCTTCCCCTGGGGATCACCAAATTTGTTGACTATTTTTGGCCCTATAGGCCAAAAAATTGGTCTCCCGTCCTTCCCCACTATCTTGAGCAGTCAGTCATGTTTTGACCCTTCTACTATTGTGCTTTTCCCCTTTTATAATAGGCCTATTTTTTGAGCCAAATGACTTGAGCCTTGTATATATCTTAGGTTGATCCACAAGTTTTTTCCCATTTTGAGTAGTCAGTGTACACAAGCCTTTTAACAAAGCATGGACCGGGTCAAATCATGTAAGTCATTTTACAAGGCTCCAAAGACAAAGTGCCCTTGTGGAGGGTAGGAAAATGACCAATTGGGCCTTTCAACAAGGTCTAAGGAGTGACTTGGGGCCTAAATGCCCTTGCGAAGGGTAGAAAACACTTGCAGAGGGACCAAAAAAGAGGGCCAAAATATAAGGTTTTCTTTAGAGAAAAGACTAAGGCAAAAATAAGGATTTCCTTAAAACTTTTGTCTGAAGAATAAATCTAAAGGAAATCCAATGGAAGTTAATGTTAATTCTTTTGAACAAAGTGCTCGAAGGAATTCCTTCAGACATTTTGTTTGAAGAAATTCACAAGGCAAAGAGCCAAACATAAAATTACCCTTCAAAAAGATTTCCCCTAGGTAAAATATTTGAGGGAATTCCTTTAGACATTTTATCTATAGGAATTGAGAAGCTAAGGTAGCCTGAAGGAGCCTGAAGGGCAAGTGCCCTTCTGGGGGACTCTCGACTGCCAAGAAGGGGACCTTTTCAAATCCTTGAAGGGACACTTTCACTTCGAGAGGATTCAATTACAAAGAGTTAAATGAATACAAATTGTTAATGGGATTGTGGAAAGCTGAAGAAATTTTTAAGGGGTGATGAGCTCTAATACTATAAATTCAGCATCACAAACTAGCTGTTGGAATTCAAATGTCTAGTGACGTCCCCACAAATGTCAAATTCAGGACAATGGAGTAGTCATTGGCTTTCAAATGGTGATGGGCATGTGAACGTCAACTTTATAGTGATAAGATAGTCGTTGATCTTGAAATACTTAAGGATAGGCCCACGTGTGGAAACTCAATGACCCACTGAGAAGAGAGCCCGAGAGCTCAAATTAATAGCAAAAGATGAGAAGATAGCCCCGAGAGCTCAGATTGATAGAAAGGGCCAAGAAATGACAAAAGATAGCCTTAAGGGCTGAAAGAGCCAGGAAAAGACAAAATCTAAGAGTAAACTCGGTGACCTATCGAGAAATGATCCCAAAGAGCTAAGCAAAAACATAGATAGAATAGCCCAGGTGGCAAAAGAGATGTCGACATAGGAGTTATGCTAGTGGTTGAAATAATCCTTATGAAATGGTCATCAAGGAGAGTAAAAATTGAAAGGCATAGCCTATTTTTATTTATTTAAGCATTAATGAGCCATTTAAGCATTAATGAGCAGATAACTACATGAACCTCTTTAAGAAGCGGTCTTATTTTCAAATAAAAAGGCTCAACCCATGCTTTCACAATGATGTTTAATATAATTTAAATGCCAAAGTCAAGGCTTGGACTACTGTAGCATGGATTCCTTCACCAGACTTCTTCTTCCCAATGAATTAAATGTAACATGGGCCACTTATGGAAAAAGGTGCCATTGCTTTCTCTTCTCTATATATTGTAAACTCTCATTTGAGAAAGGCATCTCTCTCTCATTTTGTAAGGTGAAGCCCTGCTAAAATTTCACCTTGAATCAATAGAATACATTTTACCTCTATTTGACTAGTTATATCTTTGAGTGTGTCTATGTATTAACCTTATGTTTAGTTATTTTAGCTTGATGCTTTCACAAGTTGACACCAACACACCTAGTGTAGCTAGAGTACTAGTTTTATAGGTTAACAAGAAGTGTTGCATCTAGAGCACAGAGATAGAAAAGGGTTATTAGATAGTGTGTTTTCTATAGCACCTATGGTAAGTTCATTTTATGTGTGTCTTCATTAAGCCTCCCTATTAAAGTTGCCTACCATCTAGTCTTTTCATTAGATAAAGTGTATGTATGTCCTCTTCTAGTTTAAAGTGTGTGTAACTAAGCAGATCAAACTTATTTGGTGCATCACCATCTTAGGTTAGTTTCAATTTCTAGTATTCTTCTCTCTTTTATATTAGCAGTAGTAGTGAAATAACTCAGAGATGAATCAAAGGGAGCTAGCCCTTATCTATAGATTCTCCTCTTAGTTTTGCCAGGCCCATAGGCAAGAGGGGAGTCTCCATTGTGCCACGTGGAAGACAAAAGCTTAGCCTTCGATCAAGGGTGCAATACATAGTGTCAATACTTAGCCCTTTATAAATATAGGATTTACATAAGTAAATGCCTTATAAGTTAAATCACTAGCATTGTTTATTCTGTGTGTTTGATGTTGTCGATTACTAAAATGTGTGATCATTGATGTGTGCTACATTGTATGTTCTATAATTTCATTGATTGTTTATTTTCACATGGTGCATCATTATTTTTAAGAATCCTATAATCCACATCATATACATGTTATCCATGTCATGTTAGAGTCTATCCATAGCTGAGTCGTGTCTTGAGTGATTATGTGCTTCTTGATCATGATATTATGTGCACATGTGTGTGAATACATATATGAATGCTTTTTACCTTGGTTCCATGATTGATATCATGCATTATTTTATTATGTGTAATGCTGTTATTTCT
This sequence comes from Torreya grandis, assembly GCA_037957365.1. Classification (NCBI taxonomy): domain Eukaryota; kingdom Viridiplantae; phylum Streptophyta; class Pinopsida; order Cupressales; family Taxaceae; genus Torreya; species Torreya grandis. The sequence goes on along the minus strand of JARHVA010000123.1, from coordinate 2,859,474 downwards.
ATCATAGAGTTTCTACATTGCTTATTACTATGTGCCTAGTTGTTATATATGTTTGACATGCCACTTGTATGCCCATTGCCATGGATTTCATGTTTCATACATTCTTGAATGATAAAATATTTATATTTTGACATATACTATAATGTTTTATACACAATTTACATGATTACATTTTTATATATACCATATTACGTGTATAAATCTTATATGAGTGATTTGTAGGATTCATTCCACCTCAAAAGGGGGGAATAAAGTGGACTTATATTAGAGATTCAAGCCTTGAAAAACATATAGTTCATATTTTGTGTTAAATTATGTGATTTAGATTGGGAAATATTGGATATATTGAGGCATATGCAAGGAAAATTTATGGAATTCTACATGATTGTGAAAAACATTGACAAATTATATGGTATTTTGAGAAAAATCATTTAGTCAAATTGAGAAAAATTTATCAAAATTATCAAATTGAGTAGATCGATAGACATATTATAACATTTTATATATGACATTGAGGTACAAAATGATCATATTTGCGTCATGAATATGGTTCATGCATATACTTTTTTTTATTTATATGATGTTTTTTAATGTGAAATAATGGTACTATGTAAGCACTTTACTCGGATAACAGTTGATTCAAAGTTTAAATTTACATATAAACCTATTTTAGGTTCCAAAATTTACAAAAAAATATATTTTAAGGTTCTAGCTTGACATACCAACCTATTTCAAGGTTCCACTAAAAGGGTTATGATGATATTTTGAGTGGTGCAATTGCGGTTTCATTTCTACTCAACATCTAACACTTATCCATATTTAAAGGGGGTTGAGACATTTGTACTTCTCAAGCTGTGTTTTTTATAGTTTCATTTCCTTGGCGCATAATCACCCCATGCACTCTCTAATTTGTCTTTGAAATGTAAACTTGGTTCATTTACCCTTAGGTGTATTCATTTTTTGTATATAAGTGTAAACTATAGAATGCAAGCTAGCTAAGAAAACATCTACAAAAATAAATTATAATCTAAACTAAACTTAACTTCAAAGATAGAGAAACAATAATAAGAGAAAATTCAAATAAATAATTACAACATGAAATGCATTTTTGTCACGTTTTCCATTGTGTGATCAAGAGTGGATTTGATTTTGAGTGTTAATGTGGATGCTCAAATCCTTTCCAAATTAAATATAATTGGGCAACATTTTGGTATGCAGGTTATTTTTGATGGATTTTATTCACTTGGATTTGCTTGATAATTTGATATCAATGTGTTATCTTGAAGGTGGATGATTTAAAGTGATGGATTGCATGTTAATTTATAGGCTTATAAGAGGTTAATTGGATGGTTGAATCTTATTTGAATATTTTAATTTATTTAAATAAGCAATGGTGAGGAATTAGTCTTCATTCATGAGGATGATGAGTAGTTCCATGGGTTGAGAAGAAAGGGGAATTAGTTGAGTGAGTCAATAAGAATGGGTCAAGTTAGTTCGTTGAGTCAACTTATAAGTTGAAATATTTTAAGATGACTCATATGGTAGTTGAGGAATTATTTGGATAAGTCAACAGATGGTTGAGACAAAATGTGAAGGATGTCTAGGTGAGGTTTAAAATCTAAATTTTTAATTAGTTTTAGATGAAAATAGGTGTGCATAAATATAATTAATTAATTAAGAATTAATCAATTATTTGAATTTTGGAGGGAAATAATGTTATTTGAATTTAGGATGGTGATATGTTAGTGTGTCAAAGCAAATTTTGACACTAAATGGTGAAATTTAGGTGTCTACACATCAAATTTTAATTTTCAAGCAATTCAATGACCTATATTTTTTAGATTTTATATCATGAGTGAAAATTAATTTCTACATGTTTCCTTGTAGTTTTTGCATGGAGTAAGCTAGACATTTGGGGCATACCTAGAAACACCAAGTGTAACTATGTAAATATATTAAATTTATGTATTTATCTTTTTACTTTATCATTTTCAATACTAGACTAAAAAGAAGACATTATTAGACACATAAATTTGGTATTAGACACTTGAAAACCTCAATATCAGCATACATGACTTATACATACACATTTTAATCTTGTACACACTTCCCCATTTCCATTTACTCATCTATTACTTTTACCAACCCAATTTTTTGTCACTCACATTCAAGATCACCCTAGTTTTTACAATAACATTCTATATTCCTAATTTGAGTGTGACTAAAATGTAGATCATTAATTTTCCTTCTTTGGATAGTGATAGAAACACTCAAACACTTGTATTTATTTTAGGTATCTACCTTCATTAATAGTTTCCTAAGACCCTTGACAACTAACTTTAAATTCAAATGTCTCTCTTTGGTTAGCCTAGGCATACTTGATATGTCAGATATGGGGGGATTACCAAAGAGTCATCTATAAATATAAATCAATCCTAAGGTCATAATATATAGGATAACTTAGTCATATTAACACTCACATTTATAAATATATATTTAACACCCTTTAGATATTACTATGAAAGCATACACATCCAAAAATAGTCATAGAAACAGCCCTAAATCCAAGTCTTAATATAAAACACAACCAAAGTTGCATGTTGAAAAATTTCAAAAGCCAAAGTATTACATTGCATTATAGTGGATCAAGATTGAGCATGCACATGCATGCACACACGCACACATGTGCGCGCGCACGCACGCACACACACGTACACACACACACACACACACACACACACACACACACACACACACACACACACACACACACACACACACACACACACACACACACACACACACACACACAGGTAGAAGAACTGTGTGGTTTGTGCACTCTTTAAAGTATTGTAATGTAGATAATGCTCAATCACTTGATAGGGAGTGGTTGGGGTTGTCCAAACCATATTTATAAAACCATCATTTCATTAAATTTAGACATATTCCAATCTAAATAAAAAATCAAAACTATTATTATTATTAGATTTTTATAGTATCAATTATTTCAAATATTGGAATCTAGTTTCACTATTATCCAATTGAAATTGAAATTTTATTGGAATTACATATCATATTTTACAAATTTCAATTTCTAAGTTTTTAGAATTCAATGCTATAAAATAGATTTTATAATGTAATATGTTGAATTAAACTAATTTTTTTGCAAATAATTGTAGTAATTAATATTCCATTTTGATGCAATCGATTAAAAATTAAAAGTCTCATCCCCTTGAATTAGATGTTGAGTGCAATCTTGAAAATAGCATTGCACTCTTAGAATGCTCCAAAAATTTAATGAAACAAAAAATAATCATTATTTTTGTGAGGCTAATCAAGATGTTGATATCATAGCAAATATGTGGGATTGTGCACTTAAATTTTTTATTTCTTATTAAAAATAACAATGTATCAAACTTTGGTGAGCTAATTGATAATCATTTGACAAAATAGAATACAAACTCTCCTACGCTAAGAGATGATAGCAATGAAAAAAGAGAGTATGGAAATCATATTAGATGATATATCTAAAAAAACCTCTCCCATGCTCATAGAGGATGAAAAGGATTTATTAACTATACCACACTCAGAGTATGGAAATCATATTAGGTAGTTATGAGGCCAGTCATCATTTTTTTAATGGAATTCTTCATCTTCATCAACAAATCATCTCATTCCTCATTCCTTGTTGTAAACTAGCTATCTCCCCTCAATCTACTCCTAAAGATATACCATTTTTCAACATTATATACACATGATTTGATGGTGATATCATCCTCAAAAGATATATTTACCAAGTGTTGATGGTCTTTAGAGTAATAACTAAACCACACTTCATGAAAATGTAAGTTGAACCATGATCTAATCATTTCTCTTACCCCATTTCTTATAAAATTCAACATTCACCAGATAATTATTAGCTAAGTGATAGGATACTAACACACTCATTACACCAAAGTATTGAATGTGATTTGGGAACTCTACAAACTGGGTAAAAATATAAAGGAGGTCTCACTGAGTTATGGAAGGTGGAAAAAATGACTTGGAAAGAGCCTTAAACACAAAACTTAAACAATCCAAGACATTTAAAAGGAAAGATGATCATGAAACCTCTATTAGATTGGCCTACACTTGAGAATATACTCTATAGGATTGAATGTAAGAATAAAACTTGTATGGAGTAGTGAGATCCAAAAGAACAATCTAGAGGAAGAAGTTAGTCTTCACAATAAGAAAATTGAATTAATAAGCATTAGACAAAAAGTATATAGGAAGGTTCATTATATAGGTGGAAAATATACATGCCTAAACATCATCATGAATGTGGGATTATTTCCCCCTAATAACTTTTATTAAACCTAAACACGCTGACTAGATCGTGTAGACAAAACCTAGTGGGATAAAAGTCTACACCAACACCCTATCACATCCTGATTTCTCACTAAGCTAATTTACCTGATTATCCATGGATTATTATGGCTATTAGATTGAATAATTAATTTTTAGTTTAACTGTAAGTCATATGTTGTTATAGGATAGTTTATGTTATTTTTATTACATGATTACATTGCTATGAGATAGTTGCACTTGTATATTATTTGCATTATGAACTAATTTATAGAGGTATTTTAGGGATATATATACCATGATGTTACATGATAACTAACTTATTTTTGTGAGTTGGATGTAAGATAGATCCATACCTTAAATCGTGATGGAGGTAGATCATCATCAGAAAGGATGAAGTAGATGGAGGTGTTGGGGGATGATAGAGGAATAGCTAGAAGCCCATGCACACACTATGATAGATAACACTATTTATATGCATTATTTGAATTGTTATATATACCATCTCATATTGTGTTTGTTGCATTTGGTTGGTTAATTAAGTGCTTTAGTTATGTGTTATTTTTCATTTAATAGGTGAATCTAATCATGTAATTTTAGTATGACTATAGTACATTGATTGAGTGCATATTGTTGCTTTTGATCATGACAGGTTATTGAATTCATGATTGTGGGGGATATTGTTTTAACGAGTTAGTAAAATTATTTGATTAGTATTTACTTATTATTACTTATGGACTAAACAAAATGTCTTTATAATATATTAATATAATAGTTGGTTATATTATGGTATTCAAGAAATATAATTGTTTGGCTTAATTCCTTGTATATAAAAGATAGTAAAGGCATTTGGATAGTCTATATAGTGGTATTGAAAAATAAGTAAATAATATATGATATCATTATGTTTGATATAATTATAACAGTTTTTTTATTGTTATTATAGTTAAAGCTTGTTATAATTTTATATTGGTCACTTTGTTATTAGGATCCATGTTGATGTTAATCCTTGTTAAGATGATTAAATAACTACCTAAATTATTCTATGAACTAAACCTATATAATGTTTGAAAACATAGACATTAGTACTATGAAAAATAAAACTTGGTTAATGGTAAGTTGGTGCATGGGGGGAGATAAAAAAACATGCATATTTTGTTTGGATTTTAAAATGATTATTAAAATCATTAGGAAATTTTGGGAATGTTTAGGGTTTTTTACCTGAGTTGACTTGAGTTAATCATCATTTCAATCTTAAGCTATTTTTGAAATGGATTAGACTGCACGAAGAATGGCAATGAACTATAGTTTTTTATGGGTATAGTTGTATTGAACTTGCCATGCATTACCTGGTCCACTTATTGTTCCACCATGGATTTGGGAGAGATGAGTGGAGAATAAATGCATGGAGAAGAAAGTGGCAGTTGGGTTGAGAAGAGAAGAAATAAAAAGGAAAGAGAGGGACAAGATTCAGGATAGAAATTTGTAAAATAGTGGATAGAAAGAAGAATAGGAAGGAGCTCAGATCAATATGATTGACAAGAAAGAATTGGTGGAAACTCTAACAAGTTTGTAATGCATTTAAATTTTGTGTGTGTATGTGATTACATAAAAATATTTCAAGTAGATACACTTGATAAAATTTTTAATTTATAAAGATTGGGCCTTGTGGATGGCTCATCCATCCATAGAATCCAATTTATATACTAGAAAATCTTGAAAATATAAACCCTAGGCTTGTATAGAATTTTAGTAATGTGAATTAAATTATGTGTTGGAAGGTTGTATGGCAAAGGGGAATGGAACTAGGTGTGTAAAAATATAAAATTATCTAAAGTAAATAAATATATATGTGGGTATATATATAGTGCCATGTATATACATACCCTATAGGTATTTATTGACCTAGGGTATATATATATATATATATATATATATATATATATATATATATATATATATATATATATATACACACACACCAAAGTATAGATAAACATACAAAATTTAGTGTATATATGAATGATAGTGTGATTTGAGGTATGATGACAAACGTCATTAGGGATTTGAATCCTATTAAAAGGAAAAATATCTAGGTATATTGTTTGGAACTTATATATTATTTTGTACACAATGTGAAATTCATGGTTGAGTCTAATTAGATCATTTGGGCTTTTTTAGTGTATTCTGTGTAGGTATGAACCTATACTCAAATATATAAATATTGACTGTGTATAGTTTTATTAACATAACAATGAACAGTGCTATGGATAAGCATTGGTTATGAACTTGAGAATGGACATTTGGGAATTGAATGTATATATATTAATAAATTGTGTTTTATTTATTGTGTCATATAAATATAAATTGGTCTCATACTATGAGATTGGGTAATCATCCTACAATTTTAAGAGTTTATTACCCATTTTAGAGCTATTATTAAGCATTTAGTTTATTGTTTATTGATTTTTATATAATACATATTTTTGAGTTGCATTTAGAATATGAAAATTTTTATACATTAGTGCAACTATGAAATTAGTAATATAGTTCAACTTAAGAATTTGTATTTATATGCAAAACCTCTACATATTTAAATTCTCATAAGATGCTCAATTAAGATGAATGTGTCTAAGTTATGAAGTATATATATGAGTATTATAATATGGTAGACTCATAACTTGAAAATAAAGTAAAATCATATATTTAATTGGACTTCATTAGTTGTATGATTTCTTGCTTATATGAATAGTGATGAAAAAATAGTTGAATTATATATTTGATATTTAAATACACATTAGATTGGATATATTATAGCAATTCATTTGTTTTTAATTAAAAGGTAGAGCTGGTAGAAGTTTGCCATATACCATACATTTGGTTTTGACTGTGTATATACATATAGGGAATACATTATGTAATGATACACCAAAAACGTAGTATGTGTATACCCTATATTTATGTATTCATTATTGAATAAACAATACATAAATTAATGTTGATGTATTCAGTCATCATGACTATATATATATATATATATATATATATATATATATATATATATATATATATATATATATATATATATATATATATATATATATATATATAGTCATGATGACTGAATACATCAACATTAATTATATATATATATATATATATATATATATATATATATATATATATATATATATATGAAATGTATTCTTATAAATATGATAGATAATATATTTGTAAAACTAGTTATCTGATATGGGAAATAGTTTACAATAGTTAAATGCATACAACTCATATATGTGTTAAAGGTTAACATGAAAACTAGATCATTGATTAATTAAGAGCCTTGAATTGAATTATGTCTGATTGTTGTATGTTGTAAGTCTTGCATATGGAAAATAACTAAAATAGATGTTATTTGAGATAGTTATATATTTGAGTTACTTTGATGATTAGTAGCTTGTAAACTAGGTATAACTATACCTGGATGGTATGTCCTATGTGGAATGTACTTGTTTACATATATTATTTTGAAGTAAATAATATGTTTGGATTCATTGCATACTTTTTATGGAATAAATGTATGTATTTTGACTATTCCCATACTTAGCATGTTTTATGCTTGATGATAGGAATTAATCCATATGAATCTATTGGTTATATATTAAATTAACCAAACCTTGCATTGTTGGTACTAAATAAGTGGGAGATAGACTTCCCTAGCTTACTTAGCATCACCAATGCAAGATGAAGGTAATCTAATCAAGTGGCATGTTTGAATTTGACTGATCTTATATATCATTAACTATTTAAAAAAATTGGCCAAACTAATGTTTAGTTAAACATTGTCATTTTATATGTATGATTTACATGTTTATATGATATCATGTTAGAATGCATTTTATTTATGGTACACATCATGTTTTATAAATCTTACAGCACAGAGGTATTAGCTTGTCTCTCTAGATTCCCACACCATCACTATCTAGTCATCTATGAAGGGAGGGTCATTCCTTAGATTTAGGGGATCGATGGTTCATGGTTGGTGTGGAAAAGTGTTTAGATGATGGTATCCCTCCCCACAATAGTACTACACTTGAGATTATTATAGATACTAGAGTTCATGATACTTATGCTCCATGGAGCCTTGTATCTACTATTATTTTTATTATTGAAACATTATTACCGATGAAAATATAATTAATTATTCATATGTACATTGAAAACAGTAGCTATAATATTATACTAGTCATGGATATAATTTATGTAATTACTTTTTGGAATATATGCAGTTATGTTTATTTCATATAATGCTAGTGATCAATTTTTGATAGATGTTAAATGTTTATTTTATGGTTAACATACTTAGTGAGTTATACTTAGGTCAATAATTATATTTTCATGGTGCAATATAATGTAAGAATAGGTGTTTTTTTTTAAAATTATGTTATTTTAGTAAATCCCAGTGGGGATGTTATATTGTGGTATCAAAGTTGTGGCTCAAACTCTAGGACTTAATGAGTCCACTAACATTTTTATATCCTTGTGTTTATAAAAAAGGAGAATGGTTCAAGATATATCATCTTGTGAGGTTCCTTATAATGTCAATGATAATAACCTTTTATTTGATCCTAACTTATTTACCACTGAGCAAGCAACAAATTTGGATCAAATTCTCATAACCATGAATGAAACTAGGGACCAAATTGCAACCTTGGAACAAAAAATGTATGGGCATGAGGAGGAAGCACATTAGGATGTCTCTAAAGAGCATCTTGTTGAGCAATAAATACCTCAAGAGTAAATACATGAGGAAGTGCTTCAGGATGCGAGACAAGTGTAGCTACAAAATTTTTTGGAGACATGAAAAAGGTGAATCCATCTAACTTTGATGAAACTGTTATGGGAGATGGAGATAAAGCATGGTTGACTAAGATGGAGAAATATTTTGAGATTTGAAACTAATACAAAGACACAAAATTAGTTTGGGGAGCTTACCAATTGGCTAGTGAAGTAGTTATGTGGTGGGCCAATAATAAGTTAAAAATGAACCTTAACTCAACTACCACCACATGGGAGCAGTTTGTAACATTGTTTAGATCATGGTGGCTTCCATAGTTATATTTTGACCTAAAACTTATAGATTTTTTGAATCTTAAGAAAGGAGATATATCAGTGAATGAATATTAGGAACAATTCACCAAACTTCTAATGTATGTACTTCAGTATCAGGCAGATGAGATGTTTAGAATTAGTAAGTTTATCATGGGATTAAAACCCAAGATTAGTGGAGAGGTGGACATTCATGGGTCATCTACCATGGATTAGGTCTTCGATAAGGTATTCAAGTAGGAACATAAGTTGAAATATCTTTCCCAAATCAGAAATAAGTTCAATAAAAAGTTTAGAAGTTATAAACCAACTTTCAAAATTAATAACTAGAAGTAGAGGAGTGGAGACTCCAAGAGTTAGTTCAAGAGTCAAAACACTAGATTCAAAAATGGTTTAGGTAATAAAAAATTAGGCAATGGTTTCAAAGGAGGTTGTAAGGGAAACCAATAGTCTAATAGGAAAGGACCACCTGGAGGTTGATTTCTTTGTAGAGGTGATCATTTTGCTCATAAGTGTACCTAGGATAAGTCGAAGAACAAATATTTTGCTCCACAATAGGGAACATTTTAAAAATAGATTCATGCAATAGTTGACAATAAGTAAGCCTAATTTCAAACTTCACCCATTGAACTATTAGGTACTTTGGTTGAACATCCAATTTCAATTTTGATAGATATAGGGGATATAAAATGTTTGATTTCTCCTAGAATACTAAATAAATTATCTAAAAAAATAGAATAATGGCAAATGCATGGTCAGTACAATATAGGAATGAGTCAAAAGTTAAAGTTGACAAGTGTTTAGTTGAAGTTGAGATTAGGTTACCCAAATTCATAATAGTAATGGATCTTCATGAAATACCACTAGGGTCATATGATGTGATATTAGGAGTCAATTGAATTATAAAGCATAAATCTAAGGTTGACTGCTATCTAAAGAAGGTTGAGTGTCATGATGATTTTGGAAATTAGACACAAATATAGGGTGAGAAAAGGGAGTTGAGGCTTAGGTAGTTTTTTGTAATGCAACTCAAGAAGGCTCAAGGAAAAGGGTGCCAAGCATTTATCATTTATCATCAAGATAAATGAAATAGATGAATCTAAGGAACCATCTCTTGAATATTATACTTTCCTTACAAATTTTTATGATGTGTTTTCATAGGAATTTCCAGGATTGCCTCCTAAATATGAGTTTAATTTCTCAATAGATATTATACCTAGATCAGAACCACAGTCTAATGCACTATATAGAATGACAACAACCAAATTGGTTGAATTGAAGGCTCAACTCTAGGAATTGTTATCAAAAGGGTTGATTACACCAAGTGTGTCACCATAGGGTGCACCATTTATCTTCTTTAATAATAAGGATGACACTCTTTGCCTTTGTATTGATTATAGAATGTTGAATAAAGTGACTATCAAAAACAAATATCCACTACCTCGTATAGATGATCTTTTCGATCAGATGTGAGGGGAAATAGTCTTTTCTAAGATTGATATTAAAGCAAGATATCATTAGCTGAAGATATTCCAAAAACTACATTTAGAACTTGTTATGGGCATTATAAACTCATGATGTTACCATTTGGGTTGAAAAATAACCTGACAACATTTAGGAATCTCATGAATAGTGTGTTTAGAGATTGTCTAGATCATTTTATTTTGGTCTTTCTATATGACATTATTATATATTCTAAAGATGAATAAGAGCATATTCAACATCTGAAACTAGTTTTTCAATGGTTATGGAAGCACAAGTTATATGGAAAGTTTTCCAAGTGTGCACTATTTCAAAATAAAGTGCAATATTTAGGACATATTATATCTATAGATGGTATTTTAGTAGATTTGGAAAAGATAAAAACCATTATGGAGTGGTTGGAACTAAAGAATGTCCATGAGGTAAGAAGTTTCATGGGATTAATGAGCTATTACAAGAAATTCATTCTAAATTTTTCTAAGATAGCTAACCTGATTATTTCTATGTAGCATAAGAACCAAAGTTTTATATATCAGATAAGTGTGAAGTAGCTTTTCAAGAATTGAAAAGGAGGCTTACTTCAGCACCAGTACTAAGAGTTCTTAATCCCAGTGGTTAATTCTTAGTGATCACAGATGCATTTAGGGATGGACTTGGAGGAGTTATTATGAAAGATAGTGCAATGATAGCCTATGAATCTAAGAAACTAAAGCCATATGAGGTGAATTATGCCCCTCATGACCTAGAACTTGCAGCAATTATGCATGCTTTATAAGTTTGGAGGCATTATTTATTGGGAAAATTGTTGAGCTCAATAATAACTTAGGACTCAAGTACATCTTCACCTGATTGAATATGAATTCTCATCAAAGGCATTGGTTAGAGTTCTTGTCTGATTATTATTTTGATAACAACTATATCAAAGGTAAGGAAAAAATAGTAGTTGATTCCCTAAGTTGTAAGAGTTATATAGCATATGTGGATACTATTAAGAATAATTTTAGGGATCAAGAGATTGAATTCTCTCTAGAAGATGAATTCTATGATCAGGTCATAAAAGCATTGTCATAAAATACTCAAAATCCTAGGTATAAAGGATTCAAAATAGAGAATGATGGTCTTTTGTGATACATTGGAAAGATGTATGTACCAAATAGAGAAAATATGAGGATCATAGTGATAAAGGAACTGCATAATGCCCCATACTTAGGACATCTAGGAGTAACTAAGTAAATGACAAAGCTTAGACTTCTCTATTTTTAGAAGGGAATCAAGAAAGATGTAGTGGACTTTGTGTCTCATTGTCTGGAATGTCAACATGTAAAAGCTAAACATGTGCATCTAAATGGATTGTTGTATCCACATGACATATTGAAATGGAAATGGTAGGTGATTAGTATGGAATTTTTCCAAGTTTTACCATTTTTACGAAACAAGCATGACATGATCTTGGTTGTAGTTGACAAACTAACCAAGGTAGCTCATTTTATTCCAAGCAATTTGATAGATGATGCACTTACTTTTGCAAAGAGATTCATAAAATAAGTGCATCAATTTCATGGATTTATAGAGAAGATCATTTTGAATCATGATATGAATATGAATTCTACCATTTGGTTGACTCTAAATTCAATTTTGGGTATGCATCTAAACTTCAAAACCGTATATCACCCACAGATTGATGGCTAGACTGATTGAGTTAATCAGGTGTTAGAGGATATCCTTCATATGTATTGCATAGATAAATAATATAAGTGAGAGGATTACCTTATATTTTTTTATTTTACTTACAATAACTCATACCAATCATATTTGAATATGGTACCATTTGAAGCATTATATGGAAGAAGGTGCAGGATACCAATCAGTTGGGACAGGTTGGAAGATAGGGTAGTCTTTGGACCTGAGATGTTTTTATAAATGGAAGATCAAGTCAAATGAATTGGGTAGAGGTTAGTTGAGGCCAAAGATAGATAAAAGAGTTATGTTGATCTGAAGAGAACAACTAGGTAGTTTTTAGTAGGCGATAAAGTGTTCTTGCGAGTTAAGCCATAGAAGAGCTTGATTAAATTTGAGAAGTCAATGAAACTTTCATCAAGATATGTTGGAACCTTAAAGGTTTTATAAGTATTCAATAATGTAGAATATATGCTTGCATTGACACCAACCCTATCTCTTTTGCATAATGTCTTCCATGTATCTTATCATAAAAAGTATATAGTTGATCTTTCACATGTGTTGGATTGGAATGCTTTATAGGTTTTGGATCCCAGGGTGGTCATAGTAGAACCAATTAGAGTAATTGACACTTGCAAACTTTATTTATGTAATAAATAAGTGTCATAGTGTAAGGTCATGTGGGATCAATAATCTGAAGATAGTACTACTTGGGAGGACTATGATGAGTTCTACAAGCTATTTCCACATTTGTTTGCTTGATTTGATGTTTCATACTATGTTATTTTTCTACTAAATAATATTTTTAAATTAGAACTAGTATTTGAATAAATGTCATTAGGATGATGACCAACTTTAGGGGGGAAGAATGTGACATATCAATTTCTCACTAAGCTAATTTACGTGATTATCCATGGATTATTATGGTTATTAAATTGACTAATTACTATTTAGTTAAGTTGTAAGTCATATGTTATTATGGGATAGTTGTATGTTGCTTTGATTATATGATTACATTTTTATGAGATAGTTACACTTGTATATTCTTTACATTATGATCATGTTGTTAGTTTTTATAGTAGTATTTTAGGGATATATGTACCATAATGTTACAGGCTAACTACCTTCTTGTCATGAGTTGTATACAGTATAGATCCATCCATCAAAGCATGATGGAAGGATATCGTCATCAGAGAGGATGAAGTAGATGGAGGTGTTGAGGGGATGATAGAGGAATAGCTAGAAACCCATACACACACCACAATAGATAACACTCTTTATATGTATTATTTGAATTGTTATCTATATTATGTCATATTGTGTTAGTTGCATTTAGTTGATTAATTAAATGATTTAGTTATGAGTTAGTTTTAGTTTAATATGTGGATCTAATTATGTGATTTCATTATGACTATAGTACATTGACTAAGTGTATATTACTACTTTTGATCATTTTATGTTATTGAATTCATGATTACGATGGATATTGTTTTAATGAGTTAGTAAATTTGTTTGATTAGTATTTAATTACTATTGCTTATGAACTAATTAAAATGTCTTTATAATATCTTAATATGATAACTGGTTATAATATGATATATGAGAAATATCATTATTCAGATTAATTCCTTGAGTACAAATAACTGAATGATATATAATATCATTTGGCTTGATATTATTATAATAGTTTTTTTATTGTTATTATAGTCAAAGATTGTTATCACTTTACATTGGTTACTTTGTTATTATGATCCATGTTGATGTTAATCCTTGTTAAGATGATTAAATAACTATCTAAATTATTATATGAACTAAACCTAGCTAATGTTCAAATGCATAGACATTAGTATATGAAAAATAAAACTTGGTTAATGGTAATTTGGTGCATGAGGGAAGATCAATGAACATGCATATGTAGTTTAGCTATTAAAATAATTAGTAAATTTCAATAATGTTTAGGGTTTCTAACCTTAGTTGACTTGAGTTAATCATTATTTCAATATTAAGCTATTTTTGAAATGGATTAGATTGTATGAAGAATGGTGAGCGATTGAAGTTTTTTATGGATATAGTTGTATTAAACTCACCATGTATTACTCAGTCCACTTAATCCTTCGTCATAGATTTTGGGAGAGATGGGTGGAGAATAAATGCATGGAGAAGAAAGTGGTAGTCAAGTTGAGAAGAGAATAAATAAAAAGGAAAGAGAGGGATAAGATTTGGGATGGAAGTTTGGATAATAGTGGATTGTAAGAAGAATAGGAAAGAGCTTAGATCAATACAATTAGCAAGAAAGAATTGGTGGAAACTTTACCAAGTTGGTAATGAATTTGAATTTTTTTCGTATGTGATTGCATAAAATTATTTCAAGTAGATACACTTGCCAAAACTTCATATTTATAAATATTGGGACCTGTGGATGGCTCGGCCATCCACATAACCCAATCTATATAATAGAAAATCCTTAAAACCTAAACCCTAGGCTTGTATGCAATTTTAGTAATGTAAATTAAATTATGTGTAGGAAGGTCGTATGGCAAAGGGGAATGGAATTGGATGTGTAAAACTAGAAAATTATCTAAAAGAAATAAATATATATGTGGGTATATATATAGGGGCATGTATATACATATCCTATAGGTCTTTATTGACATGTGTGTGTGTGTGTGTGTGTGTGTGTGTGTGTGTGTGTGTGTGTGTGTGTGTGTGTGTGTGTGTGTGTACCAAAGTATAAATAAAAATACAAAAGTTAGTGTATATATGAATGATACTGTGATGTGAGGTACAATGACAGACATCATTAGGGTTTTGAATCCTATTAAAAGTAAAATGTCTAGGTATTTTGTTTGGAACTTATATATATATATATATATATATATATATATTGTTTTGTACACAATGTGGAATTCGTGGTTGAGTATAGTTAGACCATTTAGGATTTTGTAGTGTGTTCTATGTAGGTATGAACCTATACTCAAATAGATAAATACTGACTATGTTTAGTTTTATTAACATAACAATGAACAGTGATTTGGCTAAGCATTGGTTATGAACTTGAGAATGCACATTTGGGAATTGAATGTATATAACTGAGTAAACTATGTTTTCTTTATCATGTCATATAAATATAAATCAATCTCATACTGTGAGACTGGGTAATCATCATACAATTTTAAGAGTTTATCACACATTTTAGAGCTATTATTAAGCATTTGGTCAATTTCTTATTGATCATTATATAATATGGATTTTTGTGTTGCATTTAGAATATGGAAAATTTTATACATTAGTGTGACTATGAAATTAGTAAGATAGTTTAGCTTAAAAATTCATATGTATATGCAAAACCTCTACATATTAAAATTCTCATAAGATGATCGATTAATATGAATGTGTCTGTGAGTTATGAAGTATATATATGAGGATTATAATATGACAGACTCAAAACTTGATAATGAAGTAAAAGTGTATATTTAATGGTGACTTCATTAGCTGTTTGATTTCTTGCTTATATGAATATTGATGAAAAAATAGTTGAAGTATATATTTGAGATTGAAATACACATTAGATTGGATATATTATATCAATTAATTTTTTTAATTAAAATACAGAGGTGATAGAAGTGTGTCATAAATCATACATGTCTTTATCTATTTTGATTGAATATATACATATAGGGAATACATTATGTAATGAGCCACCAAAAATGGAGTATGTGTACACCATGTATTTATGTATTCATTCTCGGATGAACAATATAGAAATTAATGTTGATGTATTCAGTCATTATATATATATATATATATATATATATATATATATATGAGATGTATGCTTGTAAATATGATAGATAATATATTTGTAAAACTAGTTATCTGATCTAGGAGCTAGTTTACCATAGTTAAATGCATACAACTCATATGTGTGTAAAAGGTTAACATGAAACTTCGATCATTTATTAATTCATAGCCTTGAATTGAATTATGACTGATTGTTGTATGTTGTAAGCCTTGCATATGGAAAAGAACTAAAATAGATGTTATTTGAGATAGTTCCATATTTGAGTTACTTTGATGATTAGTAGCTTGTAAACTAGGTATATTTATACCTAGGTGGTATGTCCTATGTGGACTGTACTTGTTTGCATATATTATTTTGAAGTAAATAATATGTTGGGATTCATTGCATAATTTTGATGGACTAAATATATGTATTTTGATTATTTTTTTACTTAACATGTTTTATTATTGTTGATAGGAAGTAATTCATATGAATCTATTGGTTATATATTAAATTATCCAAATATCATATTATTTATACTACATAAGTGGGAGATAGACTTCCCTAGTTTATTTAACATCACCAATCCAAGATGAAGGTAATCTGATCAAGTTGTGTGTATGAATTTGACTGATCCTAGAGATCATTAACTATTTGAAAACTTTGGCCAAGTAATGTTTAGTTAAACATTGTCATTTCATATGTATGATTTATATGTTTATGTGATATCATGTTAGAACATATTTTTTTCATGGTACACATCATGTTTTAGAAATATTATAGCACATGGGTACTAGCTTATCTCTCTAGATTCTCACACCGTCACTATCTACCCATCCATAAAGGGAGGGCCATTCCATTGAATTGGGGGATTATGTGAGGGATCGATGGTCTATGGTTGTTGTGAAAAAGTGATGGTATGATGCTCTCCCTCCTCATAATAGTATTTCATTGGAGACTACACTTGAGATTACCATAGATACTAGAGTTCGTGAGACTTATGCTATGTGTAGCCTTGTATATAGTATTATTTATTCATATGTATATTGATAGCAGTGGTTGTAATATTGTACCAATCATGGCTATAATTTATGTAATTAATTTCTAGAATATATGCAATTATGTTTGTTTCATATAATACTAGTGATCAGTAACTGATAGATGTTACATTTTTATTTTATGGTTAACATACTTAGTGAAATATACTTGGGTCACTAATTATATTTCCATGGTGCAATCTAATGTAAGAATATGTGCATTTTATTACACACCCCTTAAGTGGAGCTTAAGTGGGTAGAATAATTGGGTCCTAACAAAAAGGCTTGATGAGGTACCCAAGTACTTAGAGATGATCCCCAAAGGAGGAGGAAGATGGAGATTCCTGAATCCAAAGAAGAGATTAAAATGAAGATACTTTATCTCAATGAAAGGTTTGGTGAATATATCAATAATTTACTCTATTATATAGATGTAGTGGAGATCAATGACTTGCTCATCGATGAGATCTTGAATGAAATGCTTGTGAATATTGATATGTTTGGTTTGTTGATGGAGGACTAGATTCCTACATATCTAGATTGTGATTTGGATATTGTAGAAGATGATTGTAGGTCATCTAAAATGGATGCTAAACCTAGTGAGGATCCCTTGAATCTAAATATCCCCAATGGAAACATTAACAACTCCTCTATATTATACCTTTATAAAATATAAAGCAATAACATTCTAATTATTGATTGACCAATTAATCAGACCTAAACTAAGATAAAAAAAATGTATCCTAGATTATAATTATGATTATTAATGTCACTAGCTCAATTTAAATCTATATAACTAATCAATTCGATGTCGATACCCATTTTATAGTGAATCCCAAAACTATGAGTACCCTGAGTGTAGTGAAAAATTTGCTTAACTAATTTCTAGTGCAACTCATGTGGTTCTTGCATGAATCTAGAGACCATGCCTACTACATATGAAAGGTTAGGTCTAGTGTGCATAAGATATATGAGACTACCAATAAATTATCGATACAATGTAGCATCAACCAATGGAGATGGACAATTAGCCTTAAGCTTCACACTAGATAGAAAAAGAGTCAGGTTTAGCTTACCATCAACCATGTTAAACCGTGCAAGAAAATCAAGATCATAATTGGATTGTGTAATAGTGATCCCTAAGTCAAATTGAGAAAATTCAATCCCAAAAAAGTAGTGCAACAAACCCAAGTCAGTCATTGAGAACCTGCCAAACAAAGCAATTTTCACTATTGTGATGGTGGATAAAGAACTCCCTAAGATCAATATGTCGTCCATGTAGAGAATTAGTATCAACAATGAATCATCTTACCACAAGATGTAGACATTTGGACCAGAATGGCATCTAGTGAACCCAACCAAAAGAAAAAAGGAGCCCATCTTAGCATACCAAGCTTGAGGAACTTGTTTGAAACCATAGATAAATTTTTGAAGTTTGAAAACTAAGGAGGAATCTGCTATGTATTTAGGGATATGATATATTTAATTATATGGGTTTATGGAGATGATGACATGTGGCACACATCCCCCTTAGTTATATGGGTCCAATATATTAGGATAATGGAGTAACTTGTGGAATTAGTGTATTGGGTAATGGTTGACCTACATTGAGATTATGAGGTTAGCCATCCATTATTAGTTAGATAGAGGTGTATATAAAGGAGATGATTATCATTGTAAAAGAAGAAAGCATTGAGTCTTCTATTATAAGAGGATATTGGAGGTTGTTCCCTCGAAGAGACATTATGGATTTATTCCTTCCTAAAGGAGTATTGTATGCTGTTGCCCTACTTTAAGGGTATTTTATTTTTGTATATATTGAATGTTTAGACATCTTCATCCACCAATATCTATTGTGTTGTGTTGATCTAAATTATATTCTACATATTTTCTAATTATAAGTGTGAATCATAACAAGTGGTATCAAAGCTTTGATTTGGCCAATTTGTGTGGAACAAAACCCTAGTTTTTTAGAATCATCAATATCTTTCAATCTATTGTGAATTTTTTAATTTTTTTACTAGATATGAATAATATTTTAAGTCATAAGAAAATCGAGCCTTTATGATCAATTTTGAGGGATTTATTCATATTTTAGGGTTTGTACTCATTTCATCATATCTTTCAAAATATACAAAAGTTTTTTATGGCATTTTTAAATGATATTGTATCATAATATAGGAAAGATATGGACAAAATTTTAGAATTGTTTGATATGTTTGGAGTGAGTTATTATGATTTTATGGTTTTTCATATATTCTCTCTATAGGCCAAAATTTGTGGAATTTTTTCACAAATTTTTTACTACAGTTTCAATATCATAAGGTGAAGCTATAGTCAAAATTTGGGACTATTTTTATCAGTTTAGAATGAGTTATTGACATTTTAGGTTATTTCATTAACCCTAGTATTTTTTGTTGATCATGAATTTACAAGTATTTTCAAGAGAGGATGATATTGATGGTACAATATTGGTGGCTCCTTTTTAAGGAGAATGATACTCAAACATTTTTTTGGAAAACATGTTTGTCTATTTCTTTGTCTAGGCTTACACAACATTGGTTTAATCAGTTGAGCTTCATACAAAGGTATTCTTCATGGGACGAAATGGAATAGGTCTTCTTAGATCAATGAGATATAAAATAAAAAGAGGATGAAGAAGAGGAAGAAAATAATGATGATAATGAAGAAGAGAATGAAGATGATGAAGAATAAAAATAAATGGTAAAAAATTATGACAATGAAGAAGAGCATGCAAGTGATGATGATGAAAAGATCAATCATAATGATAATGAGGAGAGTATAGATGGTGGAGAAGGAGAGGTAGAGGATCTCAAAGAAGAAAAATAAGAATTGGATGATAAGGGTCCAAATAATTTGGCTCTAAATAAATCCAAGTCAATTTTTCAATTTCATGAATGCATTAAAAATAACAAGGCTGTTATGTTCATAAACCCTACCATCAAGTATAAATTTATCAACATGAATGTGGCCAAGCATTTGTAGACACCTAAATCTGCCCACTGATAACCTCTAATCAGGGTTTTGGCCAATTTCTACCTAAAACACGAAATTTGGCCTAAAAACACTAAAATATTCTAAATGATGTGAAACTAACATATTCAAGTGCCAATTTTGGCCAAGGTATCACTAAATGGGGTAATGCAATTTATGGGCTAGCTAACTTTGATCAGATCATTTCAAGTCAAAATGCCAATTTTGCACCCACGTGCTCTGGATTGCTCTTCCCTATCGAATATTCTGCACAAGATGTGTGCCTTTGTTATTTGTTATTGGTTACATCCTAAATGGGAATATGGTTCCAATGCATCTAACATTGCCTTCCAATTCCAATCCAATCAAATTTTGGACTAATAACAAGGCATTCTGATCAATTTGGGTAATTTGTGCATAATGTGCTTAATCATGCTTAAGAGCTAATTAACCTAAATCAAGGTATAATTAATAATTCCATGGAAACTTGTTGAATACTTGTTTTTATAAATGAATTTTAAATATATACATCATCAAGTGACCTCATTTATTTGGAAGACATCCCTAGGCCATAAATGTCATAAATATAAGGATTTATGCCCTCCAGGCCTCATTAATGCCTTCCATGATGCCCTTCATGCCTCTTAATTTCCCCTTATTCCAATGTCATGATGAGGATAATTACAAACTTAATTCAAAAAATTTAATTAATCCTCAACTACACATGTCAATCTTGAGATGGATGGTTCAGGTTGATTATGATCAAATCCACAAATCTATAAATAAGAGGCCTCACAACATCATTTCTAAGATTTTTTGATGCAAAGCTATAAATCCAAATTGGTTATAATATCTTAAATAAATTAGTGTTATCATTCTAAATTGATTACAAGCCAAAGATGCCAAGGAGAAGATGAGATATCCAAGCCTCCTTTGATGAAGACTTCATGAGCACAAGCCGAGCAAGCCACCACTACAAAGGCATTTACAGCACCCAAGGAAGGTGAAAGAACTCTTGTATTTGATCCCTTGATTTTTAGTTGTGCTTATCATTTGTTTTTGTTAACTAAGCTCTCCCTAGTGTCTAGGCCTAGAGATGTTATGATATTAGTGTGTTTATTTCATTTTGGAACTAACACCATACTAACCATCCTCTCTTGAGTCAAATTCATAGATCACATAATGGCACACCCAGTGGGTCTAGACGCATCCTACACATGAAGGAGATCATTCTAAAACTCTAAAATATTTATTTGAGCCTTTAAAACTCTTGTAAATTGATTTTCTAACTTTATTTTGTCATTTTTGTTTGCCACAGTTTTATTTAGTAACTGATATTTGTAAGTAATACTGACATCAGTTACCTACCTTAAATGATGTTGGTTATAAAAAATGACATCATTAAATCTTAGTTAGCTATAGTAATCGATGTCAGTGGTAATATCGATGTCAGTCACTGTGTTTTCTAAAAACATAGACCTAAGAGCTACTTTTTCAAAGTTCATTGTTTCAAGCTAAAAAGAGCTTCAAAGCTAAGGGACATGCTAAAAATTTTGCTAGAGGACCAAGCTTGATATTTGATTAAAACATGTTTAAATCACCTTTACATGATTAAAAATCAATTAGGAATCTTGTTTTGGGTATTTAACAAAGAATTTTGATGTTTTTGGTGAATGTTTTAAAAGTTTGCAACTAATACTAAGGGGTCAAATGAACACCACCAAACTTTTCATTTGGATATGAAATTGAAGACACTTGTCAATTTTTCTTTTCAATAGTTGTTTAGTTGGATTTTATTTGGTAAAAAGAGGAATGTTGTGTGTATGCTCTTCCATTTGTCCCCTATACGTAACCCTTGGAATCAAAAGTGTCATTCCTATTGCAAGTGGCCTAGTCTAAGGCTTAGAAATAATGTCATCTAAAGCACTCCCCAAAAACTCATCAAAGTTTGGGTGATCTTGAAAACAACCCTAAAGTCTTTCTACTTTCATCATTTATTTATTTATGCATCTTGTCTTGTGAGGGGGACTTCATCACCTGCCACAAGTTCTTTAGGGAAGCTTTGACTTAGGGTTTCATCTCCTGGCATTGACTTCATTTGGCTCTTTTAGAGTTGCACATGGGACGTAGTGGCACTTTGGACATTGCATTACACTAAGCGAGTAGCAAGATGTAGTGGTTAAAAAAAAGACTAGACCTTTTTGCAACAAGCCAAGTGATACAGACCCATAATTTATGCTTTTATTTTACATTGTTTGGCATGAAAGTCATTGTGCAATTGATTCCCCTAGATCATTTGGAAACTTGTTAGATCTTACACAAATCCCTACTTGCTATGAAAGTATTGTTGGTGCAAGGTGCACCTCAAGGTCCATATCATAGTACTATCATTTGAGAGAAGGGGGGTATAAAAAACCTACTATATAATATGCATTTAATTTTGGATGAACACTTAAAATCCTCTCAAATGATGTATATTGATAGATTCCAATAATAACAAGCAATTTTATCAGTTTAGGATCTAAGGGAAATTAATTAGTTGGTCTTATCCTATATTAAAGTCTTGTTTGGATTCAAAAATTGGTGTAAACAAACAATCCAAACCAAACACATAGTCCAAATTTTCCTTTGAACAAAGAGGTGTTATGATGCCCGGTGTGAGATCATCCATTTGCCTTGTTCAAAATTTCATCAAAAGCTTGAGAGTCATATCATCCACTTTGGTATAGATATGTTTCCCAATTGAGTCTAGACATTTACCAACATCATTTAAGTCCTTCACTTATAATCTAAATTTGGAATTACACCTTTACAAGTTCATTGGGTTGATGTGTTAAGTGGGTTCGCCATTTGCACTAAACTTAAGGGAACTTAGGTTTAATTTCCAATTTGGGTTGAAGGTCATTTAAGACTCATAATGATTATCATCAATTAATAGAATTAAGCCATTTTGTGCTAAACACGTACACTTTTAGTCTATACACCACCACATTTTGAGTTAAGAAAAGTAGTGTTATGCTATCAAAATTGTGGAAAAATGTCTTTGCCTTAGAGAGTTTTTGAAACAAACTTTTTTGTCACAGTTTTTGGGTATTATAGCATTGTTACATTACCCAAATCATTTCAAATATTTTTTCATAGACCCTCTTACATAAATTTCCAAATTTGCTCCTGCATTTTTAGACCAATCTAAGTGTGATTTTGTGATCCGTTGTCTAAAGCACATTTATATTGTTCACCTTTTTCTAAAGGAACCAAGTTTTATACCATTTTTTGTGAGAAATATAAACTATTTCTAAATTGCCTTTTATTTCATACCTCATACCTAGTTCATCAAGTTCATGTCCAAGAATCAAATGCCTAGTGTTTGTTAGAAGTGTTTCAAATCCATTAGATTAAAAACTTTCATCTATTTCCAAGTCTAGCTTTTGATGTCATTTGGCCAAGAGTCCTAGCACATGCCTTGTTTGAGCCTGGCTTCTGACAATATATTTGGCCAAAAGACCTAGCAACTTTTAAATTTCCTAGATTAGACTGATTTGAAACACTTTGACATTAGAGTTTGGCATTTTGATTTTAGGTTTAGTTACTTGCTTATCTTTGTGTGAATAGTGAAATGTTAGATACTTCTTGCTAGCTTATTTCCTCACAAAACTTTGCATAAACCTATTGTTCCTTTTGACAAATCTAGACCAAGTTGGGACATTATCTATTTTAGACATTATCCTTTTTAGAGTTTGTATAACTCCTTGAACTTTTATCATAAAGCATTGACTATAAATCCCAACATGTATTCCTACACTCATAATGGACTCATGTATAATCCAAGGATTAGTAATGTAGTTGCACAGGAAGAAATGGTGTAAGACCCATATGCATATAATTTTGCTTATGAGATGAATTCTTATCCCTCTTATAATACTCAATTAGGGGTATAAAGCCAATATCCATTGGCTAACTATTATGTTAACACACCACCTTACACAGAACAAGACCAAGAGCAAATCACACAATACCTAGCTACAATACCCACGGTGGATGAGCCAATTTTTTAATAGTCATATTCTACTAATACGTCTTCAAGATATGATCCTTTTTTGTTTGAGCAAAATTTTTTAGAGAACAAAGATGAGATATTGGTTAGATCCATAGAGGTAGGGGCTAAATTTCTAGCATACTTCCCCCATGAAAATTTACCAAGTCTAGTAAGAGTGCACCACAATATCATTTACAATCAATAGGCTTCTTATATAATCCTATGTCTCTAGTCCAAACAATGTACCGAGATCCTAATATATCTGATCGAGGTAGAAACATCATGGAAGAGCACTTTAACTAAATGCAAACAACATATAAAACATATCTAAATCTAGCACATGATTTCAATCAAATGAACATAGTAAGTAAGCCTCTCATTGACCTAGTTCCTTCTATAGGAGTGTTGATAGAGTTAACTAGCTAAGAGAATCTGAGTTCTGACCCATTTGTATAAACCACTTCAATAGATAACTTGATGCATATGCCTATTATTGAAGAAGTGTCTTCAGCCTCTACACTGAATAGTGAGCCAAATGTAGTGGACAATGTGCAAATAGCATCCAATCTTGATCAAAGTGGTACTCAACCAACTACTTCCTCAAGTGTAAAACCTATGAGGTTAGGTAATTAAATAATGACCACTGTTGCACCTCAATGATAGAATGTAATGAACCCTACTCCTCCTCAATAGGTAGCGAGTAATATTCCATAACAATAGACATAGTCTAGTGTATAAATGCAACAAAGGATGAATACATTGCCACCTCAATCAGGGGTAACAAATTTTCCACCTCACCAAGTAATGATGAGCATACCTCTTTAGTCATAGATTAATATGCCAATCCAAAACCAAGCAATGACTAGTCAACAATGTGCAAATATTGGTCAATGATAGATGTTAAATATACAACCTACTTTCACTTCCTCATATGGATTCATGCAACAAAGAAGTCCCCATGTTTCTCAGGTACCTAATAGATAACCATTGGTTCAAAATGTGCCATAAATCTAGAGACAAGGTCTTGGTCCACAAGTTCCCACTCAATAGTAAGGTTCGATTGGTCGGTAGCATGTCCCTTTTCAACCATAGTAGGCACAATATAGTTATATCCCTCCATCCTAACCACAAAATCCTCCAAGTAAAACTTTATTACCAATCTGAACTTAAAAATCCCATAACCAAATGTGCAATCTCATGTACATCCTAATCCACATATGTGTATTCCTGGTCCATTCCCCAACCCAACCAATGTACCCCAATAGGTATCTCTATCATACCCTAGTCAAAGTGTTCCATTTGTGACCTCCCAACCATCTATCCAAACCCAAATTCTCCTTCAAACCAATGCTCCATCCATTTTCCTATCCCAAGAATTACAACAGATGAAGGATGCAATTGCTACCATTCAGGCTGGGAAGCAAACTAAAAAGTTCAAATTGGATGATGTATATTCCTATCCATTTAATATGGAGTATTTGTAGATAGAATTTCCTATAGGATATGAACCACCAAAATTTGACAAATACAAAGTAAAAGGTGACCCTAAGGCTCATTTGACCGAATTATTTTTCGCATGTCAACTAGTAGCATATAGTGACATATAACTTTTGTTGTCGTTTCCAAGAAGCTTGGTTGGACAAGCCTTGGAGCGATTTATGAAGTTTCCCAAAAATTTAGTAATGTATTTTGATGATCTTTTTGATAAGTTTGTGTAACACTTTTCCTATAATCTCAAGCATGAGATTTCATTAGTAGACCTAACACAAGCAAAGCAAAAAGCTAGGGATAGTTTTGAAAGTTATTTATAGTGATGGAGAGCCCTTGCAATTTGTTTCACCCATAGTTTACTAGATAAACAATTAGCCACTATGTTTACTAAAAATCTGCAAAGTGAGATATCTTATCATCTAGAACTGCAATGTGCGCATACGTTTAAAGAGATCATTGATAAAGGTTTGTTGATCTAGAGGGTGCTCATCAATAAAGGAGACATCAAAATCAATTAAAATAATCAAAATTAAGGTACCAATCAAGGAAATGACCAACATCAACACCCTATTCAAGCACAAGTAACACAACTGGCATATGCCAATAACCATGAAAGATCAAAGGAATTCAATTGCAATAGGAATGTTCTGGGAAAAGGAGTAACCAAATATCATCATGTCCAAACTATATAGACATCATTCACACAACCTTCTCAACTTAATCCTACCTAAAAACCTCTCCAACTGATGCTGCAAATACAATAACCAAAACCTATGCAACAAATATAGTAGTCGTTACCATTGCAAACCTCTCCTCCTAGAAGAACCATGTATGTACATCATGTCTTTAGTGACCTAGGAGAACCTATTGAGTTTTTATTAGTAATTTTATTTCCACTAATATAATTAGTTGGCCTATACCAAAGCATTATTTTTAAGGTTTTCCTTATCTTGATTGGTACCATGAAAACAAATTGTGTGACTATCATCGGGTCAATGGGCATAATCTACGAAGATGTGTCCAAATCAATCATTTAATTGAGAATATGTTAGAGAACAGGGAGATAAAATTGGATAATGGTGCTTCTAATTTTAATCAAACTCTCGAGATATATCAAAACCCCTTTCCCTAACATAATAATCAATAGCAACAGAATACTCAGCAACAAGAATAATAATGGCTAGTGCAACAATAAAATCAACAGTATCAAAATTGAAGGTTGAACTAGAAAAATCAACAAAATCAGTAGTAGAACCCAAAATGATAGAATAATGGACAAAACCAAGGTCAGAACGGTAGCAACCAACAAACCTAGTATGTAGTTGCACATGACTACAACAAGGTTGTAGGTCATATTACAGGGGGTAGTATTAATACCATATCCATTAATCTTAGACCAAATACTAATAAGCTTAGACCATTGATAAACAAAAAAATTCAATCAAATCACATGGATAATCCTTCTTTGACTTGGGAGTGCATACAGGCAAACTAACAAACTAGGACTTCCCCTTTTGGATCTTATAATGATAACTCGTTCTTGCCATGTGACCACATGCTAGTGCACTAGAAACTGAGACTTGTCTTATCTAGTCCCACACCATTTCCAACATTTATTAGAAATAATGGTCTAGTATTTAATCTTGATTATGTAATGAAAAATCAAATGTCAAAGATTACTATCCCATGCCCATAACCATCCACCACTTTACCTATCATCTAACCAACCCTTTAGCCTAAAAAAAAACCATTCACTACTGACCAAAATAAGAAGTTTGATATTATGGAATAATTACAGAAGACACCAACACAAATTTCTATTTTGGATTTGATAAAAATTTCAATAATCCACAAGAACATCTTGAATGAGTTTTTGACCCAATCTCCTATTGCTAGTGACATATCCCCTGATAAATTTCAAGCTTTGGTTGGACACCTAGCTCCAACCCAATAGTCACATTCAACCAAAGTGATATTTCTTCTCTTGGCCCACTCCATAATAACCCATTATACATAGAAGTTTGTATCAGATGACATAAAGTGAAATGTGTCCTTATCGATAATGGATCTGGACTCAACATAGTGTCTTTAAAGCTCATCAAGCTTCTTGGATGCACAATGGTAGATCTCTAACCAAAAATAATAACTATTAAAGCCTATGATAATCGAGAAAGATAGTCACATGGCACCTTTAATTTTCCATTTATCATTGGGCCTTTAACCAATGATACACTTTACCATGTGTTGGATCTTGAGTTATCATACAACATGCTTCTAGGTAGGCCTTGGTTACATGAAATTCATGCAGTCCCGTCAATGTTGCACTAATGTATCAATTTTTCCCACTCAGAGATGGAAGTGAATATTCTAGGAGATTTACACCCATATGAACACTACAAACATCTTGAGGTTGAATTTAAAAGCTATAATTATTAGTACAGTATGAATCCTAGTTCTAAGTAAGATAAAGGAAAGGCCATACTTATTGATCCTTCATTAGATAATTGCATAGATCCTAATACCTTGGATTCCCTTTCCCACATGCCACCTCTTAAAGATTTTAATCATTTCACCATTTTAGATAATGGACTGAGAGAGTATGTAACTCATGATACATTTCATATTTCCAATCTTCCTCAGAACCCAAAAACCTTTGGGTGACCTAGAGTCACCCCACATATGCATTAGTAACAAAAGAACAAAGATAAGGGACCTGTCACATTTATACCAACATTAGGCCTAGAACCTAACCCTATTGAAGGAAATGAATCATGGTTATACAATGACAACCAATCTAATTGTTATAAAAATGCAAAGTATCATATTCCCAATAGGATCATAAAGCATCACAAATATGAAGGTAGAGGCCTCAGACTGAATCAACAAGGAACCATTGAGTTAATTTCCATGACTAAGTATGAAATACCTTATGGAATTGGATTTAAACCCCCTGGGGATGACCTCACATATCTTATTCAAACTCCATCACTAGGGACTAGTGATGATGATGTCAACAGTGAAGTAGAGTTCGATTATCACCTTACCTTTGATGACCTAGTTGAAACCAACATGTTTGATAACAATGTTATTTGTACCCTTACTCTAGCCATTCATTGTAATCCATTGCCATTATATTATCCCCAAATGATAGATTGACACCAATAATAATCCAATTTATTGATTAATGAGCTCTAAAATGATGAGGCATTATGTGATTTCTTAAGCCTTAGAGATAATGTTCCATTGGGATATGACAAATTAGGATTATCAATCACATTGGATCCTTTATCCTATCTTGGAGAGCAAGTGAACACCCTTAGCCAAAAATAAATAAGTAAAACATTGAGGTCCCAAAGTGAAAACCTCTTTGAGGCATTTTTTGACCAAGAAAAAAATTAAAGATAAGGCCAGTCTAGTGGTGAAAACCTGTCTCAGGCACCATTAGATGGGGGTGTTCATTCTTCTTCAAATTTAGACTAGGAGACCACCAATGATGAACTTGCTTGTGGATCTGAGTTTAGTTTTGAGAAACAAGTATTTGATCAAATTCTTGAAGAATTTCTAACTTTTTTTGTCACATGGATAGATCTCCCATTACGGGATTCAGATTCATCATGCCTAGGAGAAGTTGAAAAGCAAGTCCTAATGGAGGACCCTGACATAATCCAATAGTTCAAGTCATTGCCTACTATCCTAGAAGACAGTTCGACCCTTCTAGTCAAAGATAAAATAGAGGTAAATATATAAACTCCATTAGACTTTAAATGGATAAAATTAGGTGCATGCCTCACTGAAGAGGAATGTGACATCTTTATAGCTTTGTTGTTAGAGTTTGTGGATTTTTTTGCATGGGCCTATTCTGACATGCCAGGTTTAGATCTCATCTTGGATCTACACCACCTTGTGGTTAATCCTAACACTAAACTAGTAAAATAAAAGGTATGCAAGATGCATCCTTGCATTGTTGTATTATTAAATAAAGAGTTGGATAAACTCTTAGAATCAAGATGTATCTGATCCATTGACTACTCTAAATGGATCTCTAATGTGTTACTTGTTATCAAAAACCCTGAAGGGATCAAAATTTGTACTGATTTTTGAGACATCAATAAATCTTGTCCTAAAGATGATTTTTTCTTGCATAATATTGATATGATCATCAAATCCATGATAGGTTATGAAATGCTTTCACTCATGGATGGTTTTTTAGGATACAATTAGATCATAATCATGCTATAAGATTAGCATAAAGTAGCATTCACCACACCATGGGGAACATTTTGTTATCAAGTGATGGCATTTGGTCTTAATAATGCTAAAGATACATATCAAAGGGCCATGACTATCATATTCCATGATATGATGCATGATATTATTGAAGACTATGTCGATGACATATTAGGAAAATCCAAAACTAGGGTCAACCATCCAATAGTGTTATGTAAGATATTTGAAAGATTATGAGAGTACAAAGTCAGAATAAATCCAAAAAAATGTGTGTTCAGTGTCAATTCAAGCAAATTACTTGGCTTCATCATGTCTCATATAGGTATTGAAGTTGATCTAACTAAATTCCATGTTATAACTAAGATGCCACCACTACCAATTTAAAACAACTCTGTAGTTTTTAGGGTAAGATCCAGTCAAGCTGATGCTTCATCTCTTAGTTAGCAGATAAGTGCCATCCATTTACACACCTTTTAAAGAAGGAAGTTGCATTTCACTGGGATGATCATTGCTAAATAGATTTTTAAAAACTCAAAGATTATCTTATCAATCTACCTATTTTATTACCTCCTATGCTGGGAAAGCCATTTTTGTTATATCTATCAGCTACTAACCATGCTCTGGGGGCACTCTTGGCTCAACATGATGATAAAGGAAAGGATCACATTGTATACTACCTAATCCATACCTTGGTTATATATCATGAACATAGCTATACACCTATTGAAAAAGTGTGTCTAGCAATGGTATTCACATCTTAGAAATTACACCATTACATGTTCAATGATAAGACCATGGTCATTTCAAAAGTAGATCTGCTCAAGTATCTACTATCTAAAATAGCTTTCCAAGGTAGAATGGCTAAATAGATCATGATTCTCAGTGAATTTGACATAGATTATGTCAATCAAAAGGTAATCAAAGGACAAGTTCTTATAGATCAACTTGCTGAAGCACCTCTCATAGACACACAACCACTCACTTTTCAATTTCTTGATGAATCCATCATGACCATCTTAAACACACCCCTTGAGGAGTAACCTTGGAAACTATATTTTGATGGTTCATTCACTACACATGGATTAGGGGTAGGCCTATTATTTATTACACCATAGGGTGATCTAATCCCTAAATCATTCAGAATCATCTTTCCTTGTATAAACAACATGACTGAGTATAAAACACTTGTTGTAGGACTTTGATAAGTAGTGCATTGGAATATATCTCATATTCAAGTTTATGGTGATTCTCAATTAATCATCAATCAGGTCACAGATCATTTTCAAACCAAAGTTGACAAGTTGGTTCTATATAAAGCCATGGTCGACACTCTTAAGCAACAAATTACCAGCATTCAGTTTGAGCACATAACGAGGGCTAGTAGTAGAATTGTATATGCCATGGCTACTATTGGCTCTCTAATTCAACAAAGAGATAAAGCTATAGAGTATCCATTCTTCATCAAGAATTTGTCATCACTAGCTCATGAACCTTTAATCATTGCCATGATTTGTGATATTGTTGGTCCTAATTCTATCTAGTACTTAGACCTTTAAAACGACCTTCATGACCAAGTTCTACCACCTAACCTATCTCAAAAACAAACCAAAGCCTTCATTCATCATTCTAATCATTATAATCTACTTGGATCTACCCTTTACCATCACAGTTTTGATGGAACTCTACTTCATTTTTTAACTTTGACAGAGTCTACATTAGTGTTAAGAGAAGTTCACAAAGTATGTGGAGCTCATTCTAGTGGGGCAGTCCTATCTAATTTTTTTTTTATGTTCTAGTTATTATTGGCCCATAATGGATGCAAATGCCACTACATATGTAAAGAAGTGTGATAGATGTCAATGGCATGCTAATCTGATTCATGCCCTAGAAAAAAATATAAAACCAATGTTGACACCATGGCTATTTTCTACATGGGGACTTGACCTCATTAGGAGATTAACCCCACTTCATCTAATGGCCATAAACATATCCTCACCACCATTGAGTATTTAACTAAGTGGGTTGAAGCTATACCCCTCACTTATGTGACTGGAAAACAAATTTCCAAATTCATCTTCAACCACCTCATTTGTCGCTATAGTATCCCCTCTAATATTATATCAGATAATGGAGGATCATTCAAGAACAAAGATGTGGACCAGTTATGCACTGAATACAACATCACACAACATTTTTCTACATCATATTATCCTCAAGGTAATGGCCAAGCTGAGGCATCCAACAAAACCATTATCAACATTCTCAAAAAGGTTATCAATGATGTTGGTCATGCTTGGCACCTCCAAATATGCCCTGCCTTTTAGGTATACCATACCAATCATCGTACCACCATAGGAGCCACTCCATACTCACTTGTTTATGGTACTAAAGCCATCCTTCCCATTGAGGTCAAATTGCCTTCACTACGCATCTCTTTCAAGCATGTCCTAGATGGTCATGACTATCGAGTAGTTCACCTGTAAGAGTTAGACCTGCTTGATGAAAAATGCATAGTCACACTCAATAATCTTTAAGCATATCAGAATTAACTCAAAGGCTACTATAACCAGCATGTTAAGTATAGAACATTTGGACTTGGTAATATTATTCTTAAATAGAACAAAAATAATACCATGATTGAGAAGAAGCATACAGGGAAATTCAAACCAGATTGGATATGGCATTTCATCATCACTATAGGTTATGGATCAAGAACATATAGGCTTGCCACACCAGATAGTGATGAAATTTTAGAGCCAATGAATATTATTCATCTCAAGCAATTTTATGCTTGACTACTAAGGTGTATTTTCTATAAGGACCATTTTAGTTATGTCATTTTGACACTATTCTCCTTTGTACAAATATCATCCTTCTTCATCCTCTTTCTTGTGTCCACTTTCCATTTCTGACCTACCAACCTAGTGTGTTCTAAATCATAGCCCATTTGACCTTAATTTTTACCATTAATTATATAGTTTCAACATCAAGGTATCTGATTAATTCATCAATTAGTTCAATTAATTCAAATAGGGAATGCATTTTGGGATAGTGTGACAAAAGTTTTGATAATTACATCCTTTGTTTGTTAGTCCTTTCTTGTCACTAGTCTTGCTACTAATTATAACCACCTTTGGGCAAATTAGTACCATTGATCTATGCCATTGTGTCCTAGTTATAACTACCTATGGGTAAACTAGGGGCAACATTAAGCCTTGACATACCAACTTATCACTTTCTATGTCATGCTGTGCCTTTTTACCAACCATGCCTATTTTGTTTGAATCAACTGCCACACTAGTCAAATTCCTCTGCTAAAATGGAAGAACTATAGTGACTTGAGGTCCTACTCTAAGACTATGTAGGTAGTACTCAATACTTGTTGAGGTCAGCTTAGTCACCCTTTCCACCTTGCTCTCACTATTTTATGAGCAACCTAAGCAATGCACTCACCATTTTGTGAGCTTGAACCATTTAGTGTCTTGTCATTCTTGATTAAGTTGAGATACTCCAAAATAATTCCAAAAACATTGACCACTTCTTTGCCTTAAAGATTTTGGGAACCCTTACTAAGTTACAATAAAATCACTTGTCATTTAGATTACCCATCCTTTTTGGCCTTTTCTCTCATGCACTTTCTATTTTTTAAGACCATTCCTTTTCTTCTATCACATCTATTCTATTTATGTTCATCAATTATCACATTCTTCCCATTCTCTGGGAGAACTACATTTGGCCTAAATATTTTTAATGGATATTACATCCATGAAACTATGTAGGCAGTGTCCACTTGCTTAGTGCATATGGAGATAGCTTGGCCACCCCCAACCTTTTCTTCTATTCCCTTATTTTATTCATTTGTTAAGTTGTCACTTATTTTCTAGGGGTAATGTTCGTAGGGTTTTTATTACATTGTTTGTTTGTTTATTTTTGCTTATTTTATTTGTTTGTCTACCTGTTTGTTTACTTTTAGCATTGTTTCCTTGATTTAGTTTATGTGTGTTCATTGGGTGATTCCTTGTCCACACTTACACTTGAATCCATCCATATTCATATGTTTACATCATCATGGTTTCTATCATTGGTGCATTATTTTTATTGAGTATTGGATTATGGGAGTCCATCCTAATGTATATTTCAATTAAGTCCTCATGATGTTATACCATGATTCCTACCAATATGTGCTATAACAAACCTCAGCTTCAAGAATTCTATTCAGTAATGGCATCATCTCTTTGACACCGACATCCTGATTCCATCCTAATCATATCCCAAATAGAGTAATTAACCACAAAATAATTTTAACCTTTATTAGTTTGGATAAGCATCTCCCTACTAGTAGGTTGTTCCAATTCATAATTACCCTATGTATTAATTTATCATCATCCTCAACCAAGTTTATCATGTTTTCCATAATCAGGGATCAATGATTATAACTTCCTATGGGAAAATCATTGCACACCATCCCACCTACATTTCTCAATGATTATAACCACCTATGGGTAAATCATTGTGTTGTCACCACTTTACTTTTTCTACCCATATAGGGGCATGTTACTACCTTATTTATTTGTCCTAATTGGGGCAGCTCCATCTTCTTAATGATTATAACCATGTTTGGGCAAATCATTATGTTATCATACCATGTTGCCACTATCAGGGTACAATGTTTATAACTACCTTTGGGAAAACCATTATACACCATCCCACTTGCATTCTCAATGATTTTGACTACTTTTTTAGTATCATTATTTTTTCACCCCATCATCTTTCCTTTCTTTGGTCCCCTCACTTCACTTCTTTCTTTTTGAGGGATCGTTTATCGACCTACTTGTGCCAACCATTCACTCATGGGGGCATCATACAATTAGTTTATCATCTTTGTATTTGTATGCATACAAGATATTTTCATTCTTTGAGAAGATGTTACTATGCTTATAACTTGTAATGCCTTCCCAAACAAGGGCAAACTATAACCACCTAAATCTAGCCACTGATAACCTCCAATCAAGCTTTTGGCCAATTTCCACCTAAAATGCATAATTTGGCCTAAAAACATTAAAATACGCTAAATGATGTGAAACTGACATATTCAAGTGCTAATTTTGGCTAGGGTATCAATAAATGGGGTAATGTAATTTATGGGCAAGCTAACTTTGATCAGATCATTTTGAGTTAAAATGCCAATTTTGCACCCATGTGCTCAGATTGCTCTTCCCTATCAAATCTTTTGTACAAGATGCATGCCTTTGTTATTTTTTGTTGGTAACATCCTAAATGGGAATATGGTTCCAACACATTTGACATCAGCTTTCAATTCCAATCCAGTCAAATTTTGCACCAATAACAAGGCATTCTGATCAATTTGGGTAATTTGTGCACAATGTGCTTAATCATGCTTAAGAGCTAATTAACCCAAATCAATGCATAATTAATAATTATATGGAAATTTGTTTAATACTTATTTTTAAAAATGAATATTGAATATTTGCATCATCAAGTGACCTCATTTCTTGGGAAGATATCCCTAGGCCATAAATGCCATGAATATCAAGATTCATGCCCTCCATGCCTCATCAATGCCTTCCATGATGCCCTCCATGCCTCTTAATTTCCCCTTCTTCCAATATCATGATGGATATAATTACAAATTTAATTCCAAAAATTGAATTAATCCTCAACCACACATCTTAATCTTGAGATGGATGGTTCAAGTTGATTCTGATCAAATCCAAAAATCTATAAATATGAGGCTTCACAACATCATTTCTAAGATTTTTTTATGCAAAGTTATAATGCCAAATTGGTTCCAAAAGATTCAAATAATTAGTGTTATCATGCTAAATTGATTCCAAGCCAACCCAAGCCACAAGCCAAATGTTCCAAGGAGAAGAGGAGATAGCCAAGCCTCCTTTGATGAAGACTTCATGAGCACAAGCCAAGAAAGCCACCATTCCAAAGGCATTTGGAGCATTCAAGGAAGGTGAATTGAACTCTTTTATTTGATCCCTTGATTTTTAGTTGTGCTTATCATTTTATTTTGTTAACTAAGCTCTCCCTAGTGTCTAGGCCTACAAATGTTATGCTATTAGTGTGTTTATTTCATTTTATTTTCATTTTGGAACTAACACCATACTAACCATCCTCTCTTGAGTCAAATTCCTAGATCACAACATTTACATGTTCAAGCAAAGAATATCAAAGAGGTTCAATTAGATGGTAAGAATATTCTAATGTTTTAAGATTTGAATCTCATTATATAAAAATATGTTATGCATTTATATTTCTATGCTTTGGATATGGTTCTTGGATATCCATGATTAGAGACTTTGGGAACAATCAATATTAATGTTCAAAATAATTTCATGAAGTTTTGGTATAGGAAAAAGGTCATTTTATAGGATATCATAGTGGAAAAGGCACCAATAATAGTCAAGGTAGATCATGAGGATGAGATTGAAACAAGTGATGAAGAGCATGAGGAAGATTCAGATGACATAAATAAAGACACATTACAATTAGAAATAAACACTTCATCTACTCAAGAGGTATAATAAAAGGTGGATAATTTCAAAATATTAGAAAAAGTTAAGGTATATATACACCCACATCATCATGAGAGGAAACAATCATGGAGTCAGGTGAGGGAGTGTCATAACAAAAATTAGTTTGGCTATACAGTAAATCAAATTTTCAATCATTATGGCTATGCATGGAAGACAAATAAGAAATACTATGGTCAAGTATGGAATCAGAGTAGTGTAGTGGCCTATAGAATATGGAATGAATGGGAAATCACTGACTATGCATGGAAAAATACATACTATGGTCATGGATGGAATCAGAATAAAGCAACAGAATATGATACATGGAATCAAAAGAGGAATAATTATACATGGACACCAAATTAGTAAAGTTATGATCATGAACAAAATCAGAGGAGTATAATAGAATTTAGAAACAAGATTGGAGAGCTATCACTTTCCAAGATCACATGTGGATGATTAGATGATTGAGATTAGAGACAAATGTGCAATGATTTGAAGCATACTTATTAATTAGGTTCTTACTATGTTTTGAAGATAAAACATGTCAAGGAGGGAAGGAATTATATGTATCTATGGATATGATATATTAATGTATATGGGTTGATGGAGATTCCAACATGTGGCACACATCCCCCTTAGTTAGCTATATGGGTCCAATATATTAGGATAATGGAGTAACTTTTGGAATTAGTGTATTGGTTAATGGTTAGCCTACATTGGGATTAGGAGGTTACCCATCCATTTTTAGTTAGATAGAGGTCTATATAAAGGATATGATTATAATTGTAAAAGAAGCAAGCATTAACTCTTCTATTATAAGTGGATATTTGAGGTTGTCCCCTTGAAGAGACATTGTGGAGTTATTCCTTCCTAAAGGAGTATTGTATGGTGTTGCCCTACCTTAAGGGTATTTTATTTTTGCATATATTGAATATTTGGACATCTTGTTCCACAAATATTTATTGTGTTGTGTTTATCTACATTATATTCTACATATTTTTCAATTATTATAAGTGTGGATCATACCATAATATTTCACAAATCCTTGTGGTTGATCCATGTATATTTTCTCTTTGAAGTCACCATGAAGAATGACACTCTTCACATCCATTTGATGAACATCCCATCGATGTGTTGTAGCAATGGCAAGAGTGAGTTAGATTGATTTAATTTTAGAAACTGGGGAAAATGTCTCATCATAGTAAATGTTAGGTACTTGAGAAAAAACCTTTTATACCAAACATGATTTGAACCTATCTATAGACCTGTCTATTTCATATTTTGGTTAGTAGATCCACCTACATCGAACAAGTTTTATTCCTTTAGAAAGTAGGACTAAATCCCAAGTGTTGTTCCTATGTAAGGAACTATACTCCTATTCTATAGAATTATGCCACTTAAGAGTGTTTACTACCTCATTAAATTATTGCACATTAGAATCAGATGTAATGAAGGCATGTGGGGCATCTTGTAATTATAAATGGGTTCACCTATTATCTAATGGATCTTTAACCCATTGGCCTGCACTTTATAGTGTTTTTATAGACCAAAGAGGACTAGTGCTCAGAGAGTTAGGAGGAGATTACTCATCATCTAAATATAATCTAGGAGGAGGAGGGGAATCCTTATCACTACTCTCATCATTACAATTAGAAGAAAAATCAGCATCATCAAGAGGCTGATTAGGCAGATCTAAATCATCAGAACTATCATCAAATCTAAGTGTGTCTAAAGAAGAGTGAGAGCTATCTATTATGGATTATTAATGAACTTCTATAAAATTAACACTTTTATTAATGAATAACTTATGAGTGGTGGGATGGAGAAGCATGTATCCCTTGATAGCCTCAGAATATCCAATGAAGATGTAAGACTGACTCTGAGGTTCCAATATTTTATGTTTCTTCTTCAAAATGTGATCCATATTAGACAAACCAAACACTCAAAAGTGATCTAATGTGGGTTTTTGAACACTCCAAGCTTCAAAAGGAGAGACTCCCTTCAATTCTTTGTGAGGAACTTAGTTTTAGATATAACAATAATAGTTGATGGCCTCAGCCCAATACTAAGGTGCAAGAGACTAGGAGTATATCATACAATTGGCCATTTCTTCAAGGACCTATTCTCTCAATATATAACACCAATATACTTAGGATTATATGTAATGGTATGGTGAATTTCAATCCCTTATAATGTACATAATTTCTCAAAATGGTCACTTGCATACTCACCACCATTATTGGTGCATAAAATATTGATGGGTTTTACCTAATTATTTCTCTACAAGCACTTTAAAGTCCTAAAAATGATCAAAGACCTCATATTTATGCTTAGTAAATTACACCCAAGTATAAGTTGAAAAGTCATTGATGAAAGTAAGCATGTAATTTATCCTATTGAATGAAGGTTTTATAACTAGGCCAATGATGTCACTATGAACAATCTCCAATATAATTTTAGTTATCCATGATTTTCCCTTGTCACACTTCTCCTCAGAATGCTTACCAAAAATTTATCCCTGATAAAATCCATTAGAAAACATGACTCATGGTAACCCTAAAACCATGTATTGATGATTGAGTTACTCCATGTAGAAATAATTGAGATGGTTGAATCGTTCATGTTATAGTTTACTCACCTCAGCTGAATGAATGAGTAGTGTATTAGAGGGTTGATCAAGAACAAAATGTGATAAAGTATAAAACATGGATTGGTGACATGTTTTCCCAAATGTAATAATGGAATCACTATTAGCTTCCTTAATAACCATACAATTGGGTGTGAACTCAACTCTCTTTCCTATACCGATGTGAGTGATCTAGTAAACAGATAGGAGATTGGTGGATAAAGAGGAAACACATAGAATATCATGAAATGTTTCATCATTCACTTCAAATGATCCTCTTCCACTAACTTCTACAAATATATCATCACCTAATAAGATGGAAGGCATAGAATAAAACTCCAATGATAAGAACATGTCTTATGATGAATCCATGTGGTGTGATGGACCAAAATCTATAACCCATGTGGAAGGCTAAGATGTATCTGAAATAAATACTTTGCCCTTATCTTTTCCCTTCTTACTATCTTTTATTAGAATAATTAAGATTTATTTAATATTTTTTTAAGGTTATATTGTTATAACCATTTAGTTATTTTATTATAACACGGGCTTTTTGTTGTTACTCCTATTTTTTCTTTGTTACACCTAATTCCATCTTTGTAGGTGCTTGTTTCTTGCCTATATATTAGGCTTTCTATATGGTGAATAATAATCATGTATTCTTTTGGCTTTCTTTGTGTAATATTTTATGGTTTCAGAGCTCATGGTCGAGGGATATTGGGAGATCCTGTGAGGGAGAGAAGAGAAGATATCTTGTTAGGGAGAAAATACTTGATGGAGATCTTGGTAAGGAGACGTGATGGGAGGCCAAAGGACGTAGAAAGAGAACAATAAAGCATTTTTTGTTGTTGCTAAGGCATTTTTACTATTGATGAGGCATTTTTTAGTGTGGAATAAATTTCAAGGATGATTTTTTGATGTTGTAGACCCTATGTGAGGGCATTTTTGTGAAGGAGAGGTGTTTTAGTGAAGAGAAGGAATTTTTTTTGCTGTTTGAAGACTTTGGCGAGCTCCTTGGAGCTCTAAAAAGGAGGAAAGTGCCATTCTTGTTGAATAGAAAAGCACCATTATTGCTTCTCATTTACCTAAAGAGATTCTCTAAAATCAATAATTATTCATCCCTAAAGATCTGTGAGAGGAGCACTTGAAGGGAGGAAGAGGGCACCAAGAGTTGCAGACCTACGCCATTTTTATGAGCATACACATGTTCCTTTTAATTGGTTGTCTTATTTCATGAAGCTTTTATCCTAAATTTTTACATTAGCCAATCATAAAATATGTATATTTGATTAGTAAAATCAATTTTTTTTAAAACAATACTTTATAAAATTTGATTTTGCCTAAGTCACCCTATTTACTTTGAAACTTGCCTTAAAAATATCATGGTTAATTCTGTTGGGAGCAAATCGTATATCAAAATCTCTTGAAAATTTTCCACAATTTAAAACTTTTTGTCCTCATCCACACACAATTTTTTTTTAAAGGAGATATAAAACTCAAGATTTAGTCATTTTTGTCATTTTATAGCCATTTTTAAAAAAGATGGAAACTTTAAAATCTCACAAACTGTGAAGAATTTTTTGCTGAAAATTGGTAGCATTACCCAATTTTAGGTTAGTTTTAGTGTTAAAAAATAATCTTTGTTAAATTCATTATATTTTTTCTGATTTAATTATTTTCATAAAAAATTAGGTAAAAATGACTAGTTCGCAACATCTATTATTGCCAGATTCTCATAAACTAGATGGAAAAAATTTTATTTTATGGAGTCATAGGATAATTACGATAAGTGAGTATAGGAACATTGACTAGATTATTCTTGGTAAAGAATCTAGACCAGTTAATAAACTAGATGACT
Source organism: Torreya grandis (assembly GCA_037957365.1). Taxonomy (NCBI): domain Eukaryota; kingdom Viridiplantae; phylum Streptophyta; class Pinopsida; order Cupressales; family Taxaceae; genus Torreya; species Torreya grandis. The sequence continues at coordinate 2,818,261 of JARHVA010000123.1, read as the reverse complement.
ATGATAAACATCATCGTGAGGCATTTATGCTTCTAAAACTCTCTGTAGTAGACAATTTGATTCCAAAAGTTAGAAATATTGCTAATGGCTCAGAATTTTGTTAGGTTGTGGAGCTAAAAGCTTCAACTTGTTGCAGACATGGAGGAGGTTGCTAAATTCTAGGGATACCAGCGTCGGTAGTGGGATCGACGTCAGTCAGATTCAGTGTAGAAGGCAACCGACATTGGCAAGGAATCGGCCGACATCGGTCACCTCCAATTAGACAGGGACCGACGTCGGTCGCCTGTGTGTTTCAGAACTGTTCATTACACAAACAGTTAGTTTGTTGAACTGATTGTTTGCATGTAAAGGCTACTTCGAGTCTTGAGCTGCGTGTCTATTATTAGTAAATTAAGAGTCTAAGTTATTGTTTAAGTCTGGGATCTATTTATAGACCCATTGACATGTATTGTAATTATGAGCTGAAAAGGAAGGCAAGGAAGATCCTTCCATTGTAAGATCATTGAGTTGCAGGTTGTTGCAAGCTCATAGGAGATCTACATGTGTAAGTATGGTCTGTTGAATTATAGGTTGCAGGTTCATGGGAGATCTACTTGAAGTAATTTAGAGTGCTTGGTGTACTGGCAGGGTTATTACTGACTGGTTGGAGAGGTGAACACCAATTTTGTGTGTGAGTTGTGTGTTGGGACCATTTTTGGTAGGAGAGTGAAATTTTGAAGAAGAATTACTGTACACTTGAGGTGTGGGAAGCGTCTAGAAGGTGGAAGAGTGTGGCATCTCTTTATTGTATTCTTTTCTATACGAGTATTAATATAAGATTGTATATTGTCTCTCATATTCTGTGTTATTTGTGAATTCTAGTTACTTGTACTTCTGGATAATTCCGCATGTTTAATTACTTGTATTTGGTAATCATATTGTGCTCTTTCTGAGGAGCAAGATCCTAACAAGTGGGATCAGAACAGGTGTGTTGTTCTTGGATTCCCCATCAACTGGTATCAGAGCTTTTGGTTGGGATACTAACAAGTTGGATTAGATCTGGTTAGTGTGTGTTGATTACAGGTTATTCACAGGGGTTTCTGTTTGAGTGGGAGTAGATCAATGGCAGAAGACAGTAAGCTATGAATGGAGAATTTTAATGGTAAGAACTATCAAATATGGAGGATGCAGATTGAAGATTATCTGTATCAAAAAGATTTGTACTTACCATTGGGAGGGGTTGATTGCAAGCCCCTGGATATGAAGGATGAAGAATGGGAGGTTCTTGATCGGAAGGCTCTGGGATCTATAAGGTTGAGTCTTGCATCATCTGTGATTTCCAACTTATCACAGGCTAAGACAACAGTAGAGTTAATGAAATCTTTGGCAAATTTATATGAAAAACCCTCAGCTTCGAATAAGGTATTTTTTATGAAGCAATTATTTAATTTGCAAATGTTGGAAGGTGGATCTGTACATAGTCATCTTAGTGATTTCCATGGTTTGGTAAACTAGTTAAATTCAGTCAATATTGTTTTTGATGATGAAATTAAGGCTCTCTTAATCTTATGCTCATTACCTAAAAGTTGAGAGAATTTGGTAATGGCAGTTAGTAATACTGCATCTGCTTCAAAAATATTAATAGTGGATGATGTTGTGAGTGTAATCTTGAATGAAGATATACGTAGGAAAAGCACAGGCGAATCATCAAGAAATGCTTTGAGTGTGGAAGGCAGAGGAAGACAAAGAGAGAAGATAGAGCATGGGAGATCAAGGAGATCCAAGTCCAAGTATGGCAAAATAACCTGCTAGAAATGTGGAAAGCAAGGGCACTTAAAGAGAGATTGTAGGTCGGGTGAAGATTAGCATGAAGGACATGAAGGAGAAGCAGATGTTGCAGAGTTCGTTGCATAGGATGCTCTGGTATGTTCTTTGGATAAAGTAGAATCTTGGGTTTTAGATTTTGGTGCCTCTTTTCATGCATCCCCAAATAGGGAATTTTTTCATGAGTATGTCCAGGGAGACTTTGGAGAAATTTGTTTAGGGGATGGTAAGCCTTGTCAGATGGTTGGCAAAAGGAAAGTGAAGCTAAAATTGTAGACAGGTAACACATGGGTGTTGAAGGAGGTCATGCATGTCCCAGTTCTTGAGCAGAATTTGATTTCTGTAAGAAGTTTGGGTGATGAGGGTTGCACAGTAACTCTCATAGCAGACTCTTGGAAGGTTACCAAGGGTGCACTTGTTGTAGCAAGAGGTAAGAAAGTAGGTACACTTTATCTATCTACTTGTATTACTGATTCTCTTTCTGGGTTATCTACTTCAGCTGTAGATTTGAAGATGTGGCTTAATAGGCTTGGTCACATGAATAAGAAGGAGATGCATGTTCTTGAGTCAAAGGGTATGCTTTCGGATTTGAAAAGCATGAATCGAGATTTCTATATGCAGAAGAAGAAAGTGACATTTCTTGAGGAATTTGATGTTCGTGACAAGAGCAGGAAAGCCTTGGTTTTCAAGGAGAAGATGACATACAGAGATCAGTCACAAGGGCTAAAGAATTTTGAGTAGAGTAAGGGTGATTTGGACAAGGGTTTGATCCAAAAGGAGCTCGCGGGAAAAAGTCAATTCTCATAAGAAAAACATAGAGACCAACATCGGTTAGAAAACTGGCATCGACATCCATACAAGGACCGACATAGACTATGTGCAGCCCGACATCAGTGACTCAGGGCAGATAAACACCAGCGTCAGTCAAGGGGAACTGACGTCGGTAGTGAGGCAGTCGCATGGAACCGATGTCAATCGGGTGCAGACTAAGATGTGACCGGCATCGGTCACTGAGACAGATTTTGGTTGGACAACAAGCTGTCAAGGAGTCTCAAGCACCCATATGGAGGACTTAAAGGATAAGTAAGCCTCAAATTCATCATTTCCCTTCTTTACACTACTTGTTGCTCACTGATGGTAAAGAATCAGGAAGTTATTAAAGAAGCAGAGCAGGTAGATCCAGGAAACAGTGGGGGCTTGGCATGGATGAGGATGTGATTCCTTGGAGGAGAACCAAATGGGAGTTTTTGGTGGAGTTGCCTACTGGAAGAAAGCACTGAGAGACGAATGGATGTTCAGGATGAAGAAGAGTAGAAATGGATATGTGAGATAGAAGGCATGGGTATATGGTCTTAAATAAGCTGCAGGACAATGGAGGTTTGATCATTGTGTTTCTCTTTACCAGGTTGGATAATATTAGCTACATTATCCTATTACTATATGTTGTGCTTGTATCAGGGTTACAAATACAGGGAGTTGTTGAACTAAAGGTAAAGCTAGTTTAGAAGTATGTCATGAGGAATCTGGGAGCAGTAAGATTCTTTGGCATGAGTGTGTTTTAGGGACATGGAAGGTCACAGGTTGACTTTGTTTTAGGATGATTGTGTGAGACCGGTTAGCACGTCGATGGTTAGATAGTTCTATGAACAGTGTCTTGATTCACATAATGAGGTTGAGTACATGTGTACTAAACTTGAGTTTTCCCAAGCAGTGGGAGTTGTCAAAAAGTTAGGAGCCAATCCAAGAAAGAATCATTGGAGGGTAATTCAGTGGATTCTGAGAGGGACCAATAGTAGGTGCACATGCTATGTAGGGTCAAGTTATTTTCTACATGGTTTGTAGATGCGGATGTGGCAGGTAATTTGGATGACAGGTTGTGCACCACAGGTTTTGTGGTGGTTGGTCTTCAAGGGTGATCTTGAAGAGGGATACAGTGCCAGGAAACAAACTAGATGATGTATAGGTATAGGTACAATTGTAGCTATTTATCTCCAAGTGGGAGATTGTTAGGTTGTGCAGCTAAAAGCATCAACTTGTTGTAGACATGGAGGAGGTTGCTAAATTCTAGGGATATCGACATCGGTAGTGGGACTGATGTCGATCAGATTTAGTGCAGAAGGCAACTGGCATCAACAGGGAGTCGGCTGACGTCGATCACCTCCAGTTAGACAGGGACCGATGTCGGTCGCTTGTGTGTTCTAAAACTATTCATTGCATGAACAGTTAATTTGTTGAACTATTTTTTTGCATGTAAAGGCTACTTTGAGTCTTGAGCTGTGTGTCTATTATTAGTAAATTAAGAGTCTAAGTTATTTTTTAAGTCTGGGATCTATTTATAGACCCATTGGCATGTATTGTAATTATGAGCTGAAAAGGAAGGCAAGGAAGATCCTTCTATTGTAAGATCATTGAGTTGTAGGTTGTTGCAAGCTCATAGGAGATCTACATGTGTAAGTATGGTCTATTGAATTGTAGGTTGCAGGTTCATGGGAGATCTACTTGAAGTACTTTAGAGTGCTTGGTGTACTGGCAGGGTTATTACTGACTGGTTGGAGAGGTGAACACCAATTCTGTGTGTGAGTTGTGTGTTGGGACCATTTTTGATAGGAGAGTGAACTTTTGAAGAAGAATTACTGTACACTTGAGGTGTGGGAAGCCTCTGGAAGGTGGAAGAGTGTGGCGTCTCTTTATTGTATTCTTTTATGTACGAGTATTAATATAAGATTGTATATTGTCTCTCATATTCTGTGCTATTTGTGAATTCTAGTTACTTGTACTTTTGGATAATTCTGCATGTTTAATTGCTTGTATTTGGTAATCATATTGTGCTCTTTCTGAGGAGCAATATCTTAACAAGTAGGATCAGAACAGGTGTGTTGTTCTTGGATTCCCCATCAAATTTTGGAAACACCTTAAGGCAAAATATCAAGCTTTTGAAGCTGGCAAAATTTTGTACCTAAAAAATCTTTTATTTTCCACTAGGATACAAGAAGGTGGTTATATTTCTAATTATTTATTGCAATTGAAGGATATATGTGATCAATTGAAGGTAGTGAGGAAACCCATCAATGAGCAAGATCTCATTACTCTAGTTATGTAGAATCTACCATCTTCTTATGCTTGATTTTTAGAGTCATTGCACATGATTGTTGAGACACAGACACTAAACTTTGAGTAGTTATCCACACTTCTTATCCAGAAGGAATGACTACAAGAATAGTCCATAGCTTCAACCTCCACATCTACAGAAAGTGCTTTTATGGAAAATAAAAAAGGGAAGGGGAAATGGTTGGCACACAGAGATTTTTCAAAGAACAATGTAAGTGATTCTAAGAAAACCAAGTGGAAATTCTATTATTGCAAGCAACTACATCATTTAAAGAAAGATTATAGAAAAAGAAAAGATGATTTGGCTAACTCAAACAAAAATCTAGACATGCTAATATTGCAGAAGAAGAGACATCTACTGAATTTGCTTTTGCAGCAACACAAGACTAATCAATTACGTCACAAAGTTGGTATTTTGACTTAGGAGCTTCACAACACTACACATGTCATCATGATTGGTATGTAACATTCATTGAGGATAATAGTAGTAATGAAACTATTTCTTTAGGTGATGTATGGACACATGACATTAAGGGTTATGGAGATGTACAAATCATTTTGAATAATGAGTACAAATATACATTCACTAATGTCAGATATGTACTAGATATGAATAAAAACCTATTATCCATCAGTGAAACTACCAAAAATAAACAATTGGTAGTTAAGTTTGAGGGAAAAAAATGTAATGTCACTACACTCAATGATAAGCCTATTATTTTTGGTATAAGGGAAAGGGGTTTGAATAAACTTGTAGATCCTAAATCAATAGAGTAATTTGCTTTAGCAATAGTTGAGCAATTTAGCACTCTCTAACAAGAGAGGTATGGTAATTTGAGTTACCAATATTTAAATATTTTGAGTAAAAATAAAATGGTATATTGAATCCCATCTATTTAGGAAAATCAAAATGTTTGTGAAGGGTGTCATTTAGGTAAACAAGTCAGGCAACCATTTCCTATTAGTAAATCATGGAGAGTAGAATGTGTGTTAGATTTAGTACATACAGATCTTCATGGTCCTATGAAAACTAACACTATATCTAGTGCTCTTTATTTCTTGTTAATTGTTGATGATTTCTTCAAAAAATGTGTGTGTATTGTCTTAAAAATAAATTAGAGTGTTTTACTAACTTTGTTGCATGGAAAACACTGGTTGAGAATCACACAGGTAAAAATGTCAAGACCTTTAGTTCAGGCAATGGTGGAGAATTTGTCTCCAATCAATTCAATGCATACTGCACAAAGGAAGGTATACATAGATAGTATACTACTCCTTACACTCCATAGTAGAATCGAGTAGTGGAAAGGAGGAACATGACTACTATGGAAATGGCATGGTGTATGGTGCAAATCATGCATGTACCTTTTTGGTACTAGGTGGAAGCTATTAACACTACAATGTTCATCTTGAATAGGAGTCCTTGTAAATCTTTGCAGGATATTACTCTAGAAGAAACATGGTCAGGTAGAAAACCTGATGTAAGTGATTTATGCATTTTTGGTAGTATTACTTTTGCATTGATTCTTAAAGTGAAAATAAGTGGTTTAGATGTAAAGAGTAAAAATTACATATTTGTAGGCTATAATGAGAATTCTAAATCATATAGGTTACTAGATATCTCTTCAAATCAAGTTATTGTGAATAAAGATGTCAAAATAGATGATAAAATTCCCTATTTCTCAACAGATGGTAAACCTACAGATAATAGTAATATTTGGATTCCTACAAATGAATGTGAAGCAAGTATTAGTAATAAAATGGAAAAAGATCAAAAAAGGCAAACACCAAAACATTCTAGCTCCATGGTTGGTCCTAGTGAAACAATAGGTGCTTCCATAATTCAACACAAATGGCCAAAATGGTACTATAGCACAATACAAGATATTCGACAAGAGGATCTTCCAGTTTCTTTGCAAGGTAGATCTACAAGATCAAGGAAACAAGTGGTACCAAATCTTGAGTAGGTAAATTTTTCTCTCAATTTTGTTTTTTCATAAAATTTTAAGCCTAATATGTATGCAAATGCTAAAGGAAAGATAGAATGAGAATCTACCATGAAGGTGGAGTATGATGCACTCATCAGGAATGGTACTTGGGTTTTGTCTAAGTTACCTCATGGTAAGAAATCTATTGGATGCAAATGGATTTATAAGGTAAAATGCAAATTTGATGGTTCTTTAGACAAATATAAGTTTGCCTTGTTTCAAAAGGTTATGCACAAGAAGAGGGAGTAGATTATGAAGAAACATTTACTCTTATAGATAAAATGGTAACATTCAAAATGATTATATCCATTATTTCTTAGTTTGGCTATCCAGTGTTTCAGATGGATTTAAAAAGTGCTTTTTTGAATGGAGATTTATAGTAAGAAGTGTACATGGCAAAACCACAAGGATTCTAGGTGCCTGGTAAAGAACATATGGTTTTCAAGTTAGTAAAGTCCTTGTATGGACTTAAATAGGCTCCTTGAGCCTGGTACTTCAAAATAGACAAATATCTTAGAGAGTCTAATTTTAAATGATGTGATACAGAATCTACTCTCTATGTTAAAATAGTTGGTGATGACATAGTGGCCCTAGTTGTATATGTTGATGATCTTTCCATCAATTAAATTAGCATTGATTTGATTAAATAAGTGAAAGCTGAAATCTATTCTATTTTTGAAATGACTAATCTAGGTATGCTTCAATATTGTCTAGGTGTGGAGTTTTTATAGTATTACAATTTTGGGCACTCAATTTTTATATCTCAAATAAACTATGTCAAGTCTTTGTTAGAGAAATTTAGAATGAATTATTGTAATCTAGTAGCTACACCTATGGAAGTTGGGACAAAACACTCAACTAACATTGATTCACCACTGGTCAATGAAATAGTGTATTAGCAATTAGTAGGTAGTTTGATTTATATTACTACTAGTAGACTAGATTTATTTTTTACATTTAGTTATCTTTCTCTCTTCATGGCCAAACCTCATGAATAACATTGGCAAACTGCAAAGCATGTTCTTAGATATATCAAAGGTACTCTTGATGTTGGCATTATGTATAAGTAATCTGTTGAGTTTGAGATAATAGGGTATACTGATTTAGATTGGGTAGGATCAGTTGATTTTAGAAATTCTACAATAGGTTATTTATTCACTCTTGGTTTAGGAGCCTTTTCTTAGCAGAGCAAGCTACAAAATATAGTAGCATTATCTTCCACTAAAGCAAAATATAAAGTAGTTGTTAGTGCAGGTAGAAAGTTGATGTGGATTTAGTCAATATTAGAGGATATTCAACTTGATTCATCTACACGTACACTTATTTACTCTAACAACCAAAGTGTTCTAAAGATGGTGAATAATTTGGTATTTCATGCCAAAACAAAGCACATTGAAGTTAACCATCACTACATTCGATAGTTGGTTTCTAATAAAGACTTATGTCTTTATTATTGCCCCACCTCTGAACAACCAACTGATATAATGACTAAACCTTTGTGTAAAGACAGATTTGTAAAATTTTGAAATAAGCTTGGCTTTGTTTCAAGTTCGATCATTCAGGGAGGGTATTAGAATAATTAAGCTTTATTTAATATTTGTTTATTATTATATTGCTATAACCATTTAGTTGTTTTATTAGAACATGGGCTTTCTATTATTATTATTCTCAGTTTTTCTTTATTACACATACCTCCATCTTTGTAGGTGCTTATTTCTTGCCTATATATTAGGCTTTCTATATGGTGAATAATAATCATGTATTCTTTTGGCTTTTTTTGTGTAATCTTTTATGGACTTATAATAATTGTGTGATGATGAAATTTGATGGGAAAAATTAGGGACACTTATATTGTACTTCTTGATCATTTTTGTCAGTTGGTCAATCTACTTCTTTATGCATTTGGGTTCATCATGCCCAGATCTATCGTAATAGCCACATGTGAGTTTCTCTTTCTTAGATTTCTCATCTAAAGAGGAGGACTCTTTTGATGTTTTTGACTTAACATCATATTTTTTACCCTTTCTTTGCTCTAGGTCCTATTTGTTATATTTATTCTCCATATTACTATAAGCCTTCTATTTATCATGACTCACAATTAAGGCATGAGATTTGGAGGACTTCAGTGTACCTATTTGAATGAGCTTATCTTGCTTCCAATTCAAGTTAGCAACAAAGTCATCCAAGGATGACATGGTCCATATAACTCTAATGGAACACTTAGTGGCATGGAAGGTAGAAATAAATGCAAAATAGTTAGATCACAATTTGGAAAGGATGGAAAGAATCAATTGATCATCCTTTTTATCAATGCCACATAGTTTTAACTATAACTTGAGTGATTTGAACTTTGTGAATAAGTCTTATATTGTGTCAAAGTCTCTTGGGATCAAACTAATGAGCTCATTATCTAACTCATGGCCCCTCATTTCATCCTATTTTCTAAAGAGTTTATTTAATAAGGTCCACACTTGATTTGGAGTTAATTCAGATTCAATATGAAAAATCAAGTTAGAAGACATAAACAAGCATAACAGATTGTAGGCTTTGTCACTTCAATTTTACCACTTGACTTTCTCTATGTCAGGTGTTAGTTCAGTTTATGTACCCATCATGATTTGATGTAAGCCTTTGCTCCTTAAGAATATTTGCACTTTGACTTTATACTCATGATAGTTTTATGGTGTAAGAATCAGAATGGAACTAAGACTCATGATGTAGAAAGGAAGTATGTGTTGAACTACATATGTTAGACTAAGAATGTGACACCCCCCAATTCTATAGAGATTCAAATTTATAAGGCATAATAATATCACCAATGCGTAGAGCTTGAAAAAAAATACACTTTTTAAAAAATGGTACCTCAAAAGGAGTGTTAGGATGAAAGTTATGTTTGTTTGAATGTTTCTTTCTATAAAAAATAATGTCCTCCACTTTGTATAAAAAAATAGTTGTAAAAATAGTTTGACATATTTTTGTGGCAACTTCATAAAAAAAATCATGCCCTTTTAGAGAAAAAGTTAAACACTTTTGGGTTGGTTGTGACCAAAAGCTTAACTCCCATATAACTGGGGACTAAGACTTATTTTAGGTGCTCTTCCCCCTTCTCCCTTTGATTTATGTGACTGATGTAGGTGCTGCATCAACCTTCAAATGACCCCTTTTTTGTAAATGAATAGTGTTGCACTTCATTATGTTGAATTTGATGATTTTACACATGCCACATGAGTCCATAACCTTAAAATTGATGGCCTTATAAATGTTTATGTGTCTGGAGGTGTGTTCATGCCATCATAAGCTAGGAGGATAGCCTCTAGATTAGGGAACTTGCAAAGATACAATGGGCATGAGCATTTTATGGTTTGCATTACAATGGATTGAGTAGTTAGGCCCATAAGGCTTGGGCCCCATGAAGGCTTAAACAAGAATAATTACATATCATCACATTGTGGGCGGTTGGGCTGGCAGGCCTTAGGCCCCATAAAAGTGTGGGCATGTGTGAGATGGGTCCATGGTCGCATGTTCGCATCAACCTTGATTTTGTTGGTAGGCCTTTGGTCCTATAAATATGCAAAAACACATACATGCTTCTATGGATGCATCACCATACAGAGGAAGGTCAAGAATATGCAAAAATCCCAAAAAATTTCTAAACCTAGAATTTTGCACAATAGTCATCGAAACTAGTTGAAAGATGGCAAAAAACTAGCAAGGAAAACCTTAGATCTTCAAAAGTATTTACAGTTTTCACAAAAACCATTAAAAACCCACTTCATATTTTTAAAAACCTAGAAAAAATCAAAAAACAATTTCCACTTTGAGTATCGGGCAGTACAAAATCTATAGATTTTCAAAAAATGCCTTCAAACCCTCAAAAAATGGTTTAAAAATGACTATTATGAAACCAAGTCATGTTTATAGCCAATCCTATGGGTTTGACACCTTTTGAATCCAATGATACTATCTATTTTTCATTTAGACATCTTGCATGTATAGATCTACATATATTTTTGAGAAATCCCACCAAACCCTTAAAAATTAAAATCAAGAAAAATAGTTGAATGTTAGATCTCACAATAGGAAAAATAAGATTCGAATACTAGCAAAGCTATGATAACATGCCAGAGTGGGCCACACTTGAGGATCTACTAGATTTAATGCATGGAGGAAACCTATATGGAGTAGTAAAATAATCCAAAGGAAGAAGTTAGTCTTCATAATAAGAAAATTACATTAATAAGCATTAGCTAAAAAATGCATAGGAAGGTTCATTATATAGGTGGAAAATAGACATGTCCTAATATCCTCATGCATGTGGGATTATTTTTCCCTAATGACCTTTATTAAACCTAAGAAATATAACTAGACCATGTAGACAAAACCCAGTGGGACAAAATGTTACACCAACAACCTCCTCAATTATCTCTGACCTTCAATCCATCAAGGCAAATCTAGACAAAACATCAGGACAACATTCTAAGAAGTATTTTGACAAGCGTAAAGTTCATTTGAATTCCATCTCAACTTAGGATAAAGACAAGACCCTATGAGATTCCCTTCAATGGTTGGAATATCTACAAGGAAAAGAGGTAAGAAAAATAAGCCTATTGGCCTTTTCAACAAAGATTTATGGATTATTGAGCATGTTGGTCACCCTCCATGTCTTCCCTCAATCCACATAATTTTCTCAAAATAAAAATTGATAATGGATAAGCTTATCTCAAAGTACAACATGGGAACATTATTTCCTTAAGAGGTTTCCTAAGTTATCATGGGTAAAGACACACCAGGTGAATTCTACACTCACATGAAGGCATTCCTATACTAATATGATGTAACTATGTTTGAGAAGGAAAATAAAAGTTAAAACTTTTTTATTGTAATCTTCTTGTTACTTCTACTATATACCTTCTTTAATCTTTCTCCTCGACATTTCCTCCAAAATATTATTTTTATTCTTCTCATATAGAAAAATGAATGTATTAAGTTATTCATATATTTATATGGGTGAAGGTCATAATAGAACCCTTTTAACATATATTAAAATTATTTTGTGTAGAATGTGCATGTGCCCATCCTACACAAGATAAGGATATCGGCCTCTTAGCTTCATAAGTGATAATATTTTTATCTTGTGTAGAATGGGACATGTTAGCTTCCTAAGTGATAATATTATTGTCTTGAGTAGAATGGGAAATCTTATCTTGCTAAGTGATAATATTATTATCTTCTGTGTAATGGAAACTTATACTATGGCAACTTTATATTTTCTACTTTTATTGCATTGGTCTTAAGTTTATAACTTTCACCACTGATAAATTCTTGTTTGTAAGTCTTCATGGTATGGTGCATGGATGTGATGTTGAAATTAAAGATGATTCCACTTGTTTCATTTTCATTTTTGCATCTCTTATAGTATTCATGTCTTTTTCCTTTTAAATGACTAGTATTCACTTCTAGGACACTTGTATTTATTCAAATTTATTCATAACAAGTTTTATTTCACTATTAATTCTAAAGATTCCACTTTTTTAATTAGTACTCATGTATTCATCAAATCACTACAACATAATGAGTTGATGCCATGTGCCACAATATTTCTCACTCGCAACCACTTATTGTAAGGTATCAAGTTAAACTTTTGTAATTAGAAAATATAAGACAACGAGATGATGTTGTATGCCATGATCTCCCTCACTCGCAACCATACACTTCATGGATATTGAGATGAGGTTTCTAAGCATGAGATTTTGAGGTAGTAGGGGTAGGCCACGTGTCACTTTTCATCTTACTCACATCTTATCACTATTCATGTATTCAAATAAAAAACTTTTCTCATCCAAACTTCATCCTTTATAGTGAATAATTTTGAATGTGAATGCATGTTGACATATTAAACTCTATGTTATGTCATGATTTCATAGTTCAATTATCTCATGGTATTAATTTTATACAAAGTAAGTATCTCTTAGGTTAGTTCAACATGCATTTCTTAATTAAACATAAATAATTAGAATACCGATAATGCATAATACATAAAATGATGTCAAATTCCATTGTCATTTAAATATATGAAACACAAATTTAATATAGATAATATTAGTATCAATCTCAATTCAAGATATCAAGATAATGGATATTAGCATATATTCCTTAAAATTCATTTTTAAGACTAATTAAAATATGAAATATAAATAGACACATCTTTTCTTCGTGCTAATATACATTTATGTCCATTTGTGTGGGATGTTGTGAAGCATAATCAATGCCATGAAAGATGTGTGTGGATGTCTTAGTTCTCTTAGAATTTTCCTAGAGGAGATAAATTTATCAACAATAATAGTTACATCCCATTTGATAATTTCCCTAAAATGTTGAAAGAAGTCTATTAGAAATTCATTAAGACTAGGAAATTTATCTCCTTCCATTAAATATACCACATATTCAACTTCCTCAATCGAAATTGGCTTAAGAATATTATTATTATCCTTTGGCTTAATGATCTGAGGGATTAATTTTAGAATTTTATTGACCTCTCTGCCATTATTAGAATCTTCCTTAGCAAACAAATTTTTAAATAAAAATTGGATTTTTCCTCAATGGTTGTAGCATCAAAGCTATAACATCTGCTATCCTTTAAAAAATTAGTGATTCTATTAGATCATCTATGTTAAGAGTAGATAAATGGAATAAATTTGTATTATTGTCCCCTTATTTTAACCATAGTGCCCTAGCCTTTTGCCTCCAAAAAGTATCCTCTTTGATGTTGTTGGAATGATACACAGAAGATTCTTATCCTTACAGTAGGAATTATGATCCATACCCATGATTTCAAGTTCCCTTTATAAATCAGCTACTTCTTTTATTTTCTTTTTCTGTTGAAAATATTCCCAAAAACCTTTATATTCCATTCTTTATTCTATAATTTGACATTTCTAAGCTTCTTGACAAGTTTAAATATTGTCTAACCACTAATCACAACTCTCCACCACTCCTTAATTATATTTTTTACTTAGGATGGAACAACCACATTTTCTCAAACTTAGAAGGAGCTTTAAGCTTCTTAAAACCTGAATCCATATTAAGCACAATTGGATCATGGTATGATCATATCCTTAAAAGAGAAGAAAGACACAGGTTGTGCCCTAATAACCAACTAAAAGAAATAGGGAATATATCCAAATTCACTTGGATTAGATGATGCCCTAGTATTTTATTGAACCAAGTAAAAGTCAAACCCCTTGTCTCCACATCAAGTAAACCATCTAATGATAGAAAATCTACAAATTCCTTCATGTTCCTATTAAAATCCTATCGGTCACCCTTTTTTCCTAAAGAAGAGAGGGGTGTTGAAATCCCCTATTATAGTCCATCTTAAATATGGACAAGATCTTATAAAATCATAAAGTTCCTCCCAAACTTTTCTTCTCCCAATGTAATTATTATGAGCATAGATATTAGAAAACAACCAACTGGAGTTTTCCTTAATATTAATAAAGAGGATAATTAAATGATGATTATTTGAAATCTAAATATCACCTTTTCAGAATACTCTAGTCCTAAAAACTGACTAAACCTCTCAAAGCCCCATTTGCATTGACTACAATGCCCAAAGCATCCTTCCAAATTTTTATTTTGGCTTCCAAAATCAAGTTATCTAACATTTTTATTTCTTAGATAACAAAAATCTTATGCTTATGATTATTTATTAGGTCTTTTAATATGCTTATGATTATTGATTATTAAGACCTCTTTTATTCCAAGATATGACAATCATTTTGATAAGGATATAAATGTTATAAACACTACTAATGTTTTCCCAACTCCATCAACTATCTCTTTTTTAGTTGATTTAAGCCTTGACTCATTTTCTCTAAGTTTTCTAGGTTTTTTACTGGGCCCACATCTACATTTTTCCTTCCTTGTAGATCTTGTAATCCTATGGTTCTCTAAAGCTAAATAATCATGATATTTTGTTTGTTTAGGAGTGACATCTTCAACATTCTCTATTTATCAAGGGATAAATTCCACTGCATCTAGTTCTACATCATTATATTTCCTCTTGAATTATAGAAGCCACATCTCCTTCAAGTACTTTAAAATTTGAGAAGAGTAAAATATTAGTGGAAATTTTCATACCTTTTTAGGGATCTATTATGTATTTTACAATAATTCCCTCCATATTTCTTTTGTGATTCAATATTTAAAACTCATATGTACCTTATACTAGGTTATGATATTCAAGATCCTTCTTATCGCTCAAATGTCACTTTTTTCCTCTAGCTTTTCCTTCACATTTTCCTTCATTTTTTATTATCTATGTTTTTATGGAGATCTAGATCTATTCTTGTTACTTATTTATTGTGTTTTCTTCATGGAACTTGATACTCGATATTTTTAGGACATACTTTAGAATTGTATCCCAATTTGGAACATATGTTACATTTTAGAGGGTAATATTCATATTCTATTTTCTAATTTCAGTCCCTAAATATTAAGTGTAACATTATGGATTCTAGAAGTATATTGCCAACATAAGAATTAACATAGAATTAGGCATAAATAAGTCTTGATTTGGATCTAGTAATTGTATCTATAGATATTAATGATCTAAAATATTTATGAATTTCCCCAAAAAATTATTCTTCCTATAAATCAATGGGTAGCCCAGGCAATCTTACCCAGATGGATAACATATTGATGTCTTCTCTACTAAATCAAAACAATGTTTCCATCTTTTCAATAACATACCCATTCTGCTAGAGAACCAAGGTCCTCCAAGGAGTACCATAGAATAATCTTATTCAATATTAAATTTAGTGAGAAAGAAACCTTTCAACATCATAGATATTTTTAGGTGACCTCTTAGACACCATTTATAGACATCATCAATATTTGGTCTATCACTAAGAAACTTACATATCAATGTATTATCCATATGAAATAAAGATCTAATAACCAAAGATGTTGGAATATCCAGATGAAGGCATTTATCAGTGGTATTGGGATCCACATGACTTCCTTTCCCTTTGAAACATTATGATCTGTGATCTGGGCCCTTAAACCCTCCACCCACACACTCTGTCTCTTCAAATAATCACCCCACATGTTATTACCTTTGCATTCATTATTTATATTGATATAATCAAAGAATGGTCCCCATTTATGGTTTCCTCTACGTATCACCATCCATTCACCTTCATCCATGGTACTGATCATTTCCATCATCCTTTTCCTACTCAGAGTTTCCATTTGAATTTGAAATAACACCCTATCCTACTTTCTCACTACTTGTCATTTCATTCTAGACCAAAAAAAGAAAATTAACTAGCATATTACTATTAAATTCGAGAATAAATTCAATGTAAAATTGAATCTCAATATTATATCTTCATTAGTGCTTCCAAAAAACCATTTTCTTGTTCTCAACTTAGAAGGATTGTTATTTCAAAAATAATTTTCAAAAAAGAAAGACACATTCCAAATCAACAATGAGCATATACATCCAAGGGGATATTTGACCCAATTTTAAACTATTACTTTTGCACAATTTCAATTAACATTTTGGTCTACATATGATACTAATGTTAATGTATAAAAAATTACAACTAAATTATTGGTAGAAACTAAAGTGGAGGTATGCCATTTGTTTTATTTTATGTTTTGAGTGTTGAGAAAAAAATAAGGAACAAGTTATTAAGAATTTGTATAAGATTTAGAAGGAACTTGGAATTCTTTTTAATTTTGAAAGTACTATTGTAGTCAACCCACTAAACAAAGGAGTACATGAATAACATTTTATCATTTCTATAAACACAGAGCATGAGGGAGTTAGGTTTATCATGAGTATGAAAATGAAATCGAATGCATAAAAACCTAAAACCCAAGTGTGTATCCTCAGATTGGACAAGGATAAGGAAGAGATAAACAACACATAAAAATAAAAACCATGGTTTTACCTTCCTATTTGGATGTCTATAACTTTCTAACATATAGGTTTGTTTGGCCTAGATTATAGAGCTTGGAATCTTTATCAATTTTATGGCATCATTCATGTAGCAGTTACCTTTGCACTATGCATATTTGATTGAAGAAATGAAGGAATGGAAGATTTTATTATATTTTTAAAGAGTAAGTTTACACCAAAAATATTTATGGATGATGGAATTTAGGATTTGGCAAAGCTTTGTTTTACTATTTGGTAATGTTTAAAATGGTAAATGGCCCTTGTATTTATATATTTCTCACCCTGATTTCGACCATCAGATGATGATCAAAAAGTGAGGATGAGGATCAGTCAAATTTGGATGGAAAATGTAAATAATATTTGGGATAAAGTTTGCATTTATCAAGCATGCGTTGTATTCCTAATATTTTTTTACATTTATGTTGATATGTATTTATGTTTTGCAAAGCTTCAATTTTGGATTAACTTGGAATCTACCACTTGGCCACTTGATATGAAAATGGAGGAATAATTAAATTTTATGAATTATAAAATAAGATATTCCAAAAATCTATGGAATTTACCATTAGAGGAAGATTAAGTTAGTTAACAAAGGTTAATTAACTTAATGTGAAGTAGTGTGATTTTTTAAAGTCGAATAATTATTTGGTTTAATTTTTAAAAATATCACTTATAAAGTAGAAATTTGACTCGACATGAATTAAATAAATTTGATGATTGGATACAATGTATTGCCCCGATCGGGGATGCACCAATGTGTTATAAAATGTGTGCAAATGAATTTGAATGTTTTTGTGATTTTTAGCTTGATTTGTGCATTATTGAGAATCTTTCTAATTTACAATTTTCACACAAAAGTGATGAAAATGGAATATTTAAAGTTTCAATGAATTTTTTTTCTAAAAAATAATTTAAAAATAGAAAATGGCTTATGGTGACATTGTTTACACAACTAGTCTTGATTGGGGATGCAGAAGATGTAATTTTTTTTAAATAAGCTATTTTATATAACAAGCATTGAATAAGGTGTTTAACCCTAAAAAGATATAGATTGGCATTATCTAGGGTTAAAGGGGTAGAAATATCTAGGGCACAAATATGATAAACTATCTTAAATCAAAAGAATTGGATGCTAAACTCAGATAAACATATACTAAATTTATTAAACTGAGACAAACTAAAAATAATAAGTAGAACTATGATAGATATGGAATTAATAAATAAGTACTGTAATTATCTTATTTTAATGCTAATGTATTTTTGGATCTAAAATAGGTGAAAGCATATTGGGAGAGGATTCAGGAATAATCTTCATATTCTAGATTGGATGCTTTTAGAGCCATGGACACTAGTGTTAGCCTAGGATAGTTGATTTGATGCTACTGTCTAAACCTAATAAAAGTGTACTAAATAAAATACCTAATAAAAAAATATGTAATTTCCTAGATGATTTTGTATTTTACTTCACCTTCACTCTAGTGTATTCAAATTTGGGTAATGGATTGTCACTCTTCATGAATTTATAAAACCCTAGTTCTTCATCTTCATAATAACCTTGGGTAAAAATGGGTTCATGGGCATAAGATGTCGAGTTGACCCCAAAGACCCATTTGTTAATAAGTGTTGCATACATATCCAATACTCTGAAGAGGGCCTCAAACTAATATAGTTATTTCCCACCCATTGGCTTGTGCATGAATCATGCAATATGTATGAAGTAAGTACAATAATGACCTAACCTATAACTTGGAAAATTAGGATCTTGGGATATTCCTTTAGTAATTAAAACTTGTGTATGTGTTTTCCATATGAATGATATGAAAATATGAGAAAATACAAAAGCTTTGATTTATCAAGTGCTTTATTAAGTGTTTTGATAAGTTACTTTAGGTCTTTTTGAGTGTGCTAGGTGAAGAATGAATGAGGGTTGATCTTGTAATTATGTCAATCCATTTGGATAATTAACTCATATTAAATCACTTAGGCTGGCCATTAGTATATGTTTTATTTGAAAATTAAATAACTTTATGACATTGAGCACTTACATCAGAGTAGGACACTAGCATCGACACATGTGTCTATCTCAGATGCTAGTGTCTAAGGAGTAGTAAAGTAGGTATAGACTTAAAACGTACAAAGGTGGAAGATATGCAAGTCTTAATAATTTGGGAAAGATAAAAGGTCTTATTCATCAACATATAAGTTCTAGATAAGGATTATTATGATCTTGTTAATTCATGATTTCTCTATATATAGTGGAACCAAATGTGTTGGGTTATAGTGTTATTGAGTGAGAAATTTGAGAGAGATTAAAGAGAGATTGTGTGTGCTTTGTGGAGTAAAGGAGGGGTAAAATTCCCTAAGGATGAGTTGAAGATAAGAATATATTGAGGACTATTTATATGACCTATAGGTCATAATTATATTGATAGAATAATGCTCTTGTAGATTGAGTGTGAGTAAAGGTGAAGAGAGAGAGTTTGTGCAGAGTTTAGATAATCAAGAGGTCCATCATCAAGTGTTGAAGACATTAGTTCTAAGGTATAAGTGTTCTTTATAACGAGGGTCTAAAGGACTTGATCTTCCTTAAGGTTAGTTGTTCCTTGTGAAATAGGGTTTCACTAAAGACCTTTATTCAGAAGAACTTGATCAAGGTTGTAGGTTAGAAGGACTTAACCAAAGGTTCTTGATCAGAAGGACTTGATCAGTCTCTTTTTTGTAATCTTCTTATAGGATATTAGTCCATGTTTTTGCAAGCTTGAGAGTGGGTTTTATTCCCCAAGAGGGTTTCCCATGTAGATCTTGTGTTGTGTATGTGATCTTGATTTATGTTCATTGTTCACTACTATGAATGATCTATATGCTTCATGAATGATAGTTTTGAATGCTTAAGTGTTTACAAGGGTTTGGAAATTGAATTGGATTTTTTTCCATCATTGATTCACCCCCCCCCCTCAGTGGATTGTACCTATAACAATTGGTATCATAATAGGTCCTTTATGCAAAGATTAACCACTTGAAGGTGATCAAAGGTACAATGGTTAACAAAGAAGTTATGGATTGTATTCAAGATAATCTAGTTTGTGATTTATCATAAGTAAAGACACAAGTGTAAAATATAGATGTAAAAGTAAGGAATCTAGATTTCATGATAATTAAAGATCTCAATCGAAATAAAGTCATGACTTACTTATATGTGCTCCTTTCAAAAGATAATAAGGATTTTAGCTCCATCAAAAGAATCAAGATTTAAATCCATTAAGTGGTAATGGTTAAGAGAAAAGAGGATCAAACATGAACAATTTCTTCAATAGGTATTAATTCTCCTTCAATAAATTTGATCATAGATATAGGAATTTCTCTCTCTCTCTCCAAAGATCAAAAGGGATCTCAAATGCTATAATTGTAACCAACAAGGTCATATAACTAAAACCTGTAGAAGATCATTTTGGAGAAAAGATATGCAAGTCATTGATACCATCAAATGGTTCAAGGAGACTAAGTTTAAAAAATAAAAGGATAAAAATTCAATCAAACCACCAAATTAAGAGTCATTGTTTGTTCAAGAAACTTTTCATACTCAAGAAGATGAGAATAAGAGATGGTTCTTAGACAATGGATGCTCAAATCATTTGATAGGAGACAAGAGAAATTTTATCTCTCTAAAGAAAACCAACTGAGGTACAATGAGATTTGGTGACAATAAATCTACTAACATTGTTCACAAAGGTATTATGAGTTTGGACAATGGCCATACGAAGAATGATAATGTCTGATATGTAGAAGGTTTGAAACATAATATTTTAAGTGTAAGCCAAATGTGTAAGCAAGGAAATATTGTAACTTTTCATGATATATGTGAAGTAAGAAATCCAAAATCTTATAGATTAGTTTAAAAGGTTCATAAAATAAATAACATGTATGTATTCCATGAATCCCAGAGGGAGAAGTGTTTCATGAGTCATTGAGAAGAAATATGGCTTTGGCATAAAAGGCTTGGACATATAAATTTTGATAATATGGTAAATATCAGTTCAAAGGGGTTGGTAAGGCATATGCCCAAGATTTATAATATTCCTTGTTCTCTTTTCAAGGCATGTATTCATGAGAAGAAAACCAAGAAAAGATACAAAAAAAAGGAATTCTCCACTACAAAGCCAATGGAGTTGATCCACATTGATCTATGTGGACCTATGAGAATTCAAAGTATTCAAGGTAATAATTACTTCATGCTTCTCATTGATGATTTTACTAGGATTACTTGGATTTTATTTATTAAATAAAAATTATAAGTTTTTTCAAAATTTGTGGCACTCAAAGCTCTTGTCAAAAATGATAAAGGTTCAAAGATCAAGTGTGTGTGATTAGACAGAGGAGGTGAGTTTTGGTCTCATAAGTTTAATGACTTCTATGATGAACATGGGATAAGAAGACAATATTATATTTCTAAAACATCGTAATAAAATGGTGTGGTTGACAGGAAGAATAAGATTGTTATTGAGATGGGTAGAACCATGATTCAAGATGCAAAAATATTAGATGACTATTGGGAAGAGGCAACCAAGACTTCTATGTACATCCTAAATAGGTGTAAAATCAGAGTAAATGGTAATAAGACTCTTTATGAGTTATGTAAGAATAGAGAGACTAATGTCAAATATTTCAGAGTGTTTAGGAGTAGGTGCTTCATCAAAAGAGATGAAGATAATCTTGGTGTTGATCAAATTTGATTTTAGGTCAAATTGGGGCACCCCTAGGTAAAAACTTTGTATTTAGGTGTTTTATGGGTTATAGCATGATGTCAAAAGGTGTTTTATAGGTTAATTGATGTCATTAATGTAATACTAGCCTTGGTCCTTAGTCATTTTAGTTCCCTTAGTCATTTTGAGGCCACAAAAGGTGCATTTAATGACTTGTACAAATTTCTTGGGAAGTCTGAAGGTTCCAAAATGTGATTTCATGTCCTATGTGTCCAATTAAGTCTTAATAAATTGAAATAAATAAAAATTGGTAGGAATTTCAATTAAAAGGGTAATTTTCTTAGGAAAAAAGAGATTTTAGCACTTGTATAGCTCTTTGGGAAGTGTGCCATATGAGAAAGGATTACACAATTCCTCTTCAACTTCCCCAAGCTCAGTATCATGTTTGTTTTTATTTTGAAGTGTCATTTATTTCTCAAAACCATTTTACTCCCTTTTCACCCTTCTTGGCAAGAAGTGACCTTTAAGTTTTTGCTTGGTATGGATAACTCAGGAAGTTTCAAGGCAAATTAGTTTAAGAGGTTATTTTAAACTCAAATAAATTCATTTACATATAAGTAGTTTGGAAATTTTTAGTATGTGCTTCATGAACCATCCTCATGAAGTTGACCTTTCAAATTTGCTTGTTAATCAGTGCACCCTATGGGTTTTACCTTATTTTGGAGGATTCTATACAATCCATATGCTTAGATGAGTTCCATATGATGTTAAATCCTTATCCTCATGATTTCCATTCTTATTTTCATGTTTGTCAAAATCCTCATGAGCTTTTTGGTTCAATTTGTAGGTTGATGTCCTAGGTGCAATGACAACCATTTCCACTACTTACATAAGGTTGTATTCTCTGCAAGATATTAATATGAAATATGTATGATGTTTCCCATGTTTAAATATCATAGATACCACCTACCTTCTATGTTTTTCCTCATAATTCCATGCTTTGATCAAAATTTTGGCCCATGGTCATACTCAATCAACTCCTTAACCATTTTCATTTGCATCCATGTTGAATCACATGTATAAAACATGTTTAGTATGTTCATGAAGGTGTATTTAAGGTCTCCAAATGTTTAAATGTGTTTGAGAGAAAGAATAAATAGGTTATATCCTCCAAAGAGTGTGATAAGAAGATTCTTACAGTTATATACCATACATAACACACAATATGCAATTGAAATATACACCTACAGGTGCTTGGAGGAGATCACCACGTTGAAGTGAAAGTTTTGAAACATGTTTCATGTTTCTTATAGTGATTAATATACATTTGAGAGAAATGAAAGGACTAAAATTGATTACCATACATCATATGTTGTTTGGGAATTTTCATACTCCCTACCTGCATACAACTTCATCTTCACCTATAGGGGTCCTCATAGAGACCAACCATATTGAAACAATGTGTATAATCTAAGGAATGTATTGAGAGTGTGTAAAATCCTTTTAAAACTTTTGAATAAGCCTAAACTACTTTGAAACCTAAAAATTATGCTCACTGTCTACACTAAGACTTGCTACCTGTTTGTAATTTATCTACCTATAGGTCATAATACAGAGATATAGAGGTGGTTGTATGAAGAAATTAAAGCATGATAATCCCTCCTTTAGAGTCCTAGTAATTTTAGGAATCATGATAGACTTAATTGAAGAGAAATATTGGTATAAGGAATTTATAAACTACTTCTAAGGAGAAATGATAGTGTTCAGGCCCTTTTGCCCCTGAACTAAGCAAACACAGGTCCAAAGGGGTTTTATGAATATCCTATAATGTGTTTTCCAAGGGACTTGAAGCATCTAAATAGGTGAGTTTTGTTGCCTCTAACATGGAGAGGACTTGTGAAAAAATGGAGTCAAAGGGATTGATGGAAGGTGGAAATTGAAAGCCTCAAATTGCCTTAAAAAAGCACTAAAATACTGCAATCTTATCTACAGGTTTGAAATTCGGAGGATAGTTGATGCCCCAAGAGCAACAAAGCATTATTTCATCACTTGAATGGTCCCATAGCTTGGATAGTGTACAAGTGGCATGAAGATAATTTTTTTGAGGTTTACACATAGTTTTAAATGTTCTTGGACACCTATAAGTGTTCCTCCTTAGGAAGATTGGCACCTACATGTAGGTCTAAAAGCAAGGTACCACAGTCAAGCAAGGTATGCAGACAATGAGTAGTATTGGTGTTTTGGTAATGGTTTGAGACATTCAAGGTGATTCAAGTGATAACATATGTTTGATGACCTCATTTTATTTCAAATAGATTCTTTAAAAGTATGAAAAGACCTAATTTTCACGTACAGGCAGGGCTTCAAAGAGCAATATAGCCAAATAGGGAAAGATCTATTTCATGAGCTTAGAGTGTAGGTAGGAGGTATAAAGAGAGTTTTAATAATTAAAAAACCATATAATCAATCCATTATATCCATTTTGAACCTAAAAATCTCTAATAAATGTAAATATTTTATGATTAGGCCTCTAAAAACCCTATAAACACCTACAAGTAGGGTCCAATTATTTTCAACACATTCAATTAGAATAGACTGTAGGTAAAATTAAGATAGATAATAACTTGTGTAATTAAAAATATGAATATTTTTGGTCATAAAAACATTGAAAAATCTTTAAATTACTATACCATTAGGTCCAATATCTCAATTAACCACTACAAGAGTCACTGTTAGAGAAACTCAGAAAATGCAGTCAACTGTATGACTAGTATTGAAGGCTTTTAAAACCCAAAATATAAGGTTGAAATATGAATAGAGGATGGATATACCTTCATAAGTACCATGAAATTATCTAGGGCCTTGTGAACATGGGATGCAAGTCAATAAGGAGTTGAAACCAAATGGCATATAGTCAAACTGGGAAGTGCCTACACACAGTGTCTTTCTTCACAATCCACCTTGGTTTTTAATGCCTTTGGAAGGTCTAATAATGTAATCAAGAGCTGGTATTTTATGGAGGGAATCCTAAACACTTTAATAAGGACATCCAATACCCATATAGTTTGAAAAAATAGGGGAAGTACCCCTTGTTTTATCTTAGACAGGGGGTACTTCCCCTCATGCTTGAAACTGGTAGATTTGGAGGATTAGGGAAAAAGGAGTAAACCATATGTTAAGGAGGTTTGTGAAGCTAAGGGACACCAATAAAAATCATGGAAACCAATCATAGAGAGATGAAACCAAACAAAATGTTTTGGGGTGCTAGGTATGCAAGCAAGGTTATTTGAGGCCTAGAGCCTAAATAGGGAACCACTTTCACTTCTGTCATGAGATAGGATCTATAACAATTTTGAAAATGTTTATAAGGTGAATTTAGAGGTGTATGATCTATTTTATCCCAAAGGAACCATAAAAATCTCATTTTGGGCTTTAAAGATAACTCAAGCCTACTTGACATGGTTAGGCCTAGTCTTCAATTGATAGGTCATTTTCTTTTGTACCATTAACCAGGATTTATAATGGATTGGAGAGTGTTTATCGGGTCATATATGGAGTGTCCAAGCTGGTAGAAGGCAAAGAAACCCATGAACAAGCCTTTTTGGCTCAAAAACAACATTAGGCCTATTGAAAAGGTGAAAACAAGTTTGATAGGAAAACTTTGGATGCTCACACCTTTCATGATTATTTGCATGGAGACATAAGAGGTTTAGATAAGTTAATAAGGTCATTAATCAACCATCTAGTGGAATTGGTTGTCAAATTCAAAATCCTAATTTTATGAACAAAGCTTAAGAAGGCAAACATGCCTAAAACCCTTATTAAACCCTTGCAGAGACCCAATTGGATAAATGAGAATAAATATGAATCTAGATGCACCACTTTCCTCATGAAACCTATTGAAAGTTTTAGATGACACACTCAAGCTCTCTCCCATGCAAATTATTTGTATAGACTTGTATGGCTGGGGTGCAAAAAAGAGTATTTTTGACCATTTTTTTTCATTTTACAGGTTTTAAGAAGTTTCAAGAGATTTCAATCACATGGATGGAAATATTAATACTTAATCTAACTTATCATATCAATTTCATGCCTTGAAACAAATTTTAAGTTCCCCAACCAGCTACTTCCTTTTAGCCAATCAAAACTGGCATAGTGAAAGGTGTGAAAACTTTAAGAGGATGTATTTTTAAGGTGTCCCAAATGATTATAAGGCCATAGAGGGTATTAAAAGGTGTCATCCAATCCCTCCCATGGATTTTCATGATAAATTTATGCCTTTTTAGAAACCAAGTGTGCAGGGTGCATGAAAGAGGATTTTTATGGACTACAGATGAAGATGGCTCCTTAATTGATTCTAGATGACCAAGCCTACAACCAATGCATGGAGAGGAATTCTTGATTTCCTTAACCTTCATATAAATCATTTAAACTATTATTAATCAGATATAAGGCATTCAAACAAGGATAATCATGAAGGCAATTTTTTTGAGCCAACACAAGGAGTCTCTTACCACTTTTCATGAAGTTTATGCTTTGAATGGACACTTGTACTTCCTAAACTTGAATGGTTCATACCATATCCTCTTCTCATGAAAAATTAACTAATTTTATTATCTTTACAAATGTCCTTGTGGCCCTTATACTTATTGTCTCTCTCTCTCAAGCGCTATAAGAGTTACCATTTTAGCCTTTGTAATATAATACCACACCATGTATGGTGAAGCCCTACTAGTTTTGACATTGTACTTGCCTTAAAAAATAAATTAAATTCAATTTTTAGTTCATATATCATCTTGTTAAAGTGTGTGAAGAGATGTATAGTGAATGATTAAGAGATATTCATTTATCCTTGCTTTCTCTCAATCCTTTCATGTTTGATGCAAGTGATTCCATGACTATCAGGTCATATGAAGTGTTGTGAAGTGTATGGACATGTTCTTAAGTGTAAAAAAAATTCATTTAAAAAATGATCTATGTTTCCACTTACCTTGGATAGTCTTCATATATAGCACCTTCATATTGAAATACTGATGTTAGTGCATTCTAGGACTCGTAAATTAGTGTTATATGATTTGTTTCAAAGTGATGGAGTATAATATTCTTATGGTAAACATCTTGTTACATCACCACTTATAATAGGTTTCATTTCATGCCAAATATATCCCTTTTATCCATAAATATTCAGTTAGTATAGGTGAAAGCATTTCAAGGCACATCTAGGGAGCTAGCCCTTCATTCTAGAGACCCATCTCACCAAATTGACTAACCACAACAAGTGAGATGTTTCCATTATGCAAATTAGATGAGAAAAGTTGAGTCATATCATCAAAGGTTGAAAATCCAAGTTAAAATAGTTTTTGGCATGCCTGGTGGGACTCTTAGTTTAAGAAGTTGAGGGATTTTTGGTGTTGTCTCTCAATAATCAGCCTTTGGAGTCATCTAGCAAAGCATCCATGGCGACTTAAAAGTTACATCAGTTATTCAAACAGCATAGGTATCCCTTTTGAATATTTTTAATGATCTTTCCTTGTGTTTTTGCTTCCTAATAAAGTTACATGGCTGACTTTGGTGTTGAGTTTTTTTTTACATAAGTTGGCAAGACATTTCTAGCTTGTACCATTCCCTATCAACTAGAACAAGTTCTAAATCAGCCCTATCATGAAGTGTACCATATCCAACATGAAGTGTATTAGAACATTAAAGAGGGATACTTTTGGTAGTCCTATAACCCTTCATTTCCTTCTCCATATGAACAATATGTTGTTGAACAACCCTATTGGTATGGCTATCAAGGGAGCTATCAAGGAACACCTCTCTATCAATCCCAATATGAAACTTATCCTTCATATCATGGTGCCTATCAGCCTCAAGAGTATTCCTATAAACCTTGTCAAATGAAGTTAGATGTTTACATGAATTACACATAAGGATATCATTGGAAAAGTGTAGTTCCTACTCATGAAGATGTTTCTCCTTCTAATCAGCCCAAGAACTCACTTTCATATGAGCTTACTAGTGCTTTTCTCTTTTCCAAACCCACTCATAAGCCTTCTAATTTATCCCACACTCCATATCTAACTCCTTCACCTCCCAATATATCTCATTTTCCATCTCCTTCACCTCAAATCCATGAGCCTATCCATAAATTTTCCACCTCACCCCTTCTTAAAGAAGAGACTATCTTGAGATAAGTAAGTGAAAAAGAGCAATCTCAATTCATGGTTGTCTAAGAGGATATCATGAGTGAATATGAGGAAGATATCATCATAGGGACTCATATTGGTGAAAAAAAGGATAATTCATATGCTTTTTCTTCCATATTTGAAGGAATGTGTATCCATGAGGAATGTGGCCAAGATTTGAAGAAAGAGGTGCTTGAAGAAGATTCCATGTCTGATCATGAAGCTATAGATGACCATCTCAAGCATGAAAATGAATGTGTCATTAAGAATAAAGAACAAGTTCAAATCACTCCTCAATAAGTGGCAGTCCTAAGAGAGTATCATGAGACTAAGGTAGAGGAAATAGCCCTTGAAGATGATATGCATGAAGAAGAAGAGGATTTATGGCAGAAGAAGTTTAATAACAAATGTAAGGAATTTGATATCTTGGGTAAAGTTTTTTATTCTCCAAAATATTTCATATATAATGACAAGTTTTATAATGAATCTAAGCATGATATTGAGTGTTCAATCAAACATACAAATGAAGTTCTTTCTACTGGTCAAGAACCTGTTGTCATGAAGTCACTTGATGATGTTAATATACAAGTTGTAGACATGGATAGTGATGTCAAAATAGACCTTTCTTTGCCTAAAATATAGGCAAGAGATTCATATGAGGTAAAAACACATTCAAGGATGTGGAAACATGGTGGAGGGAAGCTTGGTGCTTCCAAACATCAAGCACACTATGTCAAGGAAAAGGACAAGACTGAGAGGACTATCATATTGTCAAATTTTAACATCAAGGACCAAGTTCATGAGAAGGATGAGACTATTTGGATGTAAGAGGAGTTCATTTCCTTGGTAAACCTATTTGTATATTCTTGGTTCTCTTTGAATCTCATGCCATTGATGTTGTCAAACACCATGAAGAAGATAGAGGCATTAATGCTAAAGGACAAAAGGCTACGTATCTCACTAGATATTTAATTTTATGAAGCAAGGAAGGATTCAAACCTCCCCTTTGATCTAGGAGTGAGTTCTTATTTTAGGTTAGTCAATGTTTGAGTTAGTTGTTTAGTTTGGTGTGTGTGTTCCATAAGTGCTCATGAAGGACAAGTGTGTTTGCTTAGTTTCTTATCTTGTGTGTTGCTTCTTATTATTTTTTATTATGTTTTATGTGTTGTAAAATGAAAATTATGTGTCAAAATTCATGTACATTTGACTCCATAACCTAATGGACTAATAAGGCTACTAGTCTAGTTAGCATAGCAGGCATGTTACCCCTATGAGTTACCAATTTGTTGACCAAATTTGACTTTTAGGTCAAATTGCGGCACCCCTAGGTAAAAAATTAGTATTTAAGTATTTTATGTGTTCTAACATGATTTCACAAGGTTTTTATAGGATAATTTATGTCAATAATGTTAGACTAGCCTTGGTCCTCAGTCATTTTAGTTCCCTTAGTCATTTTGGGTCATTTTGAGGCTTTAAAAGGTGCATTTAATGACTTGTATATAATTTATTAGGAAGTGTTAAGGTTAAAAAACATTATTTTACATATCATGTGTCCAATTAATTATTAATCAAATAAAATAACTGAAAAGTGGCAGGTTATCTAGTTAAAAGGGTAGTTTTATTAGGAAAAAAGAAGATTTTAGCACTTTTATGACTCCTTGGTAAGTGTGTCACATGGGAAAGGATCAAACAATGCCTATTAAACTTCCCAAAGATTAGTTATATGTTTTGTTTTGTTTTTAAGTTCCATTTCTTGCTCAAAATTATTCTACTCCCTTTTCACCCTTCTTGGCAAGCAAAAGTGACCTTCAAGTTTTTGCTTGGTACAAACAACTCAAGAAGTTTCAAGGAAAATGATTTTGAGAGATTGTTTTAAACTTTTATAAATTAATTTACATATAATAATTTTTAAAAATTATGGTTTGTGCTTCATGGACCATCCTCATGAAGTTGACCTTTTAAATTTGCCTGCTAATCTATGTACCCTATAGGTTTTTCCTTATTTTAGAGGATTTCGTACAATCTAGATGCTGAGATGAGTTCCATATGCTTTTCACTCACTATAATCATTATTTCCATGCTTATTTTCATGTTTTTAAAATATCTCATGAGATTTTTGGTTCAGTTTGTAGGTTGATGTCCTAGGTGCAATGGTAACCATTTCCACTACTTACAGAAGGTTGTATTCTCTACAAGATATTAATATGAAGGGGACATGATGTTTCCCATGATTAAATATCATATATACCACATCCCTTCCATTTTTGGCCCCATAATTCCATGCTTTGATCAAACTTTTGGCCCATGGTCATACTCAGTTAGCTCCTTACCCATTTTCATCTGTAGCCATGTTGAATCACATGTAAAAAACTTATTTAGTATATTTATGAAGGTGTATTTGAGGTCTAAAAATTTTTAAATGTGTTTTAGAGTAGGAATAAATAGGTTATATCCTCCACAAAGTGTGAGAAGAAGATTATTGCAGTCGTATACCATACATAACTAGCCCTTCATTCTAGAGATAACTAGCTCCCTAGATGTGCCTTGAAATGCTTTCACCTATACTAACTAATTGTTTATGGATAAAAGGGATATATTTGGGATGAATTGAAACCTATTCTAAGGGGTGATGTACCAAGATGTTTACCTTGAAGTGATTTCACCTATACTAACTAGATGTGCCTTGAAATGCATCTTCTTAAGTTATTCTTCTATCAGTACTATCTATAGATGATTCAACAAGAGACTTCATAAGATTGTTTAAAGTTAAAATGTAAGGGTAGATGAGACAAAAAAATTCAAGAAGCCAAAATTTTAATTGACTTAAATCATAATGTTATTTCAAACAATGATGAGTTATTTATTCAAACAGATGTTGAAGATGAAGATGAGGAAGAAAGGCAAGATACTAAAGCTCCATCTAGAAGAATTCAAAAAGATCATCCAATATTTTAGATTATTGTAAATGTTGGTGCAAGGTTACAGACTAGAAGGAGAATTCTAATCAATAAAAATCAATAAGACTAAGATCTGTTATCTATGATTGAACCCAAAACATTTATGGAAGCTAGCAAGGATGAAAGTTGGAATGATGCAATAGATAAAGAAATTGAACAAATAGAAAGGAATGAAACATGGGACTTGGTTCCTAGACCAAAATATAAAAATGTTATAGGTACCAAATGGTTTTTCAAAAACAATATGAATGAGAAAGGAGAAGTCACAAGAAATAAGGCTAGATTGGTGTGTAAAGGATATGCTTAGGTTGAAGGAATATATTTTGATGAGACTTTTGCTTATGTGGTAAGGATGGAAGCAATTAGACTCTTTTTGGCATATGCATACTACAAAGGTTTTAAGGTATATAAAATGGATGTGAAATCTACATTTTTGAATGGCAACTTAGAAGAATAAGTCTACATTGAGTTACCTGAAGGATACTTCATGTCAAGTAATCAAAATTTTGTGTGTAAATTGAAGAAGGCTCTGTATGGTCTTAAACAAGATCTTAGAGATTGGTATCACAAGCTAGATAAGTCTCTTTTAATTCAAGGTTTTAAAAGAGGGATAGATGATAGTAATTTATATATTAAGATAAAAGTTAATCATCAATTTATAGTTTTTGTATATGTTGATGACATAATTTTTGGATCTAACAATGATAAATTGAGTAGAGAATTTGTAGATATTATGAAGATTGAGTTTGAAATGTCAATGTTGGGAGAACTGTCTTACTTTTTAGGATTACAGATCAATCAAATTGATGTAAGTATTTTCATTTCTCAAGATAAATACATCAAATATATGCTAAGGAAGTTTAACATGATGGATTGTAATCCAATGGGTCCTCCAATGATCATAGAATGTAAGGTAAGTAAACTGGATGACTCACCAAAATTTGATCTAACTTTATATAGATCCATAATTGGAAGTCTTTTATACTCTACTATATTTAGGCCTAACATCATGAAATTAGTAGGTCTTATAGTAAGGTTTCAATCTAATCCTAGAGAATCTCATTTAAAATTAGTCAAAAGGATCTTAAGATATCTCAAAGGCACCATAGACTATGGTTTATGGTATCCCAGGAGTAAAGAATTCTATTTGAAATCATATACTGATGCTAACTGGGTAAGATGCATGGATGATAGAAAGAGTACCAGTGGTGGCATCTTCTTCATGGGATAATGTTTGGTGTCTTGGATAAGAAAGAAGCAAGCCTTAGTGCCTCTATCAACTGCATAAGCTGAGTATATAGAATTTGCCTTTTATTGCACATAAGTCATGTGGATGAAACAAACTTTGGAGCATTATAAGGTAAGACAAAATAGACCTTATCCTATTTATTATGATAATAATAGTGAAATTAGTATCTCAAAGAATCCTATTATGCACTAAAAACTAAAAACATTTCTATTAGATATCATTTCTTGAGAGAACAAGTGATTAATTGATGTGTCAAATTGGAGCATGTGCCTACAAAAGAGTAGCTTGTAGATATTATGACCAAACCATTATCAAAAGCTACTTTTGAGTATCTAAGATAGAGATTGGGTGTTATTTATTTCTCTATGAACCAATATAAGTTCTATGGTTAAGGGGGAGTAACAAGTTCATAAGCTTGATCTAAAGGATTGTAAAGAAGTTATGTTGAAGATGCAAAATTGGTGGTCATGGAAGTGTCTTGAAGAGAGAAGGCTAGTAAGTCTATGTGGTGATTATTCATGGTGTGTAAGATATAAATATGCTCAAGTGGTGTAATTATATATAAATTTTAGTGGGATTCCCTCTCAGATTTCTCTTGGTAAGTTCCATTAGATTTCAAGTGTTTTTGTTTCTTCTATCTTCATTCGTTGTTGTGCTTGTGAAGAAGAGTGTTGGCATAGAGCAAGAAAGATGTTATCAAGACAAAAAAAGGTAGGCTCAAGGTAAGGGGGAATTTGTATCATATTTATAAGATGGTAATTTCCTATTTGATAGTCTTTTTAGGTCCTCAAGATAATTTTGTACCCACTTTGTTATTGTGTCAAAGGGGGAGAAAGTTCCTATTAAGGGAGTACTTGAAGGGAGAAAAAGGTGAGTTGTATATTGCTTTATACGATTTCTGTTGAAATCAATAACAAAGGGGAATATTTTTGGATATTTTTTAGTGATGTCATGGAGGTGTTTTGGTAAGTGTATGAAGTGTTTTGATATCCCAAGTAACAATGACAAAGTGTGAAATGTATTTGTCTTAGGGTGCTTGATGTTGGCTTGGTTGATCTCCTAAGTTTGACTAGTTAGATATGTTCATGGATTATTTTGGTGATTATAGTATGTACAAGAGGTCCCTAAGATGTTGTCTATGTTTAGATAAGCTTGTGTGCATAAGTGGAATTCATCTGGTTGATCATAGTTTTCATCTAGACACTTTGGGTCTAGTGGTAGAAAATCTAAGTAGGAAGTTTGATGATGTCACCATTGCCATATGTGAATGAATTAAGGGAGATGGTCATATGGTTGTGATCACATTAGCCCCTAGTTTTTATGCCCTAGATCTCAAGTAATAGATTGAAGTGCAGTCAAATATATGAGGGTGTAAAGTTGGCTTCTCAGTCAAAATTCATTATTTTTCCCATACTTAGCCAAATTTGTAGTTGGTTAGAAAGAGCCAAGTAAGCATGTTGATGAGGTCAGAATTTACATGTGTGTACATCTCATTGGAAGGTGATCATATGGGTTTGTTCACTTTTGGATGTAGTTTATTTGCACTAATTTTTAGATCATGTAATGTAGTGCATTAAGAGATATGCATGTGAAAATTTGGGCTCCCAGGCATTTTGATTATGTTTTCCCATAGCCAATTTTTCAATATGGTATAAAGAACCGAGTGAGCATATTTATGGTGTTATATTTTGAAAATGTGAAGGAATCAAGAAAATCTAATCATATGTGTTTTTTTAGTTTTGAGCATAGCTAATTTTCTCTAGATTCTAGATCATCCATTGAAGCACAACAAAAGTTATGGATGATCAAAGATGGCCTCTCAGGTAGATTTGGACATGATTGGCTCTATAACAGAATTATTTTGAGAAGGAACTTTAATGGCATTATATCTTAAATACATGAGAGTTTGAGGAGTAGTGTGTCACATGGTTGGATTATCCTATGTGAGAAGATCATCTGCTCCAAATTTGAGCTCATACATTAAAGCACATAAGAAGTTATTGAGGTGAAAAAATAGCTACTCATGCATATTGAAAGGGTCCCCATAATCATTTTTGAAAGTGTTAAATCTTGAGCAAGATCGATGGTGCATGATTGCTCCAAGGAGTCAATAGTTGATAAGATGAGGATAGATGCATGATGTTTAACAATTGAGAAAAGGTACAAGATAATGATACAATGACAAGTGGGCATTTGTATAGTTGATTAAATGGTGAGTGTTGATCATTAAAGTCTTGTCTGATCCATAGAGATCAATGGAGCACATTGAGTCAAAGATTATAGATTGCACGAGATGAGGTCAAAATGATAGATGTTTAATGTTTGGCTTTGGTGGACTATGTGTTAAATATCATACAAGATCAACTGTGCAAGATTGATCCTTATTTGAGAGTTCACGAGATTCGAGCTTAGTCTCTGAAGGTTAATTGTGACCATTTGTATTTGAATATTTGAAATTGTGAAGGAAAGACCAGTGTCTAGTTTTTGGACCATAGATTTCGATAGAATATGAATTTGATCATGTAAAAATCAAAGAGGTAGAGGACTCCAAGGTGCATTTGGATATATAGATTTGAAGATATGAAAGTGTGTACACACAAAGTTATTGAGATCCAAAATTGACTGTGTTTGTATATGCTCTGCAAGTGACTTGAGAAGGATATTCAAGCTTATGTAGTTATTGTTTAGATGTTTCATGATGAGTTAGCTATTGGGGAGTGTTTTAGACTCCATGAGGTTACTATATGTGGTTTTTATAGGTGTGATCAATCTATCTTAAGTATGAAGAATGCTTAAGAGGTTGACTATATGTTCATTAATGGCATTCTAATGTATAAGGTCTATGTTTGAGTTTTTTGGGCATATGCAGAGGTGAGCTAAGATGACTATGATTATTTAAGGATGTCCTAGGGGACACAAGGAGTGGAACTATGTGTTTTCAAGTGGTCCTATGTTCTTAATTTTCTTGAAGATGTATCAAAAGGGTGAAGGGGTCTCCATAGGACCTAAAAGTGACTTAGGCCTATTTTGAAAGGGGATTGTGCTTAAGTGTGACCCATATGAGATGCCTTAAGGATGAAGGTGTGTTTTATGGCTGATAAATATTATTATGATCTTGTTAATTCATGATTTCTCTATATATAGTGGAACCAAATGTGTTGGGTTCTACTCTTGTTGAGTGAGATATTTGAGAGAGACTGAAGAGAGATTTGTGTGTGCTTTATGGAGTGAAGGATGGGTAGAGTGACCTAAGGATGATTTGAAGAGTATAATAGATTGAATACTATTTATATGATGTGTAGATAATAATTATATTGATAGAATAGTGCTCTTGTAGATTGAGTGTGAGTGAAGGTGAAGAGAGAGTTTGTGGAGAGGTTAGATAATCAAGAGGTCCATCATTAGGTATTGAAGACATTAGTTTTAAGGTGGAAGTGTTATTTACAAGGAAGCTCTAAAAGAATCAATCTTTCTCAAGGGTAGTTGCTCCTTTTGAAATAGGGTTTCACTAAAGACATTTGACCAGAAGGACTTGATCAAGGTTGTAGGTTAGAAGGACTTGACTGAAGGTTCTTTATTAGTCTCTTGTTTGTAATCTTCTTATATGATAGTATTCTATGTGTTTGCAAGATTGAGAGTGGGTTTTATTCCCTAAGATGGTTTCCCACATACATCTTATGGTGTGTATGTGATCTTTCTTTATGGTCATTGTTCACTACTATGAATGATTTGTATGTTTCATGAATGATTGTTTTACATGCTTAAGTATTTACAAGGGTTTGGAAATTGAATTTGATTGTTTGCCATCACTGATTCACCCCACCCCCCCGCCCCCCCCCCCCCCCCCCCCCCCCCCCCGCCCCCCCCGCCTCTCAGTGGATTGTAACTCTAACAAGGTTTGGGTTTACTTCCTTGAACTCAATAGTATAACATTCTTTCATTCAACACTTTGAATGCATAAAAATTTTGAAATTTATTTTTACATGGGGAATATCATAGTGAAAAATTAGAGAAATTTATCAGATCAAAGAAATGAAATATTGTGATAATATACATTAAAAAAATGTAAAATGTTCTAGACAATTACATGTGGTTGTATGGGATATAAAACATAATATTCATATGTGACAAAACATGTTTTGTTGGCAACAAAAAAGAGTCCATTTTATTTGGATTTATTCATAGTTGGTAATTTGATGGTACACCACATTCAGATAGGAAAATATTCACATAGTTAAGTACATGGTTAGATCATGTGGGGCCATTCCCAAATATGCATCACTCTTTGGAAACATACAAAAGAACACAGTGACTACTGTTACAACAAATTATGTAAATAAAGGTAATTTCATTAAATTTTATGGTGACTCAGATAGAATTATTGTAAAGTACAAAATTTATTGGTACTTATAACATGTTGATGACTAAGTTTCATATTTATATGGAAGTTGATTAATTTTATAGCCACTTAGAATCATTTGTGTATATATAAACAAATGCAATTGTTTTTTAATAAATAATTAATTTTTTTAGCCTAGTATGTTGACTAATTAATGTATTCAAACAAGATAGTATTTTCACTTAATCGTTAAGTTACATGTTTAAATGAAAATCTTATTATACAATCTAACTCGCCTGATTCTCTCATTTTGATAATGGTTCACAGAACGTGATCTAAAACATCAATTAAAAAATTACATTTTTTTATATAAATCTACATCAACATAAAGAAATTTATGAAGTTTAAATTGACCCAAAATTAAACAAAGTTGACTATTCCAATGATTAAAATTGTTTAAATCATAGAATATGTATATAAAATGGTTAGAATTGTCACATTGATACTGGTCATTCATGTATTCTCATTTATTACTATGAATCTAAGGAATTAAGAATGATATTGTATCTCCTTTTCATGCCACACAACACTTTTTTATCAATCTAGGTTCATGTCATGCCCTTGATCTATCAATATGTTGTTGAGTTGTCTTGGTCGAGAGAACTTCCTTCAGACACATGGTCTATTTTTATTGCCTCACATCCTCACATTGATAAAAATTTGTAGTATACCATTTACCTTCTAGGTGGTGCATAATAAGTGATAACATGACACATTACTTATCGATAGTACTGCATCAAAATTTCACATTGGGAAACTCCTTATCCATGCCCATGTAAGGTGTGTACAACTTAATTAACACTGGTTCGGGCCACATGTCCTATTTTTATAACATCTTACCATGAAAATTTTAATTTTAAATTCATAATTTTGGTCCATGCCACATGTCACTTTTTTGAAAATTTGTAGTTATTTGGGTTGTTCAAAGCTTCACATACTATGTTCCATATTAGGGTTCTATCTGGATCCACATGCCAATATTTTGTTAGGTTACATAAATCTAACCTATATCCACACTCATTATTGGGGGGATTCTTCATTAGATTATTTATCATTTTAAAGGCAAAATTATGGAAGATTATAGTCATACTACAGCATCAGACATCCACACATGTCTTTCATGGCATTGACTATGCTTTGTAGCATCTCACTCAAATAGACAAAAATGTATATTAGGCACAAAGAAGAGATGTGTATATTGATCTTTTGTATTTTAACTAGTCTTAATAATGAATTGTAAGGAATATCTACTACTATTCATTATCCTAATATCTTGAATTGAGATCGATACCATTATTATATGTATTAAATTTATGTTTCATATATTTAAATGATAATTGAATTAGACATCATTTTATGTATTATTATTATTATCGATGTTTCAATTATTTATGTTTAATTAAGAAATGTATGTTGAAATATCCTAAGAGATACTTCCTTTGTATAAAATTAGTACCATGTGAGATAGTCAAACTATCAAATCATGACATAGTGTAGGGTTTAATATGTCAACACACATTCACATTCAAAATTATTCACCGTGAAGGATGAGGTCTAGGTGAGAAAAGTTTTTATTTTAATACATGAATAGTGAAAATATGTGAGTAAGTGAAAAAGTGACACATGACCTACCACTACTACATTATAATATCATATTTGGAAACCTCATCTCTATGTTCGTGTAGTGTATGGTTGTAAGTGAGTGAGATCATGACATGCAACACCATCTTATTATCTCATATTCTTGCATTTAAAAAGTTTGTCTTGATACCTTATAGTAAGTGATTGCGAGTGAAAAATATTGTGACACATAACAACGTCTCATTGTCTTTTAGCAATTTTATGAAGATGCAAGTAGTAAGTAAAAAAATTACATATTCAGAATTAATAGTGAAATAAAACTTGTTATGAAGAGGTGCAAAAAAATATGATTGTTTGAGAAGTGAATATTAGTTTTTTAAAAGATTAAAGTTAGGAATACTACAAGAGATGCAAAAATTAAAATGAAACAAGTGGCATCATATTTCATTTCAACATCACATCTATGCACCATACTGTGAAGACTTTTGAAAAATGATTTATTAATGGTGAAAGATAGAAACTTAAGACCAATGCAATAAAATAAGAAAATATAAATAAAGTTACAATAGTATTATTTCCCATTATACACAAGATAATAATATTATCACTTTCAAAATAAATATGTCCCATTATACACAAGATAAGAATATTATCACTTAGGAAGTTAAGAATCCAATATTATTATCTTGTGTATAATGGACACATGCCCATTTTTCACAAGATAAGTATTTTTATTTATATGGTAAAATGATTCTATTGGGGCCCTCACCCATATAAATATATTAATAACTTAATACATTCTTGTTTTCTATATGAAAAGAAATAAAGAGAATATACTGGATGAAATGTTAAGGATAAAGATTAAAGAAGGTATATAGTAAAAGTAACAACAAGATTACAATCAAAGAGTTTAACTTTTATTATCCTTCTTAAACATAGTTACATCATATGGGTATAAGAATGCCTTCATGTGAGGGTATAATTTATATAGTGTGTCCTTACCCATGAGAATATAGAAAACCTCTTGAGAAAACACCACTCACATGTTGTACTTTCAGATAACCTTATCAATTATTAATTTATGGCTTTGGAGAATGATGTGGATTATTTAGGTAGGCCTAAAGGGTGATCAGCATGTTTAATCAACCAAAAATATATGTTGAGAAGGCTAACAAGTCTATTTTTCATACCTCTTTCCCTTGTAGAGATTACAACCATCGAAGGGACACTTGACAAAGTATTGTCTTAAACCAAAGTTGAGATGGGATTCGTAGGAAATTTACACTTGTCAAAAGCCTTCTTGGAATGTCATCCCAATGATTTATCTAGATTTGCCTCTATGGATTCAAGGTGAGATATAATTGAGGAGGAGGTGTCATGCTCACCTTTCCTTTTGAATGTCTTCAATCATGGAACTTTGGTGTTTAAGGCTCTCTCCAAGTCATTTTTTCCACATTTCATAGCTCAACAAGACCTCCTTTAAATTTTTT
Organism: Torreya grandis; assembly: GCA_037957365.1. NCBI lineage: Eukaryota > Viridiplantae > Streptophyta > Pinopsida > Cupressales > Taxaceae > Torreya > Torreya grandis. Next base: position 2,778,834 of record JARHVA010000123.1, on the reverse strand, counting down.
ATAGGTTGGTAGAGTTCCCAAATAACCTTCAATAATTTGGTTTCATGAGTCTATTCTTCTCCCATTACTTAGATAATAATGAATTGGTGAGTGTTAGATTCTAGAATAATTGGGGTAAGAGCAACAATTAGGTCATGGATTAGCTTATTTTTTCATGAAGGGTGGGTTGACTATTACTATAAAGACCAATAACAATTTCTAATTCTATCTTTTGAGGATGATATCACCATCAAAGTAGGTACAAATAATTTTTAAATATGATAGATATTGAGTAGCTTGAGAGAGAGATGGCATGTTTGCTATGAAGAATGATGTATGAGGAATGAGATAATTTTTTGATGAAGATGAATAATTTAACAGAGAAAGGAGAACTGACATCATAACCACCAGACATGATTTCCATACTCTATGTGTGGGAGTTTTAATACATCCATTTATCATTGTCATCCTTTCTAAACATGGGAGAGTTTATTTTAGATTTATAAGGGTACAAGTAATGTCTGTGAGAATGGGAGAGTTAATATTCTCTTTTTTCATTTTTATCATTTATGAGTGTGGGAGAGTCAGTATTCTATTTTGTCAAATGACTATCAATTAGGTCGCTAAAGTATACTACATTATTATTTTCAATAATAAATAAATTTTATTAGTGTACAGTATCCCAGATTTGCTATGATATCAACATCTTTCTTAGCCTCACTAAAAAAATGATTGTTTTTTGTTTCATTGAATTTTGGGAACATTCTAAGAATCTAATTTTATTTTTAATATTGAGCTCAACTTCTAATTGAAGGGGAGGAGTCTTTATTTAATTTTGAATTGATTGAATCAAAATTGAGTATTAATTACTACATTCTTTGTGAAAAATATTAGATTAATTCAACATATGACATTATATATCTAGTTTTTTAACATTAAATTCCAAAAAAATAGAAATTAGAATTCTTAAAAGATGATATGTAATTCCAATAAACTTTAAATTATAATTCGATAATAGCAAAACTAGGTCATTTGCTTTTTATGTTTGTTTTTGTGTTTATTCCTTTATTTCTTTATCGTCTATTATTTTGAGAGTTTTCTCCCTTACTAGGGATGGCAAAAAAAGCCATCCCTCTCCATTCCCTGCGGGTTTTCATCCCAAAGCCCGCAAGGGTAGCCATTTTTACTGCCCATGCTTCGACCCCCAAGCCTTCTTTGCTCGCAGGGGTGGCAAAATTTGCCATCCCCCCTATCTCCTTGTCAAGCAGCCCTTCCCTACAGGGGTGGAAAAATTCACCACCCCTCCCTCTTTCTCCTCCCAACTTGCAAGGGCGGCAAATTTTGCCATCCCTGCAGGCCATCCCTGCAGGGGTGGTGAAAATTGCCGCCTTTACTTTCTGCCTTACCTTCCCTGCAAGGGCGATGAAATTCGTTGCCCTTAACTTTTTCCTCCTTTAGCCTGTAAAGGTGGCAAAATTTTTTGCCTATACAGGCTGTCCCTGCATGGGCGGTGAATTTTGCCGCCCGTGCATCACTCCCCCGAATTTTGCCAACTCTGGGGAAATTTTTGCGTTGACTTTTTCTCCCCTTTTTCCTCCTCATTTTTCAGTCTTTTCTTCCACCCGGCATTTTTAAGTGACCTCCATTGACCATGATCACTTAAAATTATGCTTTTCCCTTTCATCCACTCTCTTCTAATCTAGCAATCATGTTTGCAGTACCTTCAGAGAGCTCTTGTTCATCAGCACATGTTCAGTCAAAACTAGTTCCCATGTCTGAAGTGTCTCTGAAAAAGGCAAAGACCATGAAGTATAAGTATCAGGGCATCTTCTTGCTCACGTCGATCTCTTCAAATGTCAATGACATCAGGGACACCGAGATTGGCCACATGGACATGGCCGAATTCCTAGCACAAATAAAGGCGACGAATCCAAGCACTGCGATGAAGAGGATCATCGAAAGTAACATCCACCTAGTGGCCACCTTTTTAGTAGTATCACATCACACTGAGTTCATTCTCCAATGTGCTTGCTTCTACAACAAAGAGACCAGGTTGGTCTCAGACACCAGCGACAACATGGTGATTCGATTAGACCCCAAATTCATCGATAAAGTTTTCATGTGCCCTCTAGCCACTGAAGTAACCAAGATTGACTTTGTGGACGCACAGAAGGAATACGACAAAGACCCTAAGAGGGAAAAGAAGGTCATGAATTATAAATGGCTGAAAACCCCTAAGACTAGCTTATCAAGATGGCCACAAAACTTTCCAAGGAGTGACTTTATTGAGGAGGTTGGGGACTTGATCACCCTTCTCAGTAGGGTACGAGGCCTCCCGTCCTCTTCACTATTTCATGAATAGATGTATCCATTCATTAAAATCATCCTCCAGGGCAAACAAGTCATCTTTTGGGGAGAGCAGATCAACAATGCTTTCCATGAATAGCTATCCAAGGTGCAAACCTCTTACAAGTTCTATATGACTTCGTACCTTATGTACATAGCTACCACAATGTGGACTTTTCCAGGCTTGACCACAAAGGGGGATAGAAAGGCAACCCCAGTGTACTCATTTTACCCTCAGCTGACTCTACAAGAATCAACCCACCACTTCAAGAGGGTAAATGATGCCTTTTTTGCCACATTTATATGCCTCTTTGACCCTCAACTTGAGCAGAAGAGAGTATCAGACGAGGCTTGGATAGTGGTCAATGATTACGGTTGTATGTTCCTTCAGTTCCCCACCTTCTGCTATCTTCAGATTGGGTTTTTTCAAGGCTACTCCTACATGCTCCCCAGGTTCCCTTCAGATAAGCTAGTACTAATGAAACTTTGCCGACAACTAATTATCATGCATACCAGACAAATGGAGCTGAAGAAACTAGGTTTCAGGTTTCCAATTGAGATTGGTAAGTACTCCATTGCAACAGCAGCCAAAGCCAAGGTCATGAAAACTGAAATGTAGATGGTCACTCTAAGACCATTTAAGAGAAGGGAAAAATTTGACTACAGGGGCGTCAAGGACAAAATCAGAAGGAAAACCCAGTTCCACGAGCCCATGATTGAAGACATTTGGATCGACCTAAGGACAGCCGAGGAAATCAAAAAAATGGACTTTTGCAGGCTGACCCTAGAGCAGATCGAATACATGGGACTTGCAAAGATCCCCTCTGGCCTGATCGATGATAAAAATGTTATCAATAGCAGATACTTGGCAGAGAAGGTTGTTGGTTTTCCTCTTCCTCCAACACAGTGGTCTCAGAAGGAGCTGACTTGTCTGAGAAAGAGATTCAAACCAATATTGGCTAACACCAATGATTGGTTAGCAGCCAAAGAGATCATCCTAAAAGAGTTTGTCACAGGATCAGAGGCTGAATACCAAGCAGAGTTGAAGAGGAAGGCTAAAAATAGAACTAAAAACAAAGATGATTTACCTTCTCCTTCTAAGCCTCACAAGCGTAGAATCATCTTTGTATCTAAGAAATCTAAGACTGCAAAAGAGCCTGAAGTGGTAACAAAAGGAATCGAGGAACAGAGTCCTCAGACACAGGCAACCCAACCCATGGAGATAGATGATCAACCAAAAGGGCAACCAGGCACTGGACCTTCACTCTCAATAGAAGAAGCGTAACCACTCAAGAACGTCTCTCCTTCTCCTCCTCAATCTCCCATGGTACCCTCTTCTCCTATCTCTCCGATCAGTGTTCCCTCTTTCAGAGCCACCTCTCCTTCCAGAGTCATATTCAGTGATCCTCAGGGTGCTTCTGGAGGTTCTTCTCACTCTTCTACATCTATTCCAAGTTTATCATCTCCTTCCTTCAACTTGGCAGCAAGCCCTGCACAAGAGCCAGAATCAGTGGTTGGTGCAGTTTCGCCAGTCACTCCAACTACAACTACTATCACCACCAGCAGTGTAGAAGCCATCGCAATAACACCAGCAGAGGGAACCATTACCATAGTAGGTACTTCTCTCCCACCTTGGATGACAGCTTTCACCCATAAAAGAAAGAAGATGGCCATCTCCCTAGATGAATTTGACTTTGGCAAAATAGTGCTCGTGAAAGCTAAAGCTCCTAAGAGGCCAAAGATCCTCTCCAAATTGGTCGAGGAACAAGGGAATTTTTTTTGGAAATGGCCAGACTTCCATAAGACGCAACCCTTGAGGGTTTCAAGATGAGTAGCTATTCCATCTCCCGTGTTAAACTTGGCAAAGTCACTCACGAAGGTGCGAAAAGTGATCTTCAGGCTGCTATGGACATCATGGTCCAAAAATTTGATCGAGAGAAGGAGATGAAAGATTATTACAAGGCCAAAATAGAGCAACTAATGTCAGTAATAAGAAAGTTCACTCTTCTCCCTGAAGTAGCAACTCTAGAGGCCTTCTCCGTAGATGACCCAGTCATTCAAAAAGTAGAAAAGACTTACTTGAAGGGAAAAGTCCTGGAGGACTATATTGAAAGGATGCATACTCAAGGAGTTTCTTTGCTATCAAAAGTTGCAGAAAGGATGAGTAAAATGAGAAAGGTAAAAGCAGAGTTAGATGACTTTGTCTCCCTTATCTCTCAAGAGATCGATAGCTCAAAAAAGGATCTTAGTAAATGGAAGGAGATGAAAAATCTGAAGAAAAGCACCCTGATATCTATCGGTGACATCTCCAGCAAGGACTCCTATGTTGAAATCAAGGAGTCATTGATCTTCAGGATCCAGGGACTCAAATATCTAATTGATGACCTCAAAGCTTTCAAGGAGGCTAGTGAAAAGAGTGACCTAAGCCTGTTGAATAAACTAGAAGAGCTGCCATTCAACCTGACCTTTAAGGACAATCAGTTCCTTCTGGTAGAAGAAATGATTCAGAGCTTCAAAGAGATGATTCGGAGAGATTTTGAAGAAAAATCCTTCTCAATGTCTTCTGTGGACAGTATTCTAGATGCTCAATTAACTTTAGAAAATCTAAAATCTAGGTTAATTGGTCATGCTAAGGCCATCACAGCATTGAAGGACGCATTGATCAGAGCCAAAATCATCTCCAAGAATACGGTTGCACCAGACAACATAGGAATTTAGGCATCCATCACTATGTACGATGCCCATATGAAGAAATCTGGCAGTAAGAACTGAATTGTTGCCCTCCTTTCTTCTTCCTTATGCACTTCTGTTTTGTGAAAAGTCATGCAATTTTGTAAAATTTAATTACATGTAAATATTTTAGAAAAATATCTCAAAGTCAAAGATGAGTCATCTTTGACCGAGATATTTTTGTATTTTATTATTTTCTGGTTTTTGAGGATTTTCTCCCTATATATAGTGGAGACCTCATTTGTAAATATCATCTTGGAAAAATAGAGAGCAAACACTCTGCCGAAATTGAAGTAACTTTTGAGACTTTGTGCTCAAACTTGTAAATCATATTTTGTTGAATGAATGAGAAGCAGGTTTTTTTCAGACTTTATGTTGAAATTATATGTGTTGTCTAGGAAATAATTTCTTATGTTCTCTTTCCTGATAATCTCTTGTTTATCTAATTTAATAAGCAAAGTGGGTGTGTTTATATTATCTAAGAGCACTTCTAAAAGATAGAGAGTAGACTTTGAGCTATATTTATCCTTGAAGGTTCAGTTATCTTTTGTAGTTTCAGGTGGATACTTTTTGCTTCATTTTATTCTATGGTTATGTTTGTTTTGAATCAGTGAAAGAAGCTACGCAAGACTGTGTGCTTACGCGAGTGTTCTTGTGGACTTTATTACTCCAGGTGATCTCCTGCTCTTCATTTGATACCATTCCTGAAAGAAGAGGAGTGTTGTTAACTAAGGATCGGGATATCTTGCTTTCATTCTTTGTACATTACCTCTGAAAAAAGAGAGGTAGATGTTGTTATACCACCCCAGGTGATATTTTTTGCTTAATTATATACATACATATAGCACATGAATATTTATAGGGAACCTCCCCTTGATGAGAGGAGAGATTTACTTTGTCCAGATCTGGTAAACCCATACTTTTCATGGTGTAAATCTCCCTATGCTATGGCTGATATACCCATTTTGTCATCAGTTAGTTGACGACAAAATATTCACTCAACAGGTTTTTGGCAACTCTGCTGGGGACCTCGGATGTGCAGTCTGAAACCTCAAGTTTCAGATTGAAGCAATCCCTACCCTTATCCATTACATAGTCTGGCGACTCTGTTCCATGTCTTACCCATTATCATTATAGCCTTACCATCTCCCTCCACCTCTGTTACATTGTCTGGTCTGCAAAACCAGAGTCACTGAGAAGAACGTGCTATTTAAAGCCTTAAGCTTCAACTTAAAGCAATTTCAGTCCCTTTTTCATTTTAAAATCTGGAAACTCCATGTTACACTAAAATCTAGAGAGCTAAAGGTGTTTTTGACCCTGTGTTTGAGTTGGCGCAGCAAAGTAACTTTGATCTCTTTCCACCGTCACCTTTCCTCCAACGTTCTAGGAGTTTTCCTCCTAATTTTATCAGGTCACTGACACAAGGTAGAGCTTCTTTTCCTGATGTTAATCATGCCCTACCTTTAAATACCCCACCAAGGTTTGTTATCCCAACATTTAATCATCTTAACATAATGGCTCAAGGCCCATGGGGTAATTCCTTTGGTTCTCTCAATTTGACTGCACTTTTGCATGAACTACCTCATATTTCTAGGAAAAAAATTCTTAAGTTTTTTGGTGATGGAAAGGTTCATCCCAATGAGCATATTGCCACTTTCTCCATAGCATGTGGCGTGATCAGCATGGAATTCGAGGATGTAGTAGTTAGACTTTTTGTGGAAACTTTGCAAGGAGCCATTGTGGATTGATTCTACCATCTGTAGGCTTAGTCAGTAACAAACTGGGATACGTTCAAGTCCAAATTCGAAGCTAGGTTTAAATCTACTGAAGATGCACACGCTTTGTTGGCTCAGCTAACACAGTTGAAAAAAGAATCCCAAGAACCCATGAGGGATTTTATAGCTAAATTCAACAAGTTGAGAAATCAGACTCCAACTGTGGCTCAGCCCATGTCAAAAAATCTCAAGTATTTTTTTATCAATTCGTAGCTTCCCAAAGTAAGTTTTTTGTTGAGTTGAGTTGGCCCTATGGATCTAGTCTTGGCTCAAAGTTTGGCTACTGAGATTGAGGATGATCTTATCCTGGCAGGTAAGATCAGAAAAGACCCTAGTAAAAATAAATTCTCTTCATCTGCTGAAAGTTCTTCAAGTACTACAGATCTTATGGTGTAGAAATTAATGAATGAACTGATAACTTTGAAGAGGTAAATGGCCCAAGATATGTTTGCTCCTACCTATCAAGATGCACCCAGGAGAATGTTCCAAAATTAGTAATATCAGGGTAATGCTACCCAGAACCAAGGGCAATCCAATCACCTACCTCCCCCTCCAGCGAGATTAGCCATTGAAGCAGCACCTGCCAATTCAGTGGTTGGTTACCTAGAAGCTGAGCATGACAATTCATTTCAACCTCAATTGGACCAACAAGAAGATGTTAATCTCTTCGATGAACATGAAGAGGAATTAGCTGATGAATCCAATATTGGTTTCTTAGATTACCAGGATGGAGCTGAAAGTAAAGGGGAAGGTTTGGATGGATCTTACGCTGTTTTCACCAGATTTCAAAATCAGTCAGCTTCACAGACTGACAAAAGAAAGGAAAATGAAGAACCCTGGCCAGTGGTTTCCATCGCTAAACGTGGGACTCCATTACCTCTATAACCAAAAGATCAGGTAACCCATAAAAAAGTAAGTACTCCCAATCACTCGATATCTTCCACTTCTCTTACTCAGATCAGTGTCGCACCTATTAAAATCCCTGATGATGGACCCTCTTCTTCTGTTGCAAGCTCTTTTCAATTATTTGATATAATTGATCATGCTAAAAAGACTAAAATTCAAATGACAGAGGTTGAATATTTGAGGGCTAACCTAGAATAGTTTGATAGGTTAGCAGAATATGTAAAAAACAAAGGCGTCCCCATAAGACAAGATTTTTTGAAGGTCGTTCTTGATCCCCCTAAAGACAAACCGGCCCAAAACAATCTTATCGTGGCCCCTCCTGTCACTCTCGAGAAAATAGAACCTTTATATGTTTCCCTACTTATAAATGGTTATAAACTGAGTAATTGTATTATAGACTCTGGAGCTTCAGATAATGTCATGCTCGCGAAAGTGGCAGATTCCCTTGGCCTGACTTTGACCAAAACTTTTGGGAGGTGTTTTTCCATGGAAAATAAGCAAGTCCCTCTTCTTGGTCAAATAAAAAATGATCAATATGCCTTCGCGGCTTTTCTAAAAAAATGGATAAAAATGACAGTTTTAGTGGCCGATGTTCCAGCATCTTACGGCATCCTACTTAGGTTAAATTTTTGCAAAGATGTAAGAGGTGAGCTAAGTATGGACTTGTCAGAAGCAAGGATCCTAGTTCAAGGTGTCATGAAGAAGTTACTTCTTGAAAAAGAAGCAAGGTATGTAGTTACCCGATCATCGGCACCGAAAGCTCAAATTTTATTTGAGTCCTCAGGCATGGGCAACTACTTCCTATCTACGGATGAAACCCATGAGGCATCTGTTGAAACTCCTTTGAGTGGTAATTTGAGATTGTGTTCAGCTGGCGTAGCGGGAAAATTGACAAATCAAGATGAACACATGGAAGAACCTCTTCCCCCAAACAAAGGAGTTTTCATAGAAAAAATAGCACCTAACGAGGTATGGACCTTAGAATTTGATGACAGCTGCTCTTTTACTGGTTTGGGAGCTGGGGTTGTGTTGGTATCTCTTCAAGGAGATATTATTCCTTTCTCTTATAAATTACAGTTCAACAATACCAACAACATGGCTGAGTACGAGTCAATATTGCTCAGACTACAGGCTGCCAGAGAAAGATGCATTAGGCTACTTCATGCTAAAGGGGATGTTGAGTTGATAGTCTGCCAGGTGAGGAACCTCTATCAGATGAAAAATGAAAGGTTGTGCCACTATCGCAACCTAGTCTGGGATCAGATTAAAAATTTTGACGCTTTTAACATCTCTATCATTTCGAGGGAATTCAATGACCAAGCAGATGCATTGGCTGTCTCTACCACCCTTCTAGTCCCTCACCCAGACTTTAAGGGAGATAAGTATACTATTGAGCTGGTCTTTCAACCAAGTGTACCAGATAATGCCAGCCATTGGCAAGTGTTTAACAATGATGATCAAATCGTCACCTTCTTAGAGCAAAAGGATAGTTTTGAACAATTACATTTTGAAGGTAGTGAACTCTGAGAATGTGAAACAACTCCTGAGACCAATACAAATTCAGGTGAGGATTTCCTATAGCTTAAGGGTAATAAGATTCCTAAAGGTCTAGTTTCCCTAGAAAAGTTGTTTGATAACCATGACAGGTTTGTCAAATAATAGCGAATAAATTCAAATTCTTCCCAAGATTTTGATCAAGTCAACTTGGGAACCAAACGCAATCCTAAGATATTAAACATTGGGAAATGTTGCACTCTCGAGGAAAGATTTGAGCTTGCTAGTCTACTCTGCCAGTATATGGATGTATTGGCCTATTCCTATGATGATCTGAAATCACTCATGCTAAATGACATTCGTCACGACATTCCCCTAAAAATGAACTCTGTACCTTACAAGCAGAAATCCAGGCAATATAATCCAAAAATTTTAGGTACTATTTTAGCTAAGATATAAAATATGCTGGATGCCTAGATAATTTTTCTAATCTATCACTCAACATGGATTACCAACATAATACCTGTCAAAAAAAAGAATGGCAAAATTCAAATATGTGTGGATTTCAGAAACTTAAATCAGTTGTCTTTAAAAGATAACTACCCTCTTCCCATCATGGATCAAGTTTTGCAGATGGTAACAGGTTCAAAAATATTATCAATGCTAGACAGCTTTTTAGAGTACAATCAGGTCAAAGTCAGAAAAGAAGATCAGCACAAGACAGTGTTCACCACGCCTTGGGGCACATTCGCTTACCGAAGAATGTCTTTTGGTCTAATAAACCCAGGCACCACTTTTCAAAGGGTGATGGATCTTGATTTCAAAGATGAGATGGAAAAATTCATTGTAGTATACCTGAATGATCTGATAGTGTTTTCAAAACATCATTCTGAGCATGTTCACCATTTATAAAAGATACTGGAATGTTGTCATCAAAACAGTATCTCTTTAAACCCAAAGAAATCTATCTTTGGAGTAACTGAAGGGAAACTTCTTAGACACATCGTGTCTCGAGAAGGTATTAAAATTGATCCAAAAAGAGTCAATTCCATTTAGGAACTTACTCTGCCTACTAGCAAGACCACGGTTCACTCTTTCTATGGAAAGGTGAATTTTCTCTGAAGGTTTATTCCTGAGTTTGCTAAAAGAACCCGTCATATTGTCAACATGATGAAGGGCAATGCTACATTTAGGTGGACTGCTGAGGGTAAATCAGTGTTCAAAGAGATTAAGAAAGCAATTGCCCATGCACCAGTCTTGGTCTGCCCAGATTACACTAAAAGTTTTAAAATATATAGTTAATCCTCCAAACATACACTATCGGCTATTCTGGTCCAGCAAAATCCAAAAGGTGCAGAATCTCCTATTTCATTCATGAGTTGTCCACTCAAGGATCATGAGCTAAAATACTCCCTTATGGAGAAGCATGCATACGCTGTGGTCAAAGCGGTCAAACATTTCAAGTTTTATATCCTGAACTCTCACACTAAAGTTCTCGTACCAGACACTACAATAAAATCCATTTTGACTCAACAGGAGTTGGGTATGAAGAGAGTAACTAGATTGCCAAAACTCAAGAGTTTGATCTGGACATCAAACCAACCAAACTCGTACGGGGGAAAGGTCTTTGCCAGTTGATTGTCAACAACATTCCAGGCAAAGCAGAACATGAAGAAGTAGATATCGAAGGCAAGCCTACGGTCCTCTTTGTTGCCACTACTGATGAATGGTATTCTGACATTACTCATTTTCTAACATATGGTGAGTGTTCCACTCATCTTTCTTTTAAAGAGAAATGAAATATTAAATTGAAAGCAGTTGGTTATGTCCTGTGGGACAATAGTCTTTACAAGAGAAACCTGGACGGGTTATTTCTTCGTTGTGTTGACAAGGTGCAATAAGAAAGACTCTTAGAATCTTTCCACAATCTGGCCTGTGGAGAACATTTTTCCGCATCGGTGACAGTGCACAAAATTCTATGAGTAAGGTATTATTGGCCCACGTTGTTCCAAGATGCCTACAAATGGGTACATAGGTGTGAATTGTGTTAGCAATTCTTTGGAAAGCCTAAGCTGTCTGCTTTGCCTCTCAAGCCGGTTATGATCGAGGAACCATTTCAGCAATGGGGTATTGACTTCATTGGGGTAGTCAACCCATCTTCGAGTGCTAGACATGATTATGTCCTCATGGCAATAGATTACTTTACTAAGTGGGTGGAGGCCATCTCAACCAAGCATGCTACGTCTGAAGTGGTATGCAGCTTTCTCAAAGAAAATATCATCTCTAGATTTGGAGTCCCACTGAAGATCATAACAGATAATGCAGCCTATTTTTCATCACATGAAATTACTCAATTCTATTTTTATTATGGGATTATCTTATCCCATACTTTAGATTATTTCCCTCAAGGAAATGGCCAAGCAGAATCAAGTAACAAGAACCTGGTGACTATTATCAGAAAGTTGGTGGACGACAATCAAAGAACATGGCACAAAGCATTGTATGATGCTTTGTGGGCGGATAGAGTAACACCCAAAAGGTCTATAGGTATGTCCTTTTTCCAGATTTTTTATGGTTTGAATGCTGAAATCCCCATCACCCTTAAACTGTCAGTGTTTAGGTTAACTAAAGCAATTGAAGACTCAACCTTCAAAAGCTCGATCGACAAAAGAATCATGTATCTAAGCAAGTTGAATGAGCGTCAAGTTATGGTAGTAGATCAAATTAAGGAACATCAAAACTGGGTAAAGACACTCTTTGATAAGAAAGCTAAAGTTCACGAATTCCAAGTCAGAGATCAAGTCTTGTTGTGGGACAAGAGGCGAGAACCAAAAGAGATGCACGGCAAATTTGACTCTTTGTGGAGAGGCCCGTTTACCATTCGACAGCTCTGTGGTGAGGCCAGATTCTTGCTAGAGTACCAAGATGGAATACTATTTGCACTACCTCACAGTGAACAATATCTGAAGCTGTTCAATCCTTGAGGCTTGAGGAAGCCTACTTGTATATATGTACAGCTTTTATGTTTTGTCTATTTTTTTTTGTTTTTAGCCTAACTCCGTAGCCCAATGGCTTGTATGAAGGCACTTAGAGAATGGTTTCTACTCTCATTAATCAATTTGATTAACAAAATTTCCCCAGCAGGAGCCAGTTGTTGTTTCTAAAAATGGATTAGCTCATTTTTGAAAACAACCCCCTACGAAACTTGTCTATTTCATCTTGTCTCTCTAAGTTTGTTTTTCAAGACAGATTTCAAATTCATTCTTGTCTTGGCCTAGGAACATGAAAGTGACCATGATCTCATTACGACCAAGGAACCCCTCTCCCAGACTACCTCTTCCAGAGTTGGTCTTTTCTTCCTTTTTGCGCACGGGCGGCAAATTTTGTCGCCAATGCATTTTTGACCCTTGGAAAATAAGGGCGGCAATTTTTGTCACCCCTACATTTTTCCTACAAGGGCGGCATTTTTTTTCTCCCTTACATCTTAGCCTACAAGGGTGGAAAAATTTGCTGCCCTTGCATTCAGACCCACCAAGACATGCAAGGGTGGTAAATTTTGCCACCCGAGCATGCCTCAGTTTCCATGCATGACATTTATTGCAGCACGTGGCGGGTTGTTGGGGTTGATTTGAGCCTCATTTCTTCTCATTATTTCCTCCTCTCCTCCTTCTTTCTGTGTCTGGGTCATTTGACGAGCGATTGGAAGTGCATTTTCGTAGATTCGAGCTTGTGGCACGAGTAGTTTTTTAGGTAGGTCTTGCATTTTATATTTGTTTTTGTTTTTCTTCCTTTATTTCTTTATCTTTTTTTGTTTTTAGAGTTTTTTGTCTTGTTGGGGCTGGCAGAAAAAGATGTCCCTCTCCATTCCCCATGGGTTTTCATCCCAAAGCCCGCCCATGCTTCGGCCCCCAAGCCTTCTTTGCTCGTAGGGGCGGAAAAATTCGTCGTCCCCCTTATCTCCCTATCGAGTAACCCTTCCCTGCAAGGGTGGCAAAATTTTCTGCCCTTCCTTCTTTCTCCTCCCAACTTGCAAGGGTGGCAAATTTCACCGTCCCTACAGGCCATCCCTGCAGGGGTGGCAAAAATTGTCGCCCCTACTTTCTGCCTTACCTTCCCTGCAAGGGCGGCAAAATTCACTGCCCCTACAGACCTTCCCTACAAGGGTGGAAAAATTTTCTACCCTTAACTTTTTCCTCCTTTATCCTGCAAAGGTGGAAAAATTCACTGCCTATGCAGGTCGTCCCTTCATGGGCGACAAATTTTGCTGCCCGTGCATCACTCCTCCAAATTTTTCCAACTCTGGGGAAATTTCTAGGTTAACTTTTTTTCCCCTTTTCCTCTTTGTTTTCCAGTCTTTTCTTCCATCCAACCTTTTTAAGTGACCTCTATTGACCATGATCACTTAAAATTGCACTTTTCCCTTTCATCCACTCTCTTCTAATCTAGCAATCATGTCTGCAATACCTTCAGAGAGCTCTTGTTCATCAGCACCTGTTCGGCCAAAACTAGTTCCCATGTCTAAAGCGTCTCTGAAAGAGGTGAAGACCATGAAGTATAAATATCAGGGCATCTTTACGCTCACGTCAGTCTCCTTGAATGTCGACAACATCTAGGACACCGAGATCGGCCACGTGGACATGGCCAAATTTCTAGCACAAACAAAGTCAACAAATCCAAGCACCGGGATGAAGAGGATCGTCGAAAGTAACATCCACCTGGTGGCCGCCTTTCTAGTAGTAGCACATCACACTGAGTTCATTCTCCAATGTGCTCGCTTCTACAACAAAGAGACCAGGTTAGTTTTAGATGCTAGCAGCAACATGGTGATTCAGTTAGACCCCGAATTCATCGATAAAGTTTTCATGTGCCCTCTAGCCACTGAAGTAACCAAGATTGACTTCATGGATGCGCAGAAGGAATATGACAAAGACCCTAAGAGGGCAAAGAAGATCATGAATTACAAATAGCTAAAAACCCCTAGGACTAGCTTATCAAGATGGCCACAAAACTTTCCAAGGTGTGACTTTATTGAGGAGGTTGGGGACTTGATCACCCTTCTCAGCAGGGTACGAGGCCTCCCGTCCTCTTCACTATTTCATGAATGGATGTATCCATTCATTAAAATCATCCTCCAAGGCAAACAAGTCATCTTTTGGGGAGAGCAGATCAGCAATGCTCTCCATGAACAGCTATCTAAGGTGCAGACCTTTTACAAGTTCTATATGACTTCGTATCTTATGTACATAGTTGCTACAATGCAGACTTTTCAAGTCTTGACCACAGAGGGGGATAGAAAGGCAACCCCAGTGTACTCATTTTACCCTTAGTTGACTCTGTAAGGATCAACCCACCACTTCAAGAGGGTAAATGATGTCTTTTTTGCCACATTTCTATGCCTCTTTGACCCTCAGCTTGAGCAGAAGAGAGTATCAGACGAGGCCTGGATAGTGGTCAATGATTACGACTGAATGTTCCTTCAGTTCACCACCTTCTGCTATCTTTGAGTTGGATTTTTCCAAGGCTACCCCTACATGTTCCCCAGGTTCCCTTTAGATAAGCTAGTACTAATGAAACTTTGCCGACAACTGATTGTCATGCATACCAGATAAATGGAGCTAAAAAAACTAGGTTTCAGGTTTCCAATTGAGATTGGCAGGTACTCCATTGTAATAGCAGCCAAATCCAAGGTCATGAAAACTAAAATGCAGATGGTCACTCTTAGACCATTTAAGAGAAGGGAAAAATTTGACTATAGGGGCGTCAAGGACAAAACCAAAAGGAAAACCCAGTTCCACTAGCCCATGATTGAAGACATCTAGATCGACCTAAGGACAGCTGAGGAAATTAGGAAAATGAACTTTTACAGGCTGACCCTAGAGCAGATCAAATACCTGGGACTTACAGAGATCCCCTCTAGCCTGATTGATGATAAAAATGTTATTAATAGCAGATACTTGGCAGAGAAGGTTGCTGGTTCCCCTCTTCCTCCAACATAGTGGTCTCAGAAGGAGCTGACTTCTCTGAGAAAGAGATTCGAACCAATATTGGCTAACACCAATAATTGGTTAGTAGCCAAAGGGATCATCCTAAAAGAGTATGTCACAGGATCAGAGGCTGAATACCAAGTAGAGTTGAAGAGGAAGGCTGAAAATAGAACCAAAAATAAAGATGATGTACCTTCTCCTTCTAGGCCTCACAAGCCTAGAATCATCTTTGAATCTAAGAAATCTAAGACTGCAAAAGAGCCTGAAGTGGTAATAAAAAGAATAGAGGAATAGAGTCCTCAGACACAGGCAGCCTAGCCCATGGAGACAGATGATCAACCAAAAGGGCAACTAGGCACTGGACCTCCACTCTCAATAGAAAAAGCACAGCCACTCAAGAACGTCTCTCCTTCTCCTCCTCAGTCTCCCGTATTACCCTCTTCTCCTATCTCTTCGATCAGTGTTCCTCTTCTGGAGCCACCTCTCCTTTCAGAGTCATATTCAGTGATCCTCAGGGCACTTCTAGAGGTTCTCCTCACTCTTTTAGGTCTATTCCAAGTTTATCATCTCCTTCCTTCAACTTGGCAGCAAGCCCTGTACAAGAGCCAAAATCAGTGGTTGGTGCAGTTTCGTCGGTCACTCCAACTATGACTACTGTCGCCACTAGTAGTGTAGAAGTCACCATAGTAACACCAATAAAAGGAACCATTACCATAGCAGGTACTTCTCTCCCACCTTGGATGACAGCTTTCACCCCCAAAAGAAAGAAGATGGCCATCTCCCCAGATGAATTTGACTTTGGCAAAATAGTGCCCGTGAAAGCTAAAGCTCCTAAGAGGCTAAAGATCCTCTCCAAATTGGTCGAGGAACAAGGGCAAAATTTTTTGGAAATGGCTAGACCTCTACAGGATGCAACCCTTGAGGGTTTTGAGATGAGCAGCTATTCCATCTCTCATTTTGAACTTGGCAAAGTCACTAACGAAGGTGCGAAAAGTGATCTTCAGGCTGCTATGGACATCATGGTCCAAAAATTCGATCGAGAGAAAGAGATGAAATATTATTACAAGGCCAAAATAGAGCAGCTAAAGGCAATAATAAGAAAGTTCACTCTTCTCCCTGAAGCAACAACTCCAGAGGCCTTCTCCGTAGATGACCCAGTCATTCAAAAAGCAGACAAGACTTACTTGAAGGGAAAAGTCCTGGAGGACTATATTGAAAGGCTGCATACTCAGGGAGTTTATTTGCTATCAGAGGTTGCAGAAAGGATGGGTAAAATGAGAAAGGTAAAAGCAGAGTTAGATGACTTTGTCTCCCTTATCTCTCAAGAGATCGATAGCTCAAAAAAGGATCTTAGTAAAAGAAAGGAGATGAAAGATTTGAAGAAAAGCACCCTGATATCTATCGATGTCATCTCCAGCAAGGACTCTTATGTTGAAATCAAGGAGTCACTGATCTTCAGGATCCAGGTACTCAAAGATCTAATTGATGACCTCAAAGCTTTCAAGGAGGCTAGTGAAAAGAGTGACCTAAGCTTGTTGAATAAACTAGAAGAGCTGTCATGTAACCTGACCTCTAAGGACAATCAGTTCCTTTTGATAGAAGAAATGATTCAGAGCTTCAAAGAGATGATTCAGAGAGATTTTGAAGAAAAATTCTTCTCAATGTCTTCTGTGGACAGTATTCTAGATGCTCAATTAACTTTGAAAAATTTAAAATCTAGGTTAATTGGTCATGCTAAGGCCATCACAGCATTGAAGGACGCATTGATCAGAGCCAGAATCATCTCCAAGAACACAGTTGCACCAGACAGCATAAGAATTTAGGCATCCATCACTATGTACGATGCCCATATGAAGAAATCTGGCAGCAAGAACTGAATTGTTCCCCTCCTTTCTTCTTCCTTCCTTATGCACTTCTATTTTGTGAAAAGTGCATGCAATTTTGTAAAATGTAATTACATGTAAATATTTCAGAAAAATATTTCAAAGTCAAAGATGAGTCATCTTTGACCGAGATATTTTTGTATTTTATTATTTTTTGATTTTTGAGGATTTTCTCCCTATATATAGTGGAGACCTCATTTGTAAATATCATCTTGGAAAAATAGAGAGCAAACACTCTGCCGAAATTGAAGTAACTTTTGAGACTTTGTGCTCAAACTTGTAAATCATATTTTGTTGAATGAATGAGAAGCAGGTTTATTTTAGACTTTGTGTTGAAGTTATCTGTGTTGTCTAAGAAATAGTTTCTTATGTTCTCTTTCCTGATAATCTCTTGTTTATCTAATTTAATAAGCAAAGTGGGTGTGTTTATATTATCTAAGAGCGCTTCTAAAAGATAGAGAGTAGACTTTGAGCTATCTTTATCCTTGAAGATTCAGTTATCTTTTGTAGTTTCACGCGGAGACTTTGTGCTTCATTTTATTCTATGGTTATGTTTGTTTAGAATCAGTGAAAGAAGCTACGCAAGACTGTGTGCTTACGCGAGTGTTCTTGTGGACTTTATTACTCCAAGTGATATCCTACTCTCCATTTGATACCATTTCTAAAAGAAGAGGAGTGTTGTTAACTAAGGATCAGGATATCTTGCTTTCGTTCTTTGTACATTACCTCTGAAAAAAGAGAAGTAGATGTTGTTATACCACCCCAGGTGCTATTTTTTGCTTAATTATATACATACATATAGCGCGTGAATATTTATATGGAACCTCCCCTTGATGAGAGGAGAGATTTACTTCATCCAGATCTGGTAAACCTATACTTTTCATGGTGTAAATCTCCCTATGTTGTGGCTGATATACCCATTTTTTCATCAATTAGTTGACGACAAAATATTCACCCAACACACATAATATCATGATCATGAAGCACACAAGGACATGACTCGGCTCTGGTTGAACTCTAACCTAACATGGACAACATGTCCATGACATAGACTATAGGATTATTAAACATAATGATGCACCATGTGAAAATAAACAAATAATTAAATCATAGGACATGCAATGCAACACACATCAATGATCACACATTTTAGTAATCAACAACATCAGACATGCATAGAACAAACAAAGTTAATTCAAATAATCAATCAATGTCATAATACAAAAAATTAAAATATCCATATCCAATATCACCCTAAAAAATTATATGCAAGATAAATTCATGTATAAAATTTTTAAGTATTTAAATACAATCAATGTAATGGTATATAAATAGTTAATTTGAAAAGTATACCAAGATGTCCTTAATGTAGGCATGCCCCCAATGTAAAATAATAGCCTCTGGGTGTAAGGAATGTCTTGCATCTATATGTCTATTTTTAATATGTATCACGTATGTCCTACATCCCACTCATGTATACTATGAAAATCACAAACATTTAAAATGGATATGTTATTCACCATGTATAAAAAAAATAACATTAATTAATCATGTAAACTAGAAAAGTATGGCATGCATAGATCCTGATTTTGAATTTTTAAATTTTTGAATTATTTATATTTTTTTAATTTTTAAGTACACATATATCAAATCAAGCAAGACAAATAGGCAATGTTTCAAAAAAATAAAAATATAATGGATTAAAAAAATCCATAATGTATATCAATGCATAATGTGCACCAAATGTAAAAGTAAATAGTATCACAGAAGTGAAGGCAAAAAACATGCCCCGATATATATTTGAATTTAAAAATAATGTCTCAAAAGAGGTTGTGGAGGTATTAATATGCATTCCCCCAATGGGAAAGAATCAATATATATGCACATGTCATAATATGTAGGCATGTAATGTAAGTAATCATGTAAGCTTTGTGTAGGTCATAAAAATAGAAACATAGATATTCAATATAGATATGTGAGTAAGTAGTATGATGTCATAAATGTACATAAGGATCAATATTCTATAAAGTATGTGTCTTCATAGGATATCCATCATGGATGTATGAATTAGGATTAAAAAAATAAAAAGGTAAGGACCCATGAAAGAATCATAACCAAAGTAAGGCAAGGGATATAATAATGGTTAGAGAAAAAGCATATGCATACATGTCAAAATAGATATAGGGATAGATAAAATAACCATTCAAATCTAGATAAATTGATCAAACAATAAAACATGAATAATCCACATACATTAGATTATGTTCTAGCTACCTAATAATCCCATGCATGGGATAACCATGTGTCGATTTTGGATCGATTCATATGCATGTTACACTTTGTGGAGAAGGATAAATAAATATATTTGAAAACACTAATATTTGGTATTAGACACTTAACAATGTGTAATTTTACCAAACCTTAATCTACTTGACTTATTTTCCCATACATGACTCTTATTCACCATTATTCATAGCCATTATATTATAAATAGTCCTGACCATTCCAAATTGTCATTATTGTTACATAGGATGTTCCTAGTCTCTTTCAAAAAAGATTAATTTCATTCTCAAACTATATCCTAGCCTCAATTCATTTTTATTTTTTCTAATATAGGTTTGTGCCTTCGATACATATCTGCTATAGCATAATTGTCCACTTAGGGTGGAATTGTTCCCACACCATTTTATGTCTAGTTTCAAAATTTTAAATTTATCATATGGGTCAGTCCACATGATTTACATTTTGATTCAAATTAAATAACCCAAATATTCAACTATATAATCATATCAAGCCTAAACATTTATCTAAGTAACATTTATTTAGCACCTAATTGGCACATATCTAGATATCACTAGAAGTCACCCCTCAGAGGAGAAATCCCCGAGTTAAGTTTGAATATGATTTGAAAGGTCAAGCCATAGGTTTTCAAGTGTTGAAATACATACATAGGATTTAAAAACATACTATTATTACATAAGATTACACACACACAACTAGGTGGGAGAACTATGTTTGGTTTAACATCCTTCTTCATAGTATTAGATACGTAGGAAACATTTAGTCATAGTGGGGTAGCTAAGGTTAGTTCAAAACTTACCTTTCACCATTTATCTTAGTTTTATATGTGTCTTATATTTTAAAAATAGGGTTTGAAGTGAAGATAATTAAAATAAGGACATTCACATGTATTTGTAGACATTGGAATATACAAGCATCCTTATCAGACACAAGAAAAATAATGTGCTTTAATGTACAATAGGTGTATTTTTTAATCAAAATTGACACCCTCCTCTTACTTTAAAGATGAAACTAGAACATATATACTTAATAAACATGATTGTAACAATATTTTTTTTCTATTTTTCTATTAGAGATGATATAATTGCACTTCAAGGTTTACACGTACTGAGTGATCTGATAGGCTAACAGAGCCATCATCACACCCATCATATGTAAAATTCTAAGTCCAAGATTGGGATATGCTATAGGGGAAATTTTGGATAGATATACATATTTTTCTATCATTTTTAGTTTTCTTTTGTTCATTGATATTCTTGATGAGGAGCAGATAAAGTAATTTATATTTAGGTTTTCACTGCAAGGACTTCTTGCCTCTCACCTAATAGGGGGGAAGATATTACATGGCATTTAATAAATTTTTGATGATTTTAAAAGTTATAAGGTGATTTTATAGCACCACATGTTGATAAAAGTTTTGTTACTATTAGATAGTATTGGATAGTGATTTGTAAACTAGGTGGATATTCGACACTAAGTGTTACCAACATGGACTCTTTAAATTCAAGGTGTTCCTCTCAAGTTTTTTCCATAGAAAAACACCTAAAATATTATTTTAATATGTAATCCATCTCTTAATACTATCATATATAACATATAAAATAATGCGTCCACACTCTAAACATTACCATTACTCCATACATTAATGCAATTAACATGCTTGCATAGAAGTGCAATGTCAAATGTGAATTATTTAATCATAGGGATGAATTTTGATCTCTCTTAATTATTTGTGTATTAGCCTAGTTGCAAGGAATGTAAATATGTAAGCAAAGGAAAAAAACATAATAACCATAAAGAGAAATACAAATACATACCTTGGTGAAACTCAATGTGAGAAAACTCTAGCAAGAGTGAATCCATGCTTCCTCATCTCCACTATGTTCTATAGTTTACAATATTTTCTCCCTCTTGAGATTATAAGGAAAATAACCTCATACACTCATAATGATCTCTATAATATTCTTTGAAAGATTTGAAAAAAAACTACTGAACTCAAACTTTTTCAACTATGTAGTATTCAATCTATCACCTAAATCTAAGCAACAATGATAAAACAATGAACAAAGACTCAAACTTACAAAATAAGCAATGTGAATCCAGCTTCCATCTATCTTATTACACTTGCTATTATTTGTCCTCCTTGATTTCTCCTATAATCTACCTTCTAAGATCTGTATTTAAAATCCATCATGTTTGGAACATACCTAAAACTTTAAATGAACATCTAAGCATTAAAATGGTTTAAATTCCTACTTCTTAACTAGCTCTAGAGTTCAATAGTCAGGCTCTCAAGAAACCTGAGGGCTAGAATATGCCAACTTTAAACGATCATAACTTTTTCATACGACCTCAAAATGACCTACCATTTTTTAAAACTTATCTATTTTTTCAATTAAAATACAAATATGTAATTAAAATTTACTTTTAAAAACAAACATATATTTTTTACCCCATATAATAGAAACTAGTAATTTATGTCTTAGCATTTCACATATTACTCATATTTGACAATTGGTTATTATGCCAATTGAATTAGATGATAAACATGACCAAATTTATGATCACACACCCAAAATTTAAAGGATTTTGGGTCTCAAAAAATATATAAAAATAATATGAATATTTACCTTTTATCACCTAAGTGAGAAACCCATCTTATCATCCTCTTGGATAATACCCATTTCAGTTTCCAATCTGATCATCTTTTGGTCAGATCTTGGACAATATCCTTTTAAGGTTTTTATATATTCAAATCCCTAATTTAAAGGTTTTCAGACCCCACAATTTCATAAACTTAAGTGGAGGACTCATCACCCCACTCCTTTGAATGCCATTTAGATTTTCTTACTCTCCCCTTATTGATGTTATTTCCTTCATCTACAACAATAAATTTATCCCACTCCTCTTGGCCAATAGGAATAAGTATTTATAATTAGATGTATAAAATAAATTCTTTGTTCCACATTGAAGGCTCAAAGAAACATTTATTTTAAAATTAAAAAAAAGGAAACATATCCAAGTAAAAACATTCTTCCTCAAGCTTCATAGTGTTACCTTTGAAGTATTTTCTTCACTCAAATACACCCATACCATGTTATCACAATGAAACTATGCTCAAATACATGTTTAATATGTCTTGATCTTCACTTTACAACTCTCTTAACCATTATTTCTTTAGAAGAGTAATTTATGCCAAGATGAATGCTCAATGTTTTTCATGTTCCTTAGATGGTTGGTCCATTAAAGACTTTTGGTAAATATCATCACATCATAAAATCTCATAATGTCTTGCATCAGCAATAATAATATTTGAAATTTAAACCACCTTATTTCCAATGAATTAATACAATATGTTCACTTTCACTTGTTATTTGGGTAATAGGAAATATCCACACAATGGTCACCATAAAAACTACCAAAATAAAACACACAAAAAAAAATAACATCTATGTAAATATGTTAGCAAACTTTTTATGAAAAAAAGGATAACCTACTCTAATACTAATATGATTCATAAACTCTGTATATATTCCACACTAAGTTTCACCAACACAGACCCTTTCAAGTCAAAGTTTTCCTCTCAATTTATTTGCCACAGAAAAACACCTAATATACTAGTTTAATATGTATTCCAGCTCTTAATATTGTCATATACAACATATAAAAGAATATCTCCACACTCTAAACATTACCACTACTCTATATATGATTGTAATTAACATGATTGCATAGAGGTACAATGTCAAATGTGAAGTTATTTAATCATAGGGTTAAATCTTGAGTTCTCTTAATTGTTTGTGTATTAGCCTAGTTTCAAGGAATGTAAATATTCAAGCAAAGGAAATAAACACAATAGCTATACAGAGAGATATGCAAGATATACCCTAGAGAAAATTAATGTGAGAAAATTATAGCAAGAGTGAAGCCATGCTTCCTCATCTCCACTATTTTCTATAGTTTACAATCTTTTTTGCCTCTTGGGATTACAAGGAAAATAACCTCATATACTCATAATGATCGCTAAAATATTTTTTTTAAGATTTGAAATAAAACTGCTGAACTCGGGTTTTTATAGCTATGTAGTATTCACTTTATCACCTATTGCTAAGAAAAAATGAGAAAACAATGAGCAAAAACTCAAACTTACAAAATAAGCAACGTGATCCAATTTCCATCCATCTCATTGCACTTGTTATTTTTACTTGATTTTTCCTCCTATAATCTACCTTCTAATATCTATATTTAAACTCCCTCATGCTTGGAATCTACCTAGAAATTTAAATGAACATCCAAGTGTCAAAATGGTTCATATTCATACATTCTTGACTAGCTCTAGAGTCCAATAGTCATGACTCTGGAGTCCAACAATCGAGCTCCCGAGAAACCCCAGAGCTAGACTATACCAAATTCAGACGGTCATAAGTTTTGCATACGACCTCAAAATGAGTGCCATTTTTTAAAAATTGTATATTTTTTTAGGGGAATCCAAATATCTAATTAAAAATTAATTTTGAAACCAAAAATATAATGTTTTATATGGTACAATAGAAAATAACAATTTCTAGGTATTAACATTAAATAGACTATTCATATTTGATCGTTGGTTGTTATGCCAACTAAATTAGATGATAAACATGATCAAATTTTTGATAACACACAAAAAATTTAAATTCTTTTGGGTCTTAAAAATATATATAAAAAGAGGATGAATATTTACCTTCTATCACCCAAGTGAGAAACCCATCTTATCATCCTCTTGGATAGTACCTATTTCAAGTTCCAATCTGATCATCTTTTGGAAAGTACCATTCTCAAGTTATAATCTGATCATATCTTGGACAATACCATTTTCAATTTACAATATATTTAACTCTCTTATTTGAAGGTTTTTAGTCCCATAATTTCATAAACTCAAGTGGTGAGGACTCTTTACCCAACTCCTTCAAATGCCATTTGGATTTTATTGCTCTCCCCTTCTTGATTCTCTTTCCTTCATCTATAGAAACAAATTTGTCCCATTCCCCTTGGCCAATAGGATCAAGGATATATAATCAAAGGTACATAATACCTTATGTGTTCTACATGGAAAACTCAAAGAAATAATAATTCTAAAAGAAAATGAAAAAGAGACATATTGAAGTAAAAATATTCTTTCTCAAGCTTCATAGTGTTACCTTTATAATATTTTATTTGATAAAGTATAACCATACTCTATTTTCATAAATAAATTATGCTCAAATACATGTTGAACATGTCTTACTCTGCATTTTTCAACTCTCTTAACCATTCTTTCTTTATAATAGCAATTCATGCCAAGATGAATGCTTAGCCTTTTTCATGTCCCTTAGATGGATGGTCCATCAAAGAGTTTTAGTAATTACCATCACATCACAAAATCCCATAATGTCTTGAGTCAACAAAAAGAGTAGTTTGAATTTAAACCACCTACTACCAATGAATCAAGATAAAATGTCCACTAGCACTTGTTATTTGGGTAATGGGAAACATCTACACAATGGTCACCACAATAACAACCAAAATAAAATGTAAATAAAACTAAAATTAGTGGAAATATGTTAGCAAACATTTTATGGTAAAAATGATAACCTAATCTGATACCATTATGATTCATAACATAGGTGGATATTCCACACTAAGTTTCACTAACACAAAACTTTTTAAGTCAAGGTGTTCTTCTCAAGTTCTTTCTTTTCCATATAAAAATACCTAAAATATTGTTTTAATATGCATTCTAACTCTTAAGACTATCATATACATTGTATATAAAAAAATTCCTCCACACTCTAAACATTACCACTACATACATGATTGTAATTAACATGCTTGCATAGAGGTGCAATGCCAAATGTGAAGTTCTTTAATCATAGGGTTGAATCTTGAGATCTCTTAATTATTTGTGTATTAGCCTAGTTTCAAGGAATGCAAATATGCAATCAAATGATATAAACACAATAACCATACAAATAAATACACAAGACATACCTTGGAGAAACTCAATGTGATAAAACTCTAGCAAGAGTAAAGCCATGCTTCCTCATCTCCACTATGTTCTGTAGTTTAAAATTTTTATACCTATTAGGCTTACAAAGAAAATAACCTCATACATTCATAATGATATATGCAATACTATTTGGAATATTTGAAAGAAAACTATTGAAATCAATGTTCTATAGCTATCTAGTATTCACTCTATCACCTACAACTAAACAATAATGATAAAAAAATGAACAAAGACTCAAACTTACAAAATAAGTAATATGAATCCAACTTCTCCATCTCATTGCACTTGCTATTATTTTTCCTCCTTGATTTATCCTCCTATAATCTTCCTTCTAAGACATGTATTTAAACTCCCTTATTCTTGGAATCCATCTAGCACTTGAGATGCACATCCAAGAATAAAAATATTTCAAATTCCAAAATTCTTGTCTAGCTCCCAAGTCCAATAATCTTAGTTCTAGAGTCCAACAGTCGAGCTCCCAAGAAACCCTAGAGCTAGAGTATGCCAACTTCAAATAGTCATAGCTTTTACATACGACCTTTAAACAACATGTTATTTTTTTGATTTTTTTTAATTGGAATCTAAATATGTAATTAAATATTACTTTTAAAACCATATATTTGTTATTTTAGCCCATACAATAGAAACTAGTAATTTCTAAGTCTTAGCATTTCATATATTACTCATATTTGACAATTGTTTGTTATGCTAACTAAATTGGATGATATGCATGATCAAATAGTCATTTAGATGGGGTTTTATGCGATACCTTATGTGAATCAATGTGGTTGAATAGGATGGTCATGTCCTAATGTAGTATGGTACATATGGTCAAAGGGGATGAGCAAACCTTGATTATTTTCATCATTCATGCCATAACAAGTGGGGTGGTGGGATTCTTGGAAGTGACATCAGTTGATCAGTACCATGATGTATATTTTGAAAGTTGTAGGTGTGGTTGAGACTTTTTATGACTTCATATTCATAGCTTTGGATCATCTTATATACCCCTTTTTGGATCAAGAGTTTTTTAGGGTTGCATGATCAAAATATCATATTTATTTATGTTTGTGTTAGTAATAGTATTAATACTAATTATTAATGTTAGTTTGGTTAGTTGGGTGGTTGAACCAGATTAGGTCAAGTAGAGTAACCACCTCATGAAACCTTATTAAAATCTTTCAATCTTTGTAAATAATATAATTAGATTTGACCTTTGTGTTAAACATTTTTCAAAATATACAATGTAGTTATTCATTTTTACTCGTGCATGGTGCTAAAAAATCCTCCCACTCAAATGAAGGCTTCCATAGAGATCTACTTAAAAATATTCAAGTATGAGTTATTTATCATTTATATCTCTTTTACACAGCTATCTATAGACACTAATTTTGAGTTATATAGCACTTCAGTCTTGTACATTTGGAAAACTTAGACCTTGGCTATTCCTCTAAGTTCTAGACCATTCCCACTTTTTGAAGTCTCGCATCTACTCTATATAGTGTACCTTGTCCTATATATTAGTCTATCCAATCTTATGTTGATGACCTAGTCCTTTTATCTTTCCCATAATGAATGAAACCTGCGTATCTTCCACCTATACAAGTTTTGAGTTTGTACCTACTTTCCTACTCCTTAGACATTAACGTTTAGAATAGACATTAGTGTCAACGCTAGTGTTCTACTCCAACACAAGTGTCCAGTGCCCAAAAGTCATTTAATTTTCAAATTGAAACATATTCAAATGGTCATCCTAAGTGATTTAATGTGATTTGCTTCTCCAAAAGGATTGATATAATTAAAAGATCAACCCTCATTCATTCCTCACATAAAATAAGACTAAAAGAGACCAAGGCAACTTATAAAAAGTACTTTATCAAGCATTCAGTTGATAAAAGCTTCTTTATCTCCATATCAGTCATAGGGACAACACATCTATAGGTTTAAAGTATGGAAGGAGCAGCCCAAGAGTTATACTTTACAAGGTACAAGCTAGGTCATTGTCATACTTTCTTATCACATATTGCATGATTCACATACAATCCAACATGTAGGGAATAAATACATAAATTTGAGTCCCTATTTGGAGTATTGGCTATGTAGGCAACACTCATTAATAAAAGGGTATTTAGGGTCAACTTGACAATGTGTGCCCACTAACCTATTTTTTCAATGTACAAGCTAGGTCATTATTGCACTTTCTTATCACATATTGCATGATTTACACATAATCCAACACATAGGAAATAACTACAACAATTCGAGGTCCTCTTTGGAGTATTATCTATGTAAGTGACACTCGCTGAGAAAAGGGTCTTTGGGGTCAACTCGACAATGTGTGCCCACTAACCCATTTTTACCCAAGGTCACTATAAAAATGGAAAACTAAGGTTTTGTAAATTCATGAGGAGCATCCATCCATGACCCAAATGAAGGTGAAGTCAAACCTAGAATCATCTAGGTGGTTACATCCTTTTCTAGTAGGTATTTTGTACAGGACACTTGCATTGAGTTTTGATACTAGTGTTGACATAACCATCCCAAACTAATGTTAGTGTCTGTAGCTATAGAAGCATCTAAATTAATCTAAAGACTATTCCAAATTTTCATCTAGTTTGTTTCCTACCTATTCCAGATCCAGAACTACATTAGCATTAGAACAAGCTAAGTACATTACTTCTTGGTCATTTCTATATCTAACATAGTTATACTTACTATTTTTAGCATAACTCAGCATAAGAAATTCAATGTATGTTTATGTATGATTTTATCACCCAATTGACCTATTGTATATCTCATTATCACCCTTGTACTTATTCATTTATATATACCCCTTTAATGAGTATCTAGGTAACCTCAACCTAGAAAACAAACATTTTAGAGTTAAACATTTGGTGAACCCAATTCATATGAATGCAAACATTTTTTATTCTTAAGATTTTAGTTATCTAGGGTTTCCTATTATTGTATTTTTTCATTTCCTACATATATTATTTTTCATGCAACCTAGGCATATCCTTAGATTGGGAGGCATAGCTTTTAAACACATTGAGCTTCCTCTCCCACCATCTAAGATGTCTCAAACCAATGAGGGATCTCATACTATATATCATGATGATACCCATGTTGAGAATGAAAAAAATATTGATAAGGTTCTCAAAGAAGAATATTTTGATAATGAAAACCATGAAATAAATGAAAATGTGCAAATAGACCATGATCAAGTGCAAGCAATTGCATTGTTTCGTGAGTGTATTTTTTAAAACATTGAATATATTGATGAGATCTTCAAAACTATACTAGAAACAAAAAGTTCAAAAGTTATATTTGATCTTAAAAACTATATTGGAAACAAAAATTTCAAAAGTTATAGTTTAAACATCCCTCCCCTTAAACACATTACAACATAATACATCTAATGGGGGCACAAGTTATGTGTTTAAAACTTTATTTCATGAATCTATTATTGTTACATCTACCATGGAATTACAAAATATTTAAACTCAAATATTATTTTTAATGCTTATTACCACTCAAACCATATTTACACCCCCTTTGGTGACCACTCAACTTGTTAATCTAAATCCCACTGGGTCTATAGTTCAAACACTCTTTCATATTATAAATACCTTAGAGGACAAGGTTACAAATATTGAATAAAACACATAAAAACATCCTCATGTTTTTTATTCACGTGATGTGTTGCATAACCCTCTTGCACTTGAGGTATATTTACACTCTTTACCAACTAGTTTTTTCTCACCTAAGTTCACATTTTATGATGGCAAGGGTGATCCTGAATAGCATCTTCAATCCTTTTATGTGGCATGCCTTAACTATGCCTCCAATGATAAAATTTTGACCAAATTATTTTCAAGAATCCTCAAGGACTATGGCTTGAGGTGGTTCTATGACTTACCTCTCCAACCTGTGAAAGCCTTCAAACTTCTTGTAGATCAGTTTTTATCACACTTTTCCATTAATATTTATGAAAAGGTTTCCTATGCTCAAATTTCCAAAATCAAACAAGTAAAAAATTAACCTATCAATTAATATGTCTTGAGATATAAGGAAATTCTAAATAAAATGACCAATCCTATGGAATATAAGGAGTTGAAAGACATATTCAAACAAAGTTTGCTTACTCCTTTACATAAGTCTATTATTTTCAAGAAGTTCAAATATTTTGATGACTTATGCCATGTTTTGTAGGACCATGAAATGAAGCTTATTTCATTGAATAAGCTCAATTATGTAGCAAATACACTAGTTTCATCTATATCTAGTACCAATTTACAATCAAACTAGGTTATAAGGTAAAACCTCTTGATCTTAAAAATGACACAACTGCCAAAGTTGTCATAGTTTCACACTATCCTAATCATCTTATCTTATCCAATGTACTAAGGATATAATTTAAACATTTACCTGAGTCCCTAGCTTCATTAATCACATGGTTAATACTGTGTCAACATATCTCTCCCTCATCCTATAGAGGTTGATATGAATAGACCTATACCTAAAAGATATGATGCAAATGCTTATTGTGATTATCACCAAGGACTAGGACCTTCTACAATCAGATGTTTTACCTTGAAGCATAAGTTCCAAGACCTCATTAATGATCAAAATATTACATTTTATTATCCTCCAAATGAATTAGGTTCATAATTTAGTGATCACTGTAGACACCTAAATATGGGCACAAATGACCTCTGATTAGGGTTTTGGCCAATTTCCACCCAAAATGCATAATTTGGCCTAAAAACACTAAAACACATTAAAAGATGTGAAACTAAAATATTCAAGTGTTGATTTTGGCCAATGTATCATTAAATGGGGTAATGCAATTTATAGGCCAGCTAGCTTTGATTAGATCATTTCGAGTCAAAATGCCAATTTTGCACCTAGGTGCTCTGGATTGATATTTCAAATAATATCACTTGCACAAGATATGTGCCTTCATTATTTTTTGTTGGTAACATCCTAAATGGGATAATGGATCCAATGCATCTGACATTGCCTTCCAATTCCAATCCAGTCAAATTTTGGACCAATAACAAGGAATTCTAATCAATCTAAGTAATTTGTGCATAAAGTGCTTAAACATGCTTAAGAGCTAATTAAACCAAGTTAGAGCCTAATTAAGAATTCCATGGAAACTTGTTGAATAATTTTTTTTGGAAATGAATATTGAATATCTGCATCATCAGAGGACATTATTTCTTAAGAAGACATCCCTAGGCCATAAATGCCAAAATATCAGGATTCATGCCTCCCATGCCTCATCAAAGTCCTCCATGCATTTTAATTGCTCCTCTATCCAGAATATTGATGAGCCTATTTATCAATTTTAATTGAAAAATTGGATTAATCCTTAGCCATAAGTCTTCATCTCAGGATGGATGGTTTGGGTTGATTCTGATCAACCTCAAAAATCTATAAATAGGAGGCCTTATCACATCAATTTTAAGCTTAATTTTTCGAAAGTTATAATGCAGGATTGGTTCCAAAAGCTTCAATAAACTAGTGTTACCATGCAAAATTGATTCCAACCCAAGCCAATCCATAAGCCAAAGGTTCTAAGGAGAGATGGAGGTAGCCAAACTTTCATTACCAAGGACTTCATGAGCACAAAACTAAGCAAGCCACTACTACAAAGGCATTTAGAGAATCCAAAGAAGGTGAAGGAATTTTTGTATTTTTTCTTACTTTGTAGTTGTGTTTGTCATTTGTTTTTGTTACTAATCTCACCCTAGTAACTAGGCATGAAGGCATTATCTTAGTGTGTTCTTTGTGAATTTATTTTGTGCATTTTGTCACTAACACAATACTAATCTCCTCTTCTTAGTCAAATTCTTAGTTCACTTAATGGCACACTTGGTGGAACCAAATGCATCCCAAACATAAAGAAGATCATTCTACAACTTTAAAATATTCATTTGGATTATTAAAACTCTTGCAATTTGATTTTTTAACTTTATTTTACCATTTTTATTTGTCACAAGTTTACATAGTACCCGTCATCAGTTAGTAAAACCATCATTAGTTGGTATAGCCATCATTAGTCACTATTGGTATAACCGATGTCGGTTACTTAACCATCATCTGTTAGTAAGTGTAGCCATCATTGGTTATATAATCGACGTTGGTCACTATTTTTTTCTTAAAAACACAACTTGAGAGCTCATTTTTTGAAGTTCATTGTTTCAAACCCAATATAGCTTCAAGGCTAAAGGACATGCTAACATTTTTGTTGCAGGACCAAGCTTGACATTTGTTTAAAACATGTTTAGATCACCTTTTGCATGCTTAAAAATGAATCAAAAACGTTATTTTGGTGCTTAAAGTAACATTTAAGGTGCTTAAGTAAGTAGTTTTAGTATTAGTTTTCAAAGTTACAACTAAGACCAAGGGGTCAAATGAACACCACCTCATTTTTTGAATTTGGGATTAAAAATTAAATCACTTTTCCAAGTTTTTTGTATTTCACTTAGTTGTTTAAATTAGATTTTGTTTGGCAAAAATATGAATGTTGTGTGTATGCTCTTCCATTTTTCCCCTTTAGGGAACCCTTGGAATCAAAAGCATCATTCCTATTACAAGTAGCCTAGTCTAAGGCTTAGAAATAAAGTCAATTAAAGCACTCCCCAAAAACTTGTCAAAGTTTGGGTCACCTTGAAAATGACCCTAAAGTCTTTCTATTTTATGCTTTCTTTATTTTTATGCAAACTTGGCTTGTGAGGGGGACTTCATCACCTCCCATGATTTCTTTAGGGAAGCTTTGACCTGGGGTTTCATCTCCCAACATTGACTTCATTTTGATCCTGATTGGATTTTCACATGGGACGTAGTGGCACTTTGGACATCGTACTACACTGAGCGAATAGCAGGATGTAGTGGTTACAAAAAGGACTAGACCTTTTTACAATAAGCCAAGTGATACAGACCTAAAATACATGCTTTTATTTTACATTATTTGGCATGAAAGTCATTGTGCAATTTATTCCTCTAGAACATTTGAAAACTTGTAGATCTTAGACAAATCCCCACTTGTCATGGAAGTATTGTTGGTGTAAGGTGCACCTCAAGGTCCATGTCACAATACTATAATTTGAGAGAAGGGGGGTGTAAAAACCCTAATAAATAATGTGCATTTACTTTTAGATGAACACTTAAAATCCTCTCAAATGATGTATATTTATGGATTCCAACAATACCAAGTAACCTTGTCAATTTAGAGTCTAAGAGTGATTAATTAGTTGGTTTTATCCTAGTCTTGTGTGGAGTCAAGATTTGGTGTGAACAAATGATAAAAACCAAACACATGGTCCTCATTTTCCATTGAAAAAAGAGTTTTTATGATTCCCATGTGAAACCATCTATTTTACTTGTTCAAAAGTTCATCAAAAACTTGGGAGTCATATCATCCACTTTGGCATAATTATGTTGCCCAATTGATACTAGATCTTTTCCAAAGTTGTTTAAAGTCCTTCATTTATAATCTAAATTTGAAATTTCACCTTTATAAGTTCATAGGGTTGATGTGTTAAGTGGATTCACCATTTCCACTAAACTTGAGGGAATTTAGGTTCAATTTCCCATTTGGGTTGGTCATTTTAGACTCAAGATCTTATCACCACTTGATAGACTTAAGCCATTTTGTGCTAAACACTTTCACTTTGACTCTATGCACCACAAAATTTTGAGTCAATAAAAGTAGTGTTATGCTATCAAAATTGTGGGAAACTATCTTTTCCTTAGAATTATTTGAAACAAACATTTAGTGACACTTTTTGGGTAGTGTAGTGTCCTTATGCTGCCCAAAACATTTCAAATATTGTTCCATAGACCCTCTTTCATAGAGTTAAAATGTGTTCCTACATTTTTAGACTAATTCTAGTGTACTTTTGTGATCCTTTATCTAAACACAATCCTTTGTCTAAACATAGTTATACCGTTCACTTTTGTCTAGCTTATTTTTCAAAAGAACCAAGTTTTATACCATTATTTGTGAGAAAATAAACTATCTCTAAAGTGCCTTTTGTTTCATACCTTATACCTAGTTGATCGAGTTCATGTCCAAGAATCAAATGCCTAGTGTTTGTTAGAAGTGTTTCAAATCTATTAGATTAAAACTTTCATCTATTTCAAACTCTAGTTTTTTATTTTGTTTGGCCAAGAGTCCTAGCACATGCCTTGTTTGAGCCTAGCTTTTGACACCGTATTTGGCCAAAAGACCTAGTAACTTGTAATTTCCTAAATTAGACTGATTTGAAACACCTTGACCTTAGAGTTTGGCATTTCAATTTTTGGTCTATTTATTTAGTCATCTTTGTGTGAACAATGAGGTAGTGTTTTCCTCACAAATATTTGCATAAACCTTTTGATCTTTTTGCCAAATCTAGACCAATTTTGAACATCATTTATTTTAGACATTGTTTTTTTTAGAGTTTGTAGAACTCTCTTCCTTTTCTATCATAAAACATTGGCTATGGATCCTGACATGTATTCCTACACTCATAGTGAACTCATGTACAACCTGAGAATTAACAATGTGGTTGCACAGGAAGAAATAGTGCAAGACCCCTACGCAGATAATATTCCTCATGAGATGGATTATTATCCCTCTTATAATGCTTAATTAGGGGCACAAAGACAAGATCCCTTGGCTAACTATTTGGTTAACACACCACCTTATTCAGAATATGACTAATAACAAATCACATAATACCTAGCTATAATACCCATAGTTGACAAAGCAATTTTTAAATAGTCATATTCTACTAATACAACTTCCACGTATGATCTATTTTTGTTTGAGCATCATATATTGGAGAACAAGGATGAGATTTTGGTTATAGATATAGAGTTAGGGGCCAAGTTTCCAATAGACGTCCCCCATGAAACTTTACCAAGCCTAGTAAGAGTGCCCCATAACATAATTTATGATCAACAGGATTCTTCTAGAAATCCTTTGGCTTTAGTCCAAACAACATATCAAGACCCTAATCTACCCTAATAGAGGTGAAAAAATCATGGAAGACCACTTTAACCAAATGTAGATAGCATATCAAACCTACTTGAATCTAGCACGTAATTTCAATCAGACAAACATGGTGAGCAAACCTCTTATTGACTTAGTTTCTTCAATAGGAGTTTTGATAGAGTGAACTGGTCAAGAGAATCAAAGTTCAGATCCATTCATATAGAACACTTAAGTTTACAACTTGTTGTATATGCCCATTATTGAAGAAGTGTCTTCTACTTCTATGCATAATAATGAGCAAAATATAGTGGATAATGTGCAAGTAATATCCAATCCAAATCAGAGTGGTATTAACGCACAAATAACTAGTCAACAACATGTGCATGTAGTTAATACCGTGAGTGGACCATCATACCAAGGAGTAGGATTTTTTTCATCCCAACCTCAACTGATTATTTCCTCAAGTGTACAACCTATAGGATTAGGTGGTTAAACAATGACCAATATCATGTCTAAATGATAGAATGTGATGAATCCTACTCTTGTTTAATAAGTAATGAGTAGTATTCCAAAATAGTAGGCACAATCTAATGTACCAACACAATAGAGGACAAATACATTTCCACCTCAATCAAGGTCAACTAATCTTCCACCTCACCAGGTAATGACAAACATACCTCTTCAGTCATAGACTAATATGCCAATCCAAAACCAAACAATGACTAGTCAATAATGTATAAATATTAGTCAGTGATAGATGTTGAATCTTCAACTTGCTTTCACTTTCCCAAAATGATTGATACAATAAGGAGGATCCCATGTTTCTCAAATACCTACTAGATAACCATTGGTTTAAAGTGTACCACAAGTTCAGAGACAGGGTCTTGGTCCACAAGTTCTCACTCAACAGCAAGGTTCGATTAGTCGGTAACATGTCCTTTTTCAACCACAATAGGCAAAGTATATTTATATCCCTCCATCCCAACCACAAAATCCTCCAAGCCAAAACTTTATCACCAACCTAAACCAAAATATTACACAACCAAATGTATAATTCCAAGTGCATCCTAATCCACATATGCATATTCCTGGTCTATTTTCCAACTAAACCAATGTACCCCAATAGATATCTCCATCATACCTTGGTTAAAGTGTCCCACTTGTGACCTCTTAACCATCTACCCAAATCAATATTCTCCCTCAAACCAACATTCTTTTTAGTTTCCTATCCCAATAATTACAATAGATGAAGGATGTAATTACCACCATTCAGGCTGAGAAATAGACTAAAAATTTTAAGTTGGATGACGTGTGTACTTATCCATTCAACATGGAGTACTTACAGATACCATTTCCTCTAGGATATGAACCACTAAAATTTGAGAAATACAAAGGGAAAGGTGACCTTAAGGCTCATTTAACAAAGTTCTTTATGGCATGTCAACCAATGGCGTGCATCGATATATACCTTATATTTTTGTTTTCAAGGAGCTTGGTTAGATAATCCTTGGAGTAGTTCTCAAAGTTACCCAAGAATTTAGTAAAAAAATTTGATGATCTGTTTGATAAGTTTATGTAGCACTTTTCCTATAATTTCGAGCATGAGATTTCATTAGTAGACTTAACATAAGCAAAACAAAAAGTTGGTGATAGTTTTTCAAGTTATCTACAGCAATGGAGAGCCCTTGCAAGTTGATTCACCCATAGTTTACTAAATAAATAAATAGCCACTATGTTTACTAAAAATTTGCATAGTGAGAGAGCTTATCATCTAGAACTATAATGTGCACATACTTTCAAGGAAACTATTGACAAAGGTTTGTTAACCGAGTGAGATTTTATCAATAAAGGATTCATCAAGCTTAATTCAACTAATCAGAATCAAGGTATAATTAGGAAAGTGGCCAAAACTAACATCCAATTCAAGCGCAAGCATCACAACTGGCACAAGCCAATAACCAAGAAAGACCAAAGTAGTTTAACCATAATAGGAATGTTGTGGGAAATGGAGTAACCGAGTCACGTCATGTAAAAATGATGCAAACATCATCTGTACCACCTTTTTAGCTTACTCCTACTCAACAACCCCTCCAACCAATTTTATAAGCACAACAACTAAGACTTGTGCAACAAATACAGTAGCATTTACCATTACAAAGCCCTCTTACAAGGAGAATTGTGCCTACACATCATGTCTTTAGTGACCTAAGGTAGCCTATTGAATATATATTTCAAAAACTTTTTGTCATTAATCTAATTAGTTGGCCTATACCGAAGCATTATCCACAAGGCATTATGTATCTTGATTGGTATCATGAAAATGAATTCTGTGAATATCATCAAGTTAATGGGCATAATCTATGAAGATCTATTCAAATCAAGTATTTAATTGAGAATATGTTGGAGAATGGGGAGATAACATTGGATAATGGTGCTTCCACTTCTAATTAAACTCTTGTGATTTATTGAAACCCCTTTTCTCGACATAATAATCAGCAATAATAGTAACAACACTGGCCAACACAACAATAAAATCAATAGTATCAAAATCAAAGGTTGAACCAGTAGAATCAACAACAAAACCAACAACATCAAAATAATGGACAAAACCAAGGTCAGAACGGTAACAACCAACAAACCTACCATGCAGTTTCACATGACTACAATAGGGTTGTAGGTCATATTGCAGGGGGTAGTGTTAATACCATCTCCATTAATCCTAGACCAAGAGCTAATTAATATAGACCATTATTAAATGATAACAGTCAACCAAATTACATGGATGATCCTTCTTTGATGTAGGACTGCATACAGGCAAACTAACAAATCAGGACTTCCACCTTTGGACCTTATATCGACAACTCGCCCTTGCCACATGACCAAATACAAGTGCACCGATAATTGAGACTTGTCTTATCTAGTCCCACATCATTCCCAACATTTATTAGTAATAATGGTCCAATATTTAATCCTGATTGTGTAATCACAACTCAGAGGTCAAAGATTACTATCCCAGGCCAACAACCATCTGCCAATTTATCTATCATCTGACCAATGGTTTAGCCTCAAAATAAACCATTCACCATTAACCAAGACATGAATTTTGATATTGTGGAACAATTATAGAAAACACCAGCATAAATTTCTATTTTAGATTTGTTGTGAATGTCAACAATCCACAAGAACATTTTGAATGAGTTCTTGACCCAATCCATTATTTCCAGTGACATATCCCCTGATAAATTTCAAAATTTGGTTGGACACCTAGATCCATCCCAATAAGTCACATTCAACCAAATTGATATGTATTCCCTTGGCCGACTCCATAATAATCCATTGTACATAGAAGTTTATATAAAATAGCGTAAAGTGAAATGTGTCCTTATAGACTATGGATCAAGCCTCAACATAGTGTCTCTAAAGCTCATCAAGCTTCTTGGGTACACAATGGCAGATCTCTAGCCAGAAATGATAACTATCAAAGCCTATGATAATCAGTAAAGAGAATCACAAGGCACCATTAGTTTTCCAATTATTATTGGGCCTTTGACCCATGATACACTTGGCCATGTGCTTGATCTTGATTTATCATATAATATGCTTCTAAGCAGGCCTTGGTTACATGAGATTCATGTAGTCCCATCAATGCTACACCAATATATCAAATTTTCCCACTCAGGGATGGAAGTGAATATTCCAAGAGATTTACACCCATATGAACATTGCAAACATCTTGAGGCCAAATTTCAAAGCTATAATTATTAGTACAGTATGAATCCAAGTTCCAAACAAGATAAAGGAAAGGCCATACATAATGATCCTTCACCAGATAATTGCATAGATCCTAATACCTTGGATTCCCTTTCCCACATGCCACCCCCTAAAGCTTCTAATCATTTCACCATTTTAGATAATGGACCAGGAGAGTATGTGACCCATGATAAATTTCATATTTTCAATCTTCCTTAGAATCTAAAAACCTTTGGGTGACCTAAAGTCACCCCACATATGCATTGGTAATGAAAGAACAAAGATAAGGGACTTGTCACATTTGTACCAGTATCTGGCCTAAAACCTAACCCTCATGAAGGGGATAAATCATGGTTATACAATGATGACCAATCTGATTTTTATAAAAGTGAAAAGTATCTTATTCCCAATAGGATCATGGAGCATCACAATTATGAAGGAAGAGGCCTCGAACCAAATCAGCAAGGAACCATCAAGCCAATTTCCATGACTAAGTATGAAAGACCTTATGGAATTGGATTTAAACTACCTAGGGGTGACTCCACATATCTTATTCAAATTCCATCACCAATGTGTAGTGAGGATGATGCCGACAATGAAGCAGAGTCTGATCATAACCTCTCCTTTGATGACCTAGCTGAGACTAACCTATTTGATACCAATGCCATTTATACCCTTACCCCAGTCAT
Source organism: Torreya grandis (assembly GCA_037957365.1). Lineage (NCBI taxonomy): Eukaryota > Viridiplantae > Streptophyta > Pinopsida > Cupressales > Taxaceae > Torreya > Torreya grandis. The sequence goes on along the minus strand of JARHVA010000123.1, from coordinate 2,739,983 downwards.
TCATCGTATCCCATTACCATTATATTATCCCCAACTGATAGATTAAGACCAGCAAGAATCCACTTTGTTGATTGATGAGTTTTAGAATGATGAAGCATTCTATGACTTTTTAGGCCTTGGAGACAACATTTCGTTGGGGGATCATAAATCAAGATTCTCAATCACATTGGATCCTGAAGCCTATTTTGGAGAATGGGTGAACACCCTTAGCCAAAAATAAATAAGTAAAACATTGAGGTCCTAAAGTGAAAACATCTTTGAGGCACTTTTTGACCAAGGAAAAAGTATAGATAAAGGCCAGTCTAGTGGTGAAACCCTGTTTTAGGCACCATTAGATGGGGGTGTTCATTCTTCTTCAAATTTAGACCAAGAAACCACCAATAATGAACTTGCCTATGGATCTTAGTTTAGTTTTGAGCAACAATAAGTATTTTATCAAATTCTTCAATAATTTTTTACTATTTTTATCACATGGATAGATCTCCCATTAGAAGACTCAGATTCATCATGCCTAGGAGAAGTTGAAGAGCAAGTCCTAGCAGAGGACCCTAACATAGTCCAATAGTTCAAGTCATTGCCTACTATCCTAGAAGATGATTCAACCCTTCTAGTTGAAGATGCAATAGAGGTAAACATTAGGACTCCATCAGACCCAAAATGGATAAAATTAGGCATGTCCCTCACTGACGAGGAAAATGAAGTATTTACATCTCTATTGAGATAATTTGTAGATATATTTACATGGGCTTATTATAACATGCCAGGTTTAGACCCTACCTTGGTTCTGCACCACCTTGTGGTCAATCCTAATGCCAAATCGGTAAAACAAAAGCTACGTAAGATGCATCCTCACATTGATGTCTTGGTAAAGAAAGAGTTGGAAAAACTCTTAGAAGCAAGATGTATCCAATCCATTGACTAATCAGAATGGATATCTAATTTCGTACCTATTATCAAAAATCTTGAAGGAATCAAAATTTATACTGATTTTTGAGACATCAACAAAGCTTGTCCTAAAGATGATTTTTCATTGCCTAATATTGACATGATCATCAACTCTTTCACTCATGGATGGCTTTTCAGGATACAGCCAGATCAAGTTAGCACCAGAAGACCAACATAAAACAATGTTCACCACTCCATGGGTAACATTGTGTTATCAAGTAATGCCATGTGGTCTTAAGAATGTTGGAGCTAGATATCAAAGGGCCATGACTACCATATTCCATGATATGATGCATGAGATTTTTGAAGACTATGTCGATGACATATTAGGAAAATCCAAGACCATGGTCAACCATCCAGTAGTGCTACATAAGATATTTTAAAGATTACAAGAGTACAAAGTTAGACTCAATTTAAAGAAATGTTTATTTTGTGTAACTTCAATCAAATTACTTGGCTTCATTATGTCTTGTAGAGGCATTTAAGTTGATCCAACTAAAGTCCATGCTATAACCGAGATGCCACCACCAACCAATTTGAAGCAACTATGTAGTTTGTAGGGTAAGATTCAATCAATCTAATGCTTTATCTCTCAGTCAGCAGACAAGTGTCATCCATTTACACATCTTCTAAAGAAGGGAATTGCATTTCACTGGGATGATCACTGCCAAATAGCTTTCCAACAACTTAAAGACTATCTTATTAATCCACCTATTTTATTACCTCTTATGCCAGGAAAGCCATTCTTGTTATATCTATCATCTACTGATAATGCCCTAGGGGCACTCTTGGCTCAACATGATGAAAATGTAAAAGAGCATGTCATACACTACCTAAGTTGTACCTTGGTTGCATATGAACATAACTATGCACATGTTAAAAAATCTTGTCTGGCCATGGTCTTTGTAGCTCAGAAATTGCATCATTACATGTTGAATAATAAAACCATGGTCATTTCAAAAGTAGATCCGCTCAAGTATCTACTATCTAAAATAGCTTTACAAGGTAGGATGGCCAAATGGATCATGTTTTTTAGTGATTTTGACATAGAGTATGTCAATTAGAAGGCAATAAAGGTACAAGTTCTTGTAGATCAACTTGATAAAGCACATCTTACAGACATAAAGCCACTCACATTTCAATTCCTTGATGAATCCATAATGATTGTCATTAACACACATCTTGAGGAACAACATTAGAAGCTATATTTTGATGATTCATTTACTGCACATGGATTGGAGGTAGACCTCTTATTTATTACACCATAGGGGGATTGAATCCCTAAATCATTCAGAATTAGCTTTCCTTATAAAAATAACATGACTTAGTATGAAGCACTTATTGCAGGACGTCAATAGGAAATGCATTGCAACATATCTCATCTCTAAGTTTATGGTGATTCTCAGTTAATCATCAATCAGGTCATAGATCATTTTTAGACCAAAGATGACAATTTGGTTCCATATAAAGCCATGGTCAACACTCTTAAGCAATAAATTGCCAACATTTAGTTTGAGCACATAACAAGGGCTAGTAATAGAACTACAAATGTCATGGCTACTATTGACTCTCTGATTCAAAAAATAGATAAAGCTAGAGAGTATCAATTCCTCGTCAAGAATTTGTCAGCACCAGCTCATGAACCTTCAACCATTGCAATGATTTGTGATATTATTGGTCATAATTCTATCTGGTACTCAGACTTTTACAACTACCTTCATGACCAAGTTGTACCACCTAAACTATCTTGAAAACAAACCAAAGCCTTTATTCATCATTCCACTTGTTATACTCTACTTGGATCCACCCTTTACCACCATAATTGTGATGGAACCCTATTTCGTTGTTTAACTTTGGTAGAGTCTACACTAGCATTAAGAGAAGTTCATGAAGGAGTATGTGGAGCTCATTATAACGGGGCAGTCCTATCCAAAAATTTCTTGCGTACTAGTTATTATTGGCCCATGATAGATGCAGATGCAACTACATATGTAAAGAAGTGTGAAAAATGTCAATAGCATACTAATATGATTCATGCCCTAGCCCAAAATCTGAAATTGATGTTGACACCATGGCCATTTGCTACATGGGAACTTGATCTCATTGGGAGGATCAACCCCACTTCATCTAATGGCCATAAACATATCCTTATTTCCACCAAGTATTTCACTAAATGGGTTAAATCTATACCCCTCACTTACATGAATAGAAAGCAAATTTCCAAATTCATCTTCAACCATCTCATTTGCCATTACGGTATCCCCTCTGACATTATATCTGATAATGGAGGATCATTCAATAACAAGGATTTAGACCAGCTATGTACCAAACATAACATCATACAATATTTTTCTATAACATATTACCCTCAAGGTAATGGCCAGGCTGAAGAATTGAAAAAAACCATTATCAATATTCTCAAAAAGATTATCAATGATGCTAGTCATGATTGGCACCTACAGAAATTCCCTACCGTTTGGGCATATCGTACGAATCATTGTACTCCCATAAGAGCCACTCCATACTCACTTGTTTATGGTACTAAATCCATCCTTCCTATTGAGGTCAAGTTACCTTTACTATGCATCTCTTTTAAGCATGTCCTAGATGATCATGACTATCGAATAGCTTGCCTGCAAGAGCTAGACCTACTTGATGAAAAACACACAGTTGCACTCAACAATCTTTAGGCATATCAGAACTGACTCAAACACCACTACAATCAGTGTGTTAAGTATATACATTTGAACTTGGTGATCTTGTTCTTAAAGAAAACCAAAATAATACCACAATTGAGAAGAAACATAAAGGTAAATTCAAACCAAATTGGATAGGGCCTTTCATCATTACTATAGATTATGGATCACAAGCATACAAGCTTGCCACACTAGATGGAGTGAACTTCCTGAACCAATGAATATTATTCACCTTAAGCGGTACTATGCTTGAGCACTAAGGTGTATTATCTGTAATGACCATTTTAGTTATGCCATTTTATCACTATTATTATTTGTACAAATATCATTGTTATCATCCTCTTAGCCTTATCCACTTTACATTTCTAACCTATCAACCCAGTGTGTTCTAAATCCTAGCCTATTTGACCTTAGTTTTTGCCATTTGTTATGCATTGTTAGTAATAAGGAATTTGATTAGTTTCATCAGTTGGTTCAAGTAATTCAGATAGAGATCATATTTTGGAGTAGTATGACATAAGTTTCAACAAGTGCATCCTTCGTTTGTTATTCCTTTCTTATCACCGATCTTGCTACTAATTATAACCACCTTTGGGAAAATTAGTACCATTGATCTATGACGTTGTGTCCTAGTTATAACCAATTATGGGGAAAATAGGGGCAACATTTGTTTATTAATCCTTGATGTACCAACTTACCACTTCCTATGCCATGTTGTGTCTTTTTACCAACTGTGTTTGTTTTGTTTGAATTGAATGCTACACTAGTCAAATTCCTCTGTTATAGAGTGGAACTACAGTGACTGAGGTCCTATTCTAGGACTACGTAGGTAGTACTCGATACTTGTTGAGGTTAGCTTTTCATAACACTCTCATTATTTTGTGTGTAACCTAAGTTTGAATGCTCTCACCATTTTGTGAGCAACCTAAGTTTGAATGCTCTCACCATTTTATGAGCAACTTAAGTTTGAATGCTCTCACCATTTTATGAACAACCTAAGTTTGAATGCTCTTGCCATTTTTTGAGCAACCTTAGTTTAAACGCTCTCACTATTTTGTGAGCTTAAACTGTTTAGTGTCTCATCATTCTTGATTGAGTTGAGATACTCCAAAACAATTCCAAAAACATTTGAAAAATCGTTAAAAAAGAATAAAAACATTAACCACTTCTTTGCCTTAAGTATTCTAAGAATCCTTACTAAGTTACAAGCAAATCACTTATCACTTAGTTTCCCCATCCTTTTTAGCCATTTCTTTCATGAACTTGCCATTTTTACAAGACCATTCCTAATCTTCTATCACATCCATTCTATTTATTTTCACCATTTATCACTTTTCTTCACATTCCCAGGGAGAACTACGTTTGGCCTGATATTTTTATTGTATATTACAACCATGGAACTATGTAGGCAGTGTCCACTTGCCTAGTGCATATGGAGACAAGTTAGCCACCCCTTCCTTTTCTTCTATTCCCCCATTTTGTTCATCTGCTAAGTTGTCACCTATTTTCTAGGGTCAATATTCATATGGTTTATATTGAGTGTCTCTTTGTTTGCTTCTTTATAGTTTTGTTTATGTGCTTGTTTGTTTGCTTTCAACACTTTTGCCTTGATTAAGTTTATATCTGTTCATTGGGTGATTCCTTTCCCACACTTGCACTCAAATCCATCCATATTCATATGTTTACATTGTCATCATGGTTCATATCATTAGTGCATTGTTTTCTATTGAGTATTGGATTATGAGAGTCAGTCCTCATGCATATTTCGACCAAGTCCTCATGATGTTATACCATGATGCCTACCAACACATTCTAAAACAAACTTTAGCTTCAAGAAGTCTATTCAACAATGGCATCATCAACATCTCTTCGACACTGACATCTCGATTCAATCCCAATCATATCCCAAATAGAGTAATTAACCACAAAAAAATTTCAACCTTTATTAGTTTGGATGAGCATCTCCCTACCAGTAGGTTGTTTCAATTCATCATTACCCTCTATGTTAAGTTATCATCATCCTCAGCCAAGTTTATCATGCTTTCCATAATTGGGGTCCAATGATTATAACTGCCTATGGGCAAATCATTACACACCGTCCCACCTGCATTTCTCAATGATTATAACCACCTTTAGGCAAATCATTATGTTGTCACCACTTTACTTTTTATACCCATATAGGGGCATGTTATTATCTTATTTGTTTGTCCTAACTGTGGTAGCTCCATCTTCTCAATGATTATAACCGCATTTGGGCAAATCATTATGTAATCATACGACATTGCCACTATCAGGGTACAATGCTTATAACTGCCTTTAGACAAACCATTGTATACCATCCCACTTGTATTCTCAATGATTTTGACTACTTTTTCAATATCATTATGTTTTCACCCCATCATCTTTTCTTTCTTTGGTCCCTTCATTTCACTTCTTATCGAGGGACCGTTGCCAACCTGATTGTGTTAATTGTTGCCTTGAGGGGGCATCATACAGTTAGTTTATCATCATTGTAGTTGTAGGCATGCAAGATCTTTTCATTATTTGAAAAGATGTTATTATGTTTATAGCTTGCAACACCTTCCCAAATAAGGGCAAACTATAGACACTTAAATCTGGCCACTAATGACTTCTAATCAGGGTTTTGGCTAATTTTCACCCAAAATGCACAATTTGGCCTAAAAACACTAAAACACATTAAAAGATGTGAAACTGGCATATTTAATTGCCTATTTTAGCCAGTGTATCATTAAATGGGGTAATGCAATTTATGGGCTAGCTAACTTTGATCAGATCATTTCAAGTCAAAATACTAATTTTGCACCTAGGTGCTCTAGATTGATCTTTCCTATCAAATCTCTTACACAAGACATGTGCCTTCATTATTTGTTGTTAGTAACATCCTAAATGGGATAATGGATCGAATGCATCTGACATTGCCTTCTAATTCCAATCTAGTCAAATTTTGGACCAATAACAAGGCATTCTGATCAATCTGAGTAATTTGTGTATAAAGTGCTTAAACATGCTTAAGATCTAATTAAACTAAGTTAGAGCCTAATTAAGAATTCCATGGAACTTGTTAAATAATTTTTTTTGGAAATAAAAATTTAATATCTGCATCATCAGATGACCTTATTTCTTAGGAAGACATCCCTAGGCCATAAATGTCATAAATATAAGGATTCATGCCTCCCATGCCTCACCAAAACCCTCCATGCCTCTTAATTGCTCCTCTATCCCAAATATTGATGAGCTTATTTATCAATTTTAATTGAAAAATTGGATTAATCTTTAGCCACACATCTTTATCTCAAGATGGACGGTTCAAGTTGATTCTGATCAATCTCAAAAATCTATAAATAGAAAGCCTTACCACATCAATTTGAAGCTTAATTTGTGCAAAGTTATGATGCAGGATTGGTTCCAAAAGCTTCAAGCAACTAATGTTACCATGCCAAACTATTTCCAAGCCAAGCCAAGCCATAAGCCAAAGGTGCCAAGGAGAGATGGAGGTAGCCAAGCTTCCATTGCCAAGGACTTCATGAGCACAAAACTGAGCAAGCCACTACTCCAAAGGCATTTGGAGCATCCAAAGAAGATGAAGTAATTCTTGTGTTTTTCCTTACTTTTTAATTGTGTTTGTCATTTTTTTATTACTAATCTCACCCTAGTAACTAAGCATGAAGGCGTTAGCTTAGTGTGTTCTTTGTGAATTTGCTTTGTGTATTTTGTCACTAACACAATACTAATCTCCTCTTCTTAGTCAAATTCCTAGTTCACTATCATCACAAACAAAAAATATTTAGCAAACCTTTATAAGACCATTTTAAGAAGGAACTAGAAGTGTAAATGGAATATAATGCACATCCTCCTCCATCACATTATTATCACCCATTAGATGACATTATCGGTACTTATACATGACATACATTTTATGATTTAGAGTCCCTCTATTTATTTCAATGACAGTGGGATTAAGGATGATGACTCTAGTCTTCATTATTTATTCATTCAAGTATACCTTAATAAACACCTTATGCATAGTGTTATGATTTATAATGGTGTGATTAAGAACATTTTCACCCTGACATTACTTACACATATGGGTTATACTCATCATGATTTGCATCCTTCTACTAGATAATTTAGAGCATTTGATGGGACCTCCCAAAAGGTTCTCAATGAGATTGATCTACCTTTATAGGTCCATTCTACACATGTGGTTACTACCTTTTTAATTATACCTTCCATGAGAATATTTGATATGTTATTAGGAAGACCTTGGATTCATCCTCTTTGAACATTACCTTATATAGTGCATGGGTGTGTTAAATACATCCATGATAATCAGGTAATTAGAGTTTCTAGAGTTCCATGTGAGCATCCTCTTGAATAAAATAAATTTATACCCAAAAAACTAACTATCAAACCTACTAAGGTTAATACACTATAAAAGGGTAAGCAATAGGTAATACCCTTTATTAGGTGACCAGTACTTACAAGACCATTACATCAAAGATATATAGTAGATTCCATGGAATCCTCATCTAATATACACCATGTGCAGATATTTAGAACACCTACACATGTTCCTATTAATTCTATTAAAAATAAACCATTAACACTCAATGATGGGTTCCATGAACCCCAACTCCTACTATTTCTCCAAGACCACAAAGTCCTATTATCCATACATAGAGCATCATAAATACTATAGTGACAGATATTGCACCTATGCATGTTCCTCAATAGTGTCACTAGATTATTACACCAGGTTCACAATGGGGAGATATCTATGATCACCCTTTGGATGGGATCATAGGATAGCCTTTCTATTTCACATTCCAAAAATACCAAAAAACTAAAAAAAACACTCAAAAATCTAAAAATCTAAAAATAGTGTTAACATTGTTTCTAAATTTTATAACACCTCAGTCTTGTACACTTTCCAAACTCATACCTTGGTTTTTCCTCTTGGTTCTAGACATTTCCCACTTTTTGAAGTCTCGTATATAATCTAGCTAGTTCCCTTTGGCATATCTCTTAGTCTGACCAGTCTTATGTTGATGACCCAGACTTTTTGTCTTTCCTATAATGCTTAAAACCTACTTATCTTCCACCTCTACAAGTTTTGAGTTTTTACCTACTTTTTTGCTCCCTAAAAACTAACATTTAGGACAGACACTAGCATTGACACTAGTGTCTTGATCTTATGCAAGTGGCCAGTTCCCTAAAGTCATATAATTTGCAAAAGAAATGTATCCTAATGGTTGGCCTAAGTGATTTAATGTGAGTTACTTCTCCAAAGGTATTGATATAAATACAAGATCAGTTCTCATTCATTCCTCACCTACAAATATATGAAAATAAACAAATATAACTTATCAAAAGTGCTTGATCAAGCATTTAATTGAGCAAAGCTTCCCTATTTCCATATCAATCATAGGGACAACACATTTATAGGTCTAAAGTATTGAAGGAGAAACCCAAGAGATATGTTTCCAAAGGTATAAGCTAGGTCACTATTGTACTTGCTTATCATATATTGCATGATTCACACACAAGACAACATGTAGGGGAGAACTACATTAGTCTGGGCCTCTCTTCAGAGTATCGAGTATGTAGGCATCACTCACTAACAAAGGAGTCTTTGGGGTCATCTTGTCACCATGTTCCCACTAACCCATTTTTTCCCAAGGTCACTATGAATATGAAAAACTAGGGTTTTACAAATTCATGAGTGGTAGTTTATGACCCAGATCTAAATGCACCAGAGTAAAGGTAAAGTCAAACCCATAAGCATCTAGGTAGTTACATCCTTTTCCAATAGGTGTTCCATATAGGACACTTGTATTGAGTTCAGGCAGTAACATCGATGCAACCATCCCAGGATGATGTTAGTGTCTATGATTCCATAAGCATCCAAATCATTATTTTGATCACTATTCTAGAAACATCTTCTAGTCTATTTCTTACCTATTCTAGATCCAAAACTGCATTAGCATCATAACAAAATAAGTACATTAATTCTTTGTGATTTCTATATATAACATAGTTTTACTTACTATTTTGAGCATAAATCAACATAATAAATTTAGTGTATGTTCATATATGAGTTTAGCACCCAATTGGCTTATTGTATATCTAATTATCACCCTTACGTTTATTCATTTATATATACCCTTTTAATGAGTATCTAGGTAACCTCAACATAGAAAACAAACATTTTAGGGTAAAACACTACCATTCATTTGATATTTATTCCAAATCATTCCCAAATTTCAGATTATAACTAACAAGATAATAAATTATTGGCATTCACCATCATTATAATTATCA